>CM049837.1:639798-791476 GCA_027422435.1 Schizopygopsis pylzovi | reverse complement strand
GCATGAACAAGTTTCTCCAAGTCATGACTGGAAACAAAACATCTAATTCTTGCAATGTTTTTGAGATGATAGTATGCTGATTTAGTTACTGCTTTGACATGACTACTAAAGCTAAGGTCTGTCTCCAGAATCACCCCAAGATTTCTGACTTGATTTTTAGTTGTTTGACCCCTAGAGTCAAGGTATGCATTCACCTTGAGAACTTCATCTTTGTTTCCAAATGCAATGACTTCAGTTTTCTCCTTGTTTAACTGAAGAAAGTTTTGGCACATTCAACTGTTAATTTCATCAATGCATTGGCAGAGAGAGTCAATGGGGCTATAGTCATTTGGAGATAAGGCTAGGTAGATCTGGGTATCATCAGCATAGCTGTGATAGGCAATTTGGTTCTTCCTCATTATCTGACTTAGTGGGAGCATATACAGGCTAAACAACAGCGGTGCAAGAATAGAGCCTTGTGGGACTCCACATGTCATGGACGTCCACTTAGACTTATGCTCTCCTATACTCACATAATAACCTCTCCCTTCTAAGTATGACCTGAACCATTTGAGTGCCATCCCAGAAAGCCCGACCCAGTTTTCCAGTCTCTCTAGAAGTATGTTATGATCGACAGTGTCAAACGCAGCACTAAGATCTAGTAGTACCAGCACTGATATTTTGCCAGAATCAGAATTAAAGCGAATATCATTTATTATCTTAATGAGTGCTGTCTCTGTGCTGTGATGCACGCGGAAACCAGATTGAAAATTATCCAGGTATCCATTTGAGTTTAAGTAGTTGTTCAGCTGATTAAAAACTACCTTTTCAATAATCTTACCTATGAAAGGAAGATTTGATATTGGTCTATAGTTGCTCAACACAGTGTTATCAAGATTGCGCTTTTTCAGAAGGGGCTTAACAACTGCAGTTTTCAGGGAGTTTGGAAAAGTCCCAGAAAGAAGTGAGGTGTTTCCCACTTCTAAGAGATCTGCTTCTAAACAGTTAAGCACACTTTTGAAAAAAGATGTGGGAAGTGTGTCAAGATAGCAGGTTGACGATTTAAGATGCTGTACTATTTCTTCCCAAATTTTGCTATCAATTGTTTTAAAACCAGACATAGTCACTTCTTTTTGAGATTGCTGTCGAATCTGTGTGACCTCTGTATTACAGGAAGATGTGCCAATCTCCTTCCTGATATTACTGATCTTCTCTGAAAAGAAGGAAGCAAACTCATTGCATTTGCTGTCAGAGAGCATTTCACTGGGAATCTGACTTGGGGGGTTTGTCAGTCTCTCAACAGTAGCAAAAAGAGTGCGAGTGTTGTTTAAGTTACTGTTTATAAGGTTTGAGAAGAAGGTCTGTCTAGCTGTGGCTAGTTCAACATTGAAAGCATGAAGGCTGTCTTTATAGATGCTATAGTGTATTTCTAGTTTCGTCTTCCGCCACATCCGCTCAGTTTTTCTGCATTGTCTTTTCATATTCTGAACTGCTGTTGATTTTCTCCAAAATGATTTTTGTCTGCCATTCTTCTTGCTGACCTTTATCGGTGCAATATCATCAATAACATTCTTAACTTTTGAGTCAAATGAATCCAGGAGAAGATCAACAGAGTCTGCAGAAATGCTTGGTGTTAAAGATATTGCCTTCATAAATAGCACACTAGTGTTCTCATTAATGCATCTCTTTCTGACAGAGACAGATCTAGATTCAGTGGTGACAGAGATCAATATATCAAAGAAAATACAGAAGTGATCAAACAGAGCTACATCCTTAATGACAATGGATGAAATGTTTAGACCTCTACTGATGAGTAAATCTAAAGTGTGTCCACGATTGTGTGTCGGTCCGTGCACATGCTGAATCAGGTCAAAAGTGTTTAAAACAGTTATAATTTATTTTGTAGTTTTGATTTCAGCATTGTCTATGTGAATAATAAAATCCCCTGCAATAGCAAAACAGTCAAACTCTGAGGAAATCATTGATAACAGTTCTGTGAACTCTTCAACAAAGGCTGGAGAGTATTTTGGGGGCCTGTAGATGATGATAAACAGAATGCGTGGGGCACCTTTCAGCACAATACCTAGATATTTAAAAGACAAGTACTGACCAAATGACACTTGCTTGCATTGATAAACATCTTTAAACAGAGCAGCTACACCTCCACCTCTCCTAACAGTCCTGCAGACACTTATAAAATTAAAGTTAGGAGGGGCTGTTTCAGTGAGGACTGTTGGCAGCAACATGCTCTATATTAAACACATTTAAAAAGAAATGAACATACTTTTCAGAAGCCTGGCATTTCTGTTTAAAATATATTTTTTATTGATCTTATGTAATATTCAAATTTTCTGAGACACTGAATTTTGAGTTTTCATTATCTGTAAGCCATAATCATCAAAATGTCAAGAAATAAAGGCTTGAAATATTTCACTCTGTGTAATTAATCTAGATAATATATGGGTTTCACTTTCTGAAATGAGTGACAAAAAATATGGACCTTTTTAATGATATTCTAATTTGTTTAGATGTACCTGAATGATACACATCTACCCCACAACCCTAACCCTACCCACCGCGTAGCATATACACGCCAAAGTCCATTTTTGCATATCAATACCACAAGTTTTCATTTATATGTGTCTTTTTTTCTCTCTCTGGCTGAATTCAGAAAAGGAAACTTGCATATGACTTTTACTATTACTGCTGTACTGAAGATACACTATAATATTTAACATTTTACCAGGGAGATAAAAATGATGAAAATAAAATGTATAGTAAAACATGTAAAAGTTGCTTGTTTAAAGTGGTACTGGTATAAATGTAAAAAACTAATGTATGAGATTTAAACTTTTTTTTACAGACAGTGACCTTGATTTGGGAGCTCATTGTTTCAATGTTGTTTGATTTGTTATTATAAAAACAAAACTGGCAAATTACACATGAGTAATTAGCTGTAAAACAGTTTTCTAAATGCATGACTTTCAGTAAATATTGAAGACGCATTACTGGATGTCGCTGAGCAACGTTTTAGTCTTTATTGTCTTCTGTTCACAGTTAATGTTCATCTTCTGTCTGTCTGTGTTTAGTCTCGTGTGGTTTCCTGAATAAGTCTGTTTAATCGTCAATCAAATCAAACTGAGACCCTGAGACTCTGAAACCTCACCAGTTTTCTGTGGTTTTGAGCTGGATGGAAAAAAACAGTTTACCACGCAAACACACACAAAATAACAACACCTCAAGCATCAATGAGAAACTTTGAGACAAACAAATCTCAGATTAAACATGTCATTAAATATCTTTACATTTCCCAATAAAAACTAATTATTTTGGGGAAAAAAGATACAATTATTTCTGTTCAGACCTTAAGTTAGTTTTTTTGTGTGAAAAATCAGTACTGATATAAAGATCCAAAATAAAACTTACATAATGATTCCATTCAGATTTTTGAGTTTATCATCTTTGAAGAACAGTAAGCAAGAAAAGATGGTAAATACAAAAAAATACTTATTTAAATTAAATAATTAAAATTAATTAACAGAATAAGAATAAACTGAAAAAACATCAGCAAAAGAAAACAATTTCTTAGAAATTTAAGAGTTTAAAGTTATTAAAAAAAGTTAGTCCTTATAACTTGTATCTCTTTAAATGTACAAATCTCCAGCAGGTCAAAGATAATTAATATTCAGTGAGGCGAGAAAGAGAAAGCATTTTAATAATTTTGAAAGTCCTGGACCGAGTACAAATGATGATTCTCCAGCTGCATGTCTCGTCATAAAAGTTGGTTTAACTTGTGTTTGTTTAAGAGCTGCTAATAATAAACATGACTTTATTCAATATTTGTGTCAAAAGCTGCATATGGAGTGGAAACTTGACAGTATATTCTTGAACTGTCACGCAGGGCTTTCAGTTCCTGTTTTCATCATAACCTCGCTTAAACTGATATGACAAATATTGAAACAACATGACCAGCAGCAGAAACTTTAACGTGTCTCATGATTCACACACTGAACTGAACGACCCTCGTCAAACAAAACAACTGTTCAACACTAAAGTATGGATTATGAAGAGATTTGAATAAATGAACAATACAAAACAAACACTTGAAAGCCTAGTTTTACAGATGTAACGTTTAATGATCTGTGATCTGTTCTAGTTAGTTGAGTCTCATGCGGTGACTGACTGCGGCGTAATCAGAGTGAATCTCATTCTTACTGAATCTGACTGTAGCATCACTGAGAGACTCGTCATGCTTCTGGAAACTGACAGCAGCGTACAGGAGCCCATCAGAGGGGATTGTGGGTAACTGTGAGTGAGCGTCGCCTCGTCTCTTGTGTCTTAATTTCCACACAGTCAGAGTGAATCCACCGATCAGCAACAGAATCACACACACACTAATAATGATGATCATGGAGAAATCTGAAACAAAAGAGATATACATGAATGAAATATCTAGAGACTTTGTCTTTGATTTATAGATTGAATCATAAGGGCAGATGATCTCAGCAGATACCCCTTCATGTCTCACTACTGTAATTATTGTGATTATTTAATATTTCTATATAAGGTCAACCATAAAAGCTGAATTGCTCAGGTTAGTGTGGCCATTTCTATAACACCAAAAAGGAAGAGACTTTACGGCAGTTAGTGAGGCAAGAATTATTGCATCTGGTGTACTCGCAACTACAATACAATTGTGTCCATCATATCGATGGTATCATGAAACTGTGATTCTGAAATAGCCTACTCTATTCATTGCCAGACAATTTGATCTATGATATATCTTGATGTAGACCTATGTGTAACAGAAGAGGCAAAAAGTGTTTTCTTCACAGTATTTGTGTTTATTCAAGACATTGTGATGTCTGGTTCAGAAACTGACCACTGAGATGAACCTGTCTTGCACAGCGCACAGTGCCAGAAAACTTAACATTTCTGGACTTCTGGAAATAAGAGACTTACATAAATAAACAAATAATCTGACAGAGTGCCTGAAAACAAAATTTCTGGACTTCTGGAAATAATAGTAATACATAAATACACTTCACAGATGCACACAGTATGTAAAATCCATGAAAAGCATCTCTTCTGCTTTTTGATATAAATTTGTGCTCGTTTGTCCAGATTAAATTAGGTCTGATGTTTCAGTATGTTAACGTTATGATATGACGTAGCCAGCGCATGGAGGCTTACGTTTTTAACCAATGATATATCAGATATGTATTTGACACCGCTTTCAGCCAATCATTTGTTTGACCAGAGATCTTACGGCATCAGATGCTATGCTGCTGCGTCCCAATAAAGATTCTAGAGCGGGGGGGTGTTATAGATCGATTCAGCACAACTCCAAAAAGGAGGACTAATGAGTGTCCGGCTTGAGTCTGCGCCGGACACCAGACAGGGGGCTTAAATCCAGACGTATGGCCACCCTAGCTCAGGTCTCTCACCGTGTTTGATGCTCAGCTGAAGTACAGTGAAGCTCTCAGTATAGTCAGAAACTTTCACTCCACATCTGTATGTTCCTGCATCTGCAGCTTTCAGCGCTCTGAAAAACACCATCAAGACCCCTGCTCTGGTGTCGTCATATAAAGAAACATCTCCATTCTCCATCCATTGATCCTGAACTCCTGGATTCTTCCTCTCTGAACATCCGTCTGATTCTTTACAGAGGTATTTTGGCTGGGTTTTGTATTGAGGATGTTCACACTTGATCATCAGATGACCTCCTGAGTAGCCGCTCACTTTATACACATTCAATTGATCTGTCAATCATAAACATCATTACATTTAAAGCAAACACATATTGTAATATGATACTGCAAGATTTGATTAATTTTGTTCTGCTTACTAATGTGTAGATGAACAGTATTAATAATAAGTAACTGTACGAGTGTCTGTAGATCCAAACTCCACATAAATAAACTCCTCCATCATCTGGTGTCACAGCAGCGATTCTCACAATTATGATTGTTTTGTTTCTGCAATCATAACCACTGAATCTTCCTATCGTGCTCGATGTGTACATACGTATCATCTCTTCAACCGAGTCTTTTCCTTCTTTGAATAGGATTTTGGAGTCATTAATATGATTCTGTGAATATGCACAGCTGAAATGAGCAGTTTCTCCTCTATTCACCATCACCCTCTTTGACTCTTTACAACATGAATCTGTCAATGGTATAATACAGAAATATATTTCACATAGACTATATAGAAAATGTTCAGTAATTATACTACACCACAAAGCAGTTCTTGGATTTCGTCCTTGGGTTATTAACTTCAAATACTCATACAACAATATTACACTCTGAGAAGGCAACAATGCTAATATAAATCACACCATCACCTCCAACAAATCTTTTAATTTTGTGGGAGAAGCACAGCCTCTAACGTACTTACAATCAGTGTTGGGCTCGTTACTCTGTAATATATTACTCATTACTAGTTACTCCTTTCAAAAGTAATATTGTTACTTATTACTTTCTGACAACAGTAATTAATTACACTACTGTCACATTACTGTTTCTTCACGCCCCACAGAAGCTGTAACTGTATCTTACACATAAAATTATTGTAGAATGTTACTAATAACATATTTCTGCCTCATAATTTGACCAAATGCACCGCAGTCAGAAGTCATTACAGACACTCAATAGTGATCAACAGAGACATTCAAGTAGAAGTGTTGTATTGATCTCATTGATTGTCATGTGTAGCTTGAAGCTAATTGTATTTTCTCCGTTACACATAAACAATTATATTGCTTTATGTATTTTATGAAATCACAAGTTTGTAAGAAACTGAGGAATTTTCCAAAAATAATTTTAATTATAGTAATATAGCACATGTTAATCAGAGGGATGTAAAGCCAGAGTAAAGTACAGTTCAGATCATCTTTTTTCCTGACGATAAATCGATATAATGCAATATTTATATCTGCTGAATGTAAGATTTTCTATATTCCAAGCTTGCCTGCTGCGCCGGGGACATCACATACATGTGTGAGTCGTGAAATTATGAAAATAAATCTAGGAATTATTTGATTGTTGGATTTTAAATCAGCGGGGAATCAAAAGTAACTAAGCTGTTTTATGAATGGTAAGTGTAATATTACTGAAATATTATTGTTAATTAGTTACACTACTAGTTACTGCAAAAAGTAATATTATTAAAGTAACTAGTAACTGCCCAACACTGCACACAACACAGCATTTATAAAAGACATGGTGCTCTACTGTAGTGGTCCAAATTAAATTAACTTATTTTTCTTAAATGCATATTATTTTATGGGAGACGCAGACACAAAACTCAAACTTGACAGCATTGAAATACATCAGATGCTTAAATAGGCCGTTGAATCTCCGCTGGCATGGACAGGAATTACCGCTGAACAGACAAGGTTTAGTTGATAAATAGATTTGAAAACACGTATTTGAAATGTTAACTTTAATTATGTTAATTCTGTGACTATTTAGATAACCATGACAAAAAACATATACAACATCATGAGTTTGAAAATATAGTCTGAACATTGTCTGTCTGTGTGATTACTATCCAGTGTGTGGTGGGTGCAGTATTTTATTTTTTTTCTCCAGAACTTTTAATCTCACAATTCACACATTTTTTTCTCACAATTCGGCCTTTTTGTCAGAATTTTTGTGAGATTAAAAATATGTAAAACTTACAATAGTAGGACAAAAACACTGAATTGTGAGATATAAAATGACAATTGTGAGAGAAAAAAGGGTTCAGTCTTAAAATCATTTACCTTCTTCCACATTTAAAGTCATATCAGTGGTCAACTGGGCATCAAGCCCAATCTGGTATCTTCCAGCATCTTGTGTGTTCAGCTCTCTGATGTAGATCATGAGGTTTCCTTCATTATTTTTAAACAGTGTGAATCGTCCTTCATTAGTCAATTTATTATGTTTTGTATAATTGATTATTGTTCTCCACTCAGGTAATTTGGCCATATATTTAACAGAGTCACTGAACCACAATTTCCCTGAATCAACAAGTACGCTTCCTCCAGAATATCCAGTGACACTAAAGCATTTCACTGCGCCTGTCAATCAGATTGATACTGTGATCAGAAAGATGATGAACAGAAAACAGCATCATTACTGCAGTGATGAAAGAGAAAAGCTCTGACCTGAGATCAGGTAGAAAGTGAAGAAGATGAGGAGGATCTTCATTGTGACTTGAGTTCAGTCTTCTTTATGCTGATTGATCTCTGTATGTCTCTACATCTGTCTGCTTTAGTTAATGAGCAGCTTTACTGGCTCCTCCCACCATCACCACTGACTGAATATCACATTAATCACACTGAAAGAGTGCCACCTAGTGGAGGATACAGTGTCTGATACTGAGAGCTCATACGGGTTTCATGTTCTCTATACATGTCACTCTATCAAATAGATCAGCAGTATTTAAATCTTCTGACAGTAAACTGATTATGTAAGTGCATTGATATCAATAGACCCTATACAAGGAACACTGTTATTAAAATAATATGCATATTATTTTTTGATATTTTCATCAGTTGTAAGATACATTAAACACGTTTTAAGAGCAAACAGACCAAATGTTATTAACATTTTATTGGATTTGTTGTATCTATAAAGATTTAAAAATATCATACATACACATTTAAATGGATTCAGCACCATGGACAAGCAGCTGTCAATCAGACATTCTTCTTTATTCTTTATTCTTATTTTTTTATTTCTACCTATATGTATATTCTCGTGTGTTGTGTTACATTTAATTGCACTGTCCATTGAGCGGATCTGACCTGACTTACAGTTCACTGTGGATACTATTCTGTATAATTGTGTATGTGACGAATAAAACCTTGAATCTTGACAGATTGACAAACACAAAGTATTTTGATGGAACGTAAGTTTGTCTGTTTCCTTAAATTTGCATGAACAATGCCTCCATGTAATCGTCATATTAATTATGTATTAGCCTAACTACATTAGGGTAAAGTTCCATTTAAACATACAGGAGGTACAGGTAACATTTAACATTGCAAACCATAAAAAATAAATAAATTGTCATTGTATCAATTACTATAGAACCGCATACACTGTAATGCATTTTAAATTTAATGAAACCAAGGAATGCAATGCATTGGTGATAGAAATGTATGATTACCTTATAGATGAAGCCAGAGGTTTCAATAAGACCTGGTTGTGTGTTTACTGTAGATGCTACAAAACTATAATAACAAATGTAATGGTGAAAACATCGCAAACACTAACAACTAGGGAGATTCAATAGAGAGATTCACATTTTACAAGAACAAACTTAAAAATATTAACACAGAGAACCGTTTACAGTCTTGACATTAGTACGTGAAGTTAGTACTCTCACAGCATCTTTTCACAGACTTTAAAAAGTTCAATGTCTTTGTTTTCTCTGCAGAAATTACACTATCCCTAAAGGCATTTGACAAAATAACAGTGTTCATCCTGTTTTATATATTCTGAAACGCTGTCGTTTCCTTAATAAACTTACACTTACAGTAAAACCAAAATACAATCTTAAATGTTAAATGGGTAAAAGTTTGACAACTTTAATATTACGAACTGGCAACCACACTATTGTTCTGCAGGCAAGTTTTTCACAAGCATTTAATATTCACGCTTCCTTCTGAAAGTGTTCAAATATTGTTTGAAATGAGTCATTTTAATATCTCAGCATGTTAGAGTATTATATATATAAATATAGAATATCGTGAAAAAGTTAATATTTTTTTAACTTCAAAAGGTGAATCTTTTATATATTCTAGATTCATTACATGTAAAGTAAAACATTTTAAAAAATAAATGTTTTTATTTTGATGATTAGAGATTACAACTAATGAAAGTCAAAACTCTGTTTGTACGCATCCTAGAACTTGCTCTCATATATTACCAACGACAGCGGCTTACTGGAAAGCCGTAACACAAAGTCAAAAACATTGCTTCATTGGATAAAAGAAGATTGCTTGGATTAAACCTCAATGTATGTGTTTCGACGGACAAGAACGACGCCATTTGTTTGGATAAAGGCTTCTTGTTTCTACCGGGGTAAAGTTGGTTTTATATTCAGACTTCCGCTTTCAAAAACTTTGTTAATCTGCATCAAAAAAGGCTAATTACCGACTACTATGAGCACAAATAAGAATAAGAAATTTCTGTAGAACTCAATGTTTTAAAGAAGCTGATAAACACACTTACCTCTATGGAGAGTTGGAGGGACCATCTACAAATAACATGTTTCCATTACAACAGCCTGCAACGATTTACTGTCCAAGGTCCTAAAGTCCCTCTTGCCTGAACGATTATCGTCCAGTTTCCCTCACATCAATAATCATGAATTCAATTCAATTCAAGATTATTTGTATAGCGCTTTTTACAATACAATCGTTGCAAAGCATCTTCATAGGAAATTACGTTTCTAAAATAGATTTATATTGTAGAAACTCAATATAATTAACTTATGGTAAAATTTGGTTAATTCAGTATAATCGCTGATGGTGTGTCTGAACCCCGAACGTTATCAGGAAGGCTATTCCAGAGTTTAGGAGCCAGATATGAAAAAGTTCTCCCTCCTTTAGTGGACTTTGCTATCGAGGTACTACCAAGAGTCCAGAGTTTTGGACCTTAGGGAGTGGGTTGGATTGTAGCGTGATAGAAGATTAGTTAGGTACGCAGGAGCTAAATCATTTAGGGCCTTATAGGCAACTAATAATATTTTATAACTGATACGGAACTTAATAGGTAGCCAGTGCAGAGACTGTAAAAATGGAGTAATATGATCATATTTTCTTGATCTGGTAAGGACTCTTGCCGCAGCATTTTGTACTATCTGTAGCTTGTTTATTGAAGATGCAGGACAAACACCTAGCAGTGCATTACAATAGTCCAGTCTAGAGGTCATGAAATGTGTAACGGATGTAGGCCAGTAAGGGCTGTGTGTAAACCTCACTCCCCTGACCTCAAAATGAGGCGCTCTAGTGACTGACGCTAGAGGCTGTAACCTTTAGCCTCCTTGGTATGGCGCCCGCCTCCCGCGCCGGCATCCCGGGTTCGAGACCCGCTCGTGTGATGGTGCGGACCCGGGGGGGGGTTACAAATGCATAAACTAACTTTTCTGCATCAGAAACACTTAAGATGTTCCGTAGCTTGGCAATGTGGAAGAATGCTGTTTTTGTAACATGGGAAATATGATTTTCAAAAGATAGGTTGCTGTCTAATATAACACCCAGATTTTTAACTGTAGAGGAAGTAACATTACATCCGTCTAGTTGCAAATTGTGATCCAAAATATTCTGTGTACTGTTTTTAGGTCCAATAAGTAATATCTCTGTCTTATCTGAATTTAATAGGAGAAAATTATTGGTCATCCAATCTTTTACAATTTTAACACACTCCGTTAGCTTAGATAGTTTAGAAGTTTCATCTGGTTTTGTTGAGATATATAGTTGAGTGTCATCAGCATAACAATGGAAACTAATCCCGTATTTTCTAATAATATTACCAAGGGGCAACATGTATAATGAAAATAGCAGAGGACCTAGGACAGATCCTTGTGGTACTCCATACTTTACTGGTGATAATTGAGATGACTCCCCGTTTAAATAAACAAAGTGGTAGCGATCAGACAGGTAGGATCTAAACCATCTTAGAGCCTGCCCTTGAATACCTGCAGAGGTGGAAAGTAACGAATTACATTTACTCGCGTTACTGTAATTGAGTAGCTTTTTTGTGTACTTGTACTTTAAGTAATTTTTTTATCTGTAATTTTACTTTTACTTAAGTATATTTTGTGTGAAGTATAGTACTTCGCTACATTTTAAAACACATTAATTACTGAGTAAAAAAAAAATCGCTCCGTGGAAACAACTGCAGTAAATAATGGGCAGAAGAAGAAACTGGCGCTAAAATCACAAGAAAGATGCAGATGGACAAGACAGGCGTTAATGGTGCAGACCCAGCTGAAAACCAAACCCCGCGTACTCTGCTGAAGTTGAACTCGAAAGAAATGAAGTAAACCCCTGGCCATATATTCATGCTCTATTATGCAGTGTAAGCTGTGTTTGCCTCGGGAGACCGAACTAGCAGCTTATAACATCTCGACATCGCCCTTCGCAAGCATGTAGAGGTAACGTAAATACTTGCATCGTTGCATTGGTGGTTAAAATGAAGCTTTAACAGTTTAACAAAAGGTTTTGCACAAATGAGCCAAAAAGACAGAGGTGCAGGGTGTGCAATATCTGTCTGCGATAATATAGTAATTTTCGTTTTAACGATGTGCGATTTGACATTATCAGTATTTTGCCAAAAACCAAACAACTCACTCTAAACAGTGTGCCGTGAAATCTAGTAACGTTAGATTAGACTAATCCGCGTGCATACGGAGTGCTCTCTTTCACTGCGTGATTTAGTCTGTTAAAATGCGTTTAGAATGATCACAAAATTGAAGATATAGAAGCAGAAAATTTAGATTTATATAATTTAATATAGTAAGTCAACATCACATGAAGAATGCTGTTTTTCTCAAAATATCACCATGATTACATAGGCCTGTAGTTTTTCTTTTTACAACAGTTCAAAAAACAAGAAGTTAATTAAGAGACTTACGTTTTAGACACCATATTGCCTGTTTTTGCTCTATTTCGTCGCTTGTCTTTACACTCGTCTGTCTTCACACGAGGATGCTGAACACTTCCGCAGACGCTTCCACGCTGGGACATCAAATAAATACACAGTCTAATTAAGAGAATAGAGTGAAAACAGCTGTGAACGGCTTCTGATTAGCCCAGCCAATAAGCCTAGCAGTGTGCTAATAGTGCTAATAGCTCAAGACGAAACTAACACCTTGCCCAAGGAGCAATGGAGGTGCAAATGATTATAATTACCAGTAAGTGCAATCAAAACAATAAACCAACGAAAATGCAGACTACAAATAGGTAGGAAATGAAATATTCCTTCCTAGCAGCAAGTAAATAATTTAAACAACAGATCTATGAACAAGTATTAAAGACACTCACAAGCTGACGTAATAATCGGTATCGGCATTGGCCCTGAAAAACACATATCGGTCCACCCCTACTTATTATTCTAATTAACTGATTCCTTTAATTGAAAACACCTAGTTTGAGATTTATAGGCCCATATCCCAGGTGTGTCAAACTCAGTTCCTGGAGGGCCACAGCCCTAAAGAGATTAGTTCCAACCCTGCTCCAACACACTTACCATGTAGTTTTCAAATAAGCCTAAATGATTAGTTTAGCTGGATCAGATGTGTTTAATTAGGGTAATATCTACACTGTGTAGGGCCAGGTACTGAGTTTGACACCTTTGGTCTATCCCATTTTTTCCTCCCTCCCATTGTTAAAATGTAACTAAGTAATTTTTACTCTGAGTAAATTTTAAATGAGCTACTTTTTACTTTTACTTGAGTAGATTTTTAGACTGGTACTTTTACTTGTACTTAAGCAAAATTTCATTAATGTAATGGTACTTTTACTTGAGTGCAATATTTTTGTACTCTTTCCACCTCTGAATACCTGTATAGTTTTGTAATCGATCTGTCAGTATGTCATGATCTATAGTGTCGAACGCAGCACTAAGATCAAGTAAAACTAACAACGAGATGCAGCCTTTGTCTGACGCAAGAAGCAAGTCATTTGTAATTTTAACAAGTGCAGTTTCGTTGATATGACGGGGCCTAAAACATAGATATAATTTTTTTAGCAAAAAGGAGCACAGTTGAGCAGACACAACTTTTTCTAAAATTTTTGACATAAACGGAAGAATTTAAATGGGCCTGTAATTTGCCAGTTCACAAGGATCTACTTTTGGTTTCTTAATAAGAGGCTTAATAACTGCCAGTTTGAATGGTTTTGGGACTTGACCTAAAGATAACGAGGAGTTAATAATATTGAGAAGCGGTTCTTCTGCTACAGGTAACAACTCTTTCAATAGTTTAGTGGGTACAGGATCTAATAAACATGTTGTTGGTTTAGATGCAGTGATAAGTTTATTTAGCTCATCCTGTCCTATAGTTGTAAAGCAATGAAGTTTTTCTTTGGGGGCGATGAATGAAGTTGAAGTAATAGACGCTGTAGAATCTACATTTGTTATTGTATTTCTGATATTATCTATTTTATCAGTAAATAAATTCATAAAGTCATTACTGTTAAACAGTGAGGGAATATTTATATTGGGTGACATCTGTTTATTTGTTAATCTAGCCACTGTGCTAAATAAAAACCTTGGATTGTTTTGGTTATTATCTATGAGTTTGCGGATATGCTCGGTCCTGGCAGCTTTTAGAGCCTGTCTATAGCTGGACATACTGTTCCCCTTCATGGGAACTTCGAACTGCGTCCCCTAGGGGTCGCTATGGGGAACGCCTTCAGCGTGACTCGTGTCTGAAGACACATATGTAAAAACACCATCCGTTGGCCGGCGACAGCCCATGACGTCACTACCGGCGCGACCATAATATAAGGACCGCCGGGAGAATACATCATCCTCTTCTTCGTCTTCACTGACTGGTCTGTTTGAAGCATGCATTCTGGTAGGAATACAGTTTTCATTGTATTATTATGGCGAGCACTAGCAAGGCGTTTAGGAGGTGTGTGCATCCGTGTCTTCGTTATTTGACACCCGATAACACACACGATTATTGCTTCTTTTGTTTGGGCGAAGAGCACGCACGCGATGTCCTTGAGGGGGCAATCTGCATGCACTGTGAGTTTTTTCTATGAGAAAAAGCTCCGCTCTCGTCTGTCCCTCTTTTTGAAGAAAGAGGGGCAGCCGTCTGCTTCCCGCGATTCGGGACCCACCGCTGCCGAGGCACGGAGGAGAACGAAATTAGCAGTTGGATCTGGCCGATGAGTTAGAGAGGGACCGCCCCCTTTTCGCGCGCGTCGGCCGAGAACGAGAGTGAGCTGCTGGATTGTGATGATGCGATCTTTTACATCATCAGATTCAGCAGCTAGTGCTCTGCTGGGTTATGCCCAGTAAGAGCAGGAGCTGTTTGAGGGCGAGGAAGTTGAGACTGAACCCTCTCAATCCTCCTGCACTGCATATGACGAGTTATTGGAGGTTATGGACCATAAAATAATCTTTCTGGCCATAAACACCCAGCTCGAGTGAGCCTTGCTTTTCTTCCTAAATCTCCATGTGGGGGGTTGAGAAGGAGTGGAAAAAGCATTTTTTTCTCGTATTCATAGTTCTCAGCATACTAGTTATGCTGACATTGAGGGGATGCGTGAAAATGGCTATGAGGGGATGACCCCTGTGCAAGAGAAAACTCCCTCCCTGCCATTTAAGCCTCTGAATCTGGCTTAAATGGCAGGGCATATGCAGCAGCAGGTCAGACCATCGCTTCGTTGCACACTATGGCGGTGCTTCAGGCGTACCAGACTGATCTGCTGAAAGACCTGGATAAGGCTTTCTATAAAGTCCAGGTCTGAGCCCGAACAACCAGGGGTCCTGGCCCGTCCTGGTCTGATGATCAGAGATGGGCACAGAAGGCTAGTGTCGCGTCTCATGCCCCTCCCCACCTAGGGGTAGAGGGAGGTACAAGTTAAAGAGAGGTAGGCAAGACCTGAGGAAGGTGATCCAGGCGAAACTTCCTCAACAACGTTCTCGTCCAGACCAGAGTAACTAACATCTACTCCCTTCCTTCAGGGGGCTTATAACACCGGCCCTTAGCTTCCGCTCTCTAAATTCCCCTGCAACCTAAGATTGCAGTCAGATTAGACCTATGATGAATTCGGTCAGGTTCTATGTTCATCGAAATGGCCTTACTAATGGTCCGGGCTGAGGCCTCCTTGGAGGTTTACGTGGAAAGAAAAGGAACCTCCTCGGTCCTCAGGTTATTCTGGTCTGCAATCCCATGGATTAGGCCTCTCATGCTCCACTTATATCGCCCTAGCCCTGCTGGACGAGCTAGCATTGCTCCCCTCACCTTAGAGGGTCACCTATGAGCATGCTGCCCCCTTCTGAGCATTGTCGGTAGAGCTAGCATTGCTCCCCTCACCTTAGAGGGTCTTCTATGAGCATGCCGCTCCTGTATGAGCGTCTAAGTTCCCTCTCCACTCCCCAGAGCTCGCTGTTGGTGGAGCTAGCATTGCTCCCCTCACCTAGAGGGTTACCTATGAGCATGCCGCTCCCTTCTGAGCATTTGACTTTACCTCTCATTCTGAAGAATGAGTTCTCCGCTCCCCAGAGCTCTGTGATAGGTCGCCGGTTGGTCGAGCTAGCCTTGCTCCCCTCATCTTAGAGGGTCACGTATGAGCATGCCGCTCACTTCTGAGTATTGTCGGTAGAGCTAGCATTGCTCCCCTCACTTTGAGGGTCACTTATGAGCATGCCGCTCCCTTCGGAGCATTGTTGGTAGAGCTAGCATGGCTCCCCTCACCTAGAGGGTCACCTATGAGCATGCCGCTCCCTTCTGAGCATTGTCGGTAGAGCTAGCATTGCTCCCCTCACTTAGAGGGTCACCTATGAGCATGCCGCTCCCTTCTGAGCATCTGAGTTCCCTCTCATTATGAGAAACAAGTTCTCCGCTCTCCAGAGCTCATTGTCGGTAGAGCTAGCACTGCTCCCCTCACTTAGAGGGTCACCTATGAACATGCCGCTCCCTTCTGAGCGCCTAAATTTCCTCTCCTTCTAAGGAATGAGTTCTCCGCTCCACTAGAGCTCTGTGATAGGTTGCTCTCCTGGTTGGTTGAGCTAGCATGGCTCCCCTCACCATAGAGGGTCACCTATGAGCATGCCGCTCCTTTCTGGGCATCTGAGCTCCCTTACTCGGGCTCCTCATCGGTAGAGCTAGCACTGCTCCCCTCACCATAGAGGGTCACCTATGAGCTAGCCGCTCCCTTTAGGGCGTCTGAGTTCCCTCTCATTCTGAAGGATGAGTTCTCCCCAGGGCTCGCTGTCAGTAGAGCTAGCATCGCTCCCCTCATTATAGAGGGTCACCTATGAGTATGTGCTCCCTTCTGAAGCGTCTGAACTCCCTCTCGTCCTGAGGTATGAGTTCTCCACTCTCCGCTCCGCAGAGCTCTGTGATAGGTCACTCACCTTGCTGGTTGAGCTAGCATTTGCTCCCCTCACCAAAGAGGGTCATCTATGAGCATGCCGCTCCCATCAGAGCGTTTGAGTTTCCTCTCACTAGGGATTGAGATAGTTCTTTGCTCTACAGCCATAGAACATTAAACTAATATATATATATTATATACACGCTAAAACTCTGGGCACTTTCTAAAATCCATTCAGTGGTGAGATCGCACATCAAGTGTTTTGCGTTCTTTCTAAAATCCATGTTATGGTAAGTGCACACGCTAGACTTTGGGCACTTTTCTTAAATCCACCCAGTGGTAAGTTAGCACATCGAATGTTCTGCTTTCTTTCTAAAAATCCCGTAGGGTAGGGTTACGCGTTGCACCTTCGTGCCCTTATTTGAGCTGGTCAGGCCCCGGTTTGTACCTTGGGCCCCACTCCTGAGCGTTTGAGTTCCTTCTCATTCTGAAAATGAGTTCTTCGCTCTCCAGAGCTCCTCATCGGTAGAGCTAGCATTGCTCCCCTCACCTAGGGGGTCATCTATGAGCATGCCACTCCCTTCGGAGCGTCTGAGTTTCTCCGCTCCCCAGAGCTCGGTAATAGATCACTCGCCTTGCTGCTTGAGCTATAAAAGAGAGATACAGCCCGAGCGTCTGAGCTCTCATTCTAAAGTATGATTTCTCCGCTCTCCAGAGCTCGCTATTGGTAGAGCTAGCATTGCTCCCCTCACCTAGAGGGTCACCTATGAGCATGCCGCTCCCGTCTGAGCATCTGAAGTTCTCCACTCTCCAGAGTTCGGAAAGTCTAGATCGCTCGAAACTTGTGGGTCGAGCTAGCACTGCTCCCCTCACTGTAGAGGGTCATCTATGAGCATGCCGCTCCCTTCTGAGCGTCTGAGGCCCCTCTCACTCCAAGAGATGAGTAGTTCTCCGCTCCCGAGCCATAGAACGTAATACCAATATATAAGTGCACACGCTAAACTCTGGGCACTTTCTAAAATCCAATTAGTGGTGAGATCGCACATCAAGTGTTTTGCATTCTTTCTAAAATCCACCCAGTGGTAAGTTAGCACATCGAATGTTCTGCTTTCTTTCTAAAAATCCCGTAGGGTAAGGTTAGGCGCGTAGCTTCGTGCCCTTATTTGAGTTGGTCAGGCCCCGGTTTGTGCCTTGGGCCCCACTCCTGAGTGTTTGAGTTCCCTCTCAAGAATGAGTTCTCCGCTCTCCAGAGCTCGCTATTGGTAGAGCTAGCATTGCTCCCCTCACATAGAGGGTCACCTATTAGCATGCCGCTCCTGTTTGAGCATCTGAAGTTTCTCCACTTCCAGAGTTCGGTGTAGATCGCTCGCCTTGTGGGTCGAGCTAGCATTGCTCCCTTCACTGTAGAGGGTCATCTATGAGCATGCCGCTCCCTTCTGAGTATCTAGTCCCCCGAGCATAGAACGTAAATAAAACAATATAAGTGCACACGCTAAAGCACTGGGCACTTTCTAAAATCCACTCAGTGGTAAGATCGCACATCAAGTGTTCTGCGTTCTTTCTAAAATCCATGTTATGGTAAGTGCACACGCTAGAGTTTGGGCACTTTCTAAAAATCCACCCAGTGGTAAGTCCGCACATAGTATGTTCTGCGTTCTTTCTAAAAATCCCATAGGGTAGGGTTACGCACACAACTTCGTGCCCTCACTTGAGTTGGTCAAGCCCCGGTTTGTGCCTTGGGCCCCACTCCCTGTAACCCAATATTTTGGTTTAAAAAGGGTAATGCTACCAAGGGGTCTGTTAAGACAGCTTCCTCAGCAAGCTCGTGCGGAGCAAGCGGTAGCCCCTGGTCACCGGCCAGGACCTAGTGGCTACCACTAGGTACTTGGCCCTATCCCCTTAAAAGGAATCTTTCTATAAAGACTGATTCCAAACCTGTGAGCTCTACCCTGGGTCCGGTAATCCCGGCACCTAGCAGGTAAGTACTTCAGGTATGCAGCTCGGGTTTTTGGCCAAAGGGGATAATGTCACTGACAGCATCAACCGTCCACAGGGGCAACTCCCTGAGCCAAATGGTAGAGTGGACCAGTGCTCACCTCCTGCGTGAATTTGGCTTGCACTCCCCTCAGCATGGTGGCGTGGGTATAATGTTCCCCATAGCGACCCCTAGGGGACGCAGTTCGAAGTTCCCATGAAGGGGAACGTCTCAGGTTACGTATGTAACCATGGTTCCCCGAGTGGGGAATGAGACACTGCGTCCCCTAGGCTTTGGGCCATGCTTCGGATGCAAGCGTCAGATGAAGAAGCGGATGATGTATTCTCCCGGCGGTCCTTATATTATGGTCGCACCGGTAGTGACGTCATGGGCTGTCGCCGGCCAACGGATGGTGTTTTTACATATGTATCTTCAGACACGAGTCACGCTGAAGGCGTTCCCCATAGCGACCCCTAGGGGACGCAGTGTATCGTTCCCCACTCGGGGAAACATGGTTACATACGTAACCTGAGACGTTTTTCCATGCAATTCTAAAGAATTCCAAGTTAGTTTTTCTCCATTTGCACTCAAGATTACGAGTTTCTTTCTTGAGAGAATGGGTATAACTGTTGTACCATGGCGCAGCACGTTTTTCTCTAACCTTTTTTTATTTGATGGGGCAACAGTTTCTACCGTATTAGAGAAGATTGTTCCCATGTTGCTAGTAATTTTGTCTAGTTCATCTGTATTTATGGGTACATAGAGCAGCTGAGATAAATCCGGCAGGTTATTGGTGAATCTGTCTTTAGTGGCTAGAACAATAGTTCTGCCTGGACGATATCGCGGAGCCATATAGTTAATATCAGTAATATGCAGCATGCACGATACAAGGAAATGGTCAGTAACATCACTTTGAGGTACGATATCTATACCAGTAAGATCAATTTCATGTGATATTATTAAATCTAGCGTATGATTAAAACGATGAGTGGGCCCGGTGACATTTTGCTTGACACCAAAAGAGTTTATTAGGTCAGTAAACGCAAGTCCTAACGCATCATTTGTATTATCAACGTGAATGTTAAAATCTCCAACAATTAGTGCTTTATCAACATTAACCAATAGGTCTGAGAGGAAATCTGCTAATTCTTTTAGAAAATCTGTATATGGCCCTGGCGGTCTATACACAGTAGCCAGTAAAATGGCTCCTATCAACCTTGATGAAGCATTTTGTTGATTGTCATCATTGTTGGGATTCATAAGCTGTTTCTTGATGTTTGTGTTTGTGTAAAATGCACTGGAGTTCAAAATTGTATATGCATTAAACAGATTCACTGTAACTATTAGATAAATACTGTGCTTGAATGCTGTAGTGTCACAGAGATGATTTTACAAAACCTAAACATATAAATGAAACAAGAAAACAAACGTTATTTTGGATATAATAAAACCAGCTCATGGCGACTATCTGAACAATGAAGAGCACTGACCTTTCTGCTTTATAACGCCACATGCATCACTGTTGAGAGAGTTTTAACACAGGAGTCAAGGGTCAAGAGCCCATCTTAAGCAAACCCTGATGGTGGCATCATTTTATCCAATAAAACATCAACATCTGATCCTCTGTAATTCTCAATGACAGCAGGTGTTCATCACTAATGCACAATCATCATTTAATTAGTCACTTAATTATTTAATTAACTGGACTTGGGATTTGACTTGAGAATTACTTGAAAGGAATGGCTTG
The DNA here is from genome assembly GCA_027422435.1 of Schizopygopsis pylzovi. NCBI lineage: Eukaryota > Metazoa > Chordata > Actinopteri > Cypriniformes > Cyprinidae > Schizopygopsis > Schizopygopsis pylzovi. Next base: position 770,728 of record CM049837.1, on the reverse strand, counting down.
GTTCCTCCTCTGGTGAAATCAGCTGCTGAGTTCATGGGTGGAATAAACACATGGCAGGACTTTTACTCTTTGGTCCCTGGACTTTACACCTCTGGGTAAAACCTCACTCCCCTGATCTCAAGAGGTACTCTAACGTAGTGGTTTTCAAACATGTCCCTGGGGACCCACAGCTCTGTATATTTTGCATGTCTCCCTAATTTACACACCTGATTCAGATGATCAGCTCATTAGGAAAGGGCTCCGTGAACTCAAATCAGTATGTCAGATAAGGGAGGGATGCAAAATGTGCAGCGCTGTGGGTCCCGAGGAACAGGATTGAAAACCACTGTGCTAAAGGCCTTTAGCCTCCTTGTTAGAGCGCCCTTCTCCCACCGGAAACTGCAGCTCGAGTCCTGCTCGGAGCGGGGAGAGTAGGACCGCAACACAAACTACTACTGGCCTTTTTTAAACTTTTTAAATAATTTATGTTATTCGGCACAATATAAGATACTGTAAGAGTGAATGTTTGTAAATCTCTGTTGAGGCTTTTTGTCTTCTGTAATTTCATGTCAAAAAAAAATAACTAAAGTATAATTCTCATACTCTAGCATTGTAAATCTGAAGACTTTAGATTTCAAGTGCTGTGATTAGAAAAATTATATTCTAAAATATAATTTGCTAGTTCACATACATTATTTGATATGCACACAAGGCGATCAAATATTTGAAATAATTAAGACTTTTTATTTAGTTAGTTTTTAAAAGGATGAATTAATCAAATATATATATATATATATATATATATATATATAATATACATATATATATATATTATATATATTATATATATATATATATATATATATATATATAAATTCATACTTTTTATTCAACAAGGTGGCATTAAATTAATTTAAGTGACTGTGAAGTTATTTATACTAAATACAAATGAATTATATTTCAAGTAAATGCTGTTATTTAACTTTGTATTCATCAAATAATCATGAAAAGGTTGAAGTATCACAGTTTCCTCAAAAATATTAAGTGAAAACAGTTTTCAGTATTGATAATATAGAAAACCAATATATTAAATGTAATATTAAAATATTTATCTGTAAAGCCCCTGTACTTTCCACCTCTGGATTATATCTACACTGGGAGTGTTGATTTAACACTGGGGGTTTAACAATTTTCTATATTTACATTATTGTTTTCTCCTTTTTTAAATTGATACCATTGTTGGGATTAATACGCTGATTTTTGATGTCTGTCTTTCTGTTTTTTGCACAACATATTCAATAATTCTTTATTATAATGGATTGTTGCTGTATTTGTTGTAGTTTCACATTGTTATGAAATTTAACAGTGTTTATAATGTACATTTGGTAAGAGATCACACACAGAATGACATTAGTGAATCAATGAACTACTTGATGAGCACTTCATCATCAATATACAGTCAGTATTTATTAATTTACTCAGTGTTTGCTGTAGTAAATATCATTTGTAAACACACTGTTAGAACAGCCTGAAAAACAGCTAATATTTAAGGGTCAGGAGCCCAACTGAAGCAAACATTGACCACCAAAACGGTAATTCAGACCAAACATTATACACACACATCTGAAATGATATTAATTCTCAATAAGAGCTTCTGTTGATATATGACAGAAATAAAGTCAAACTGTTTAGTAATAAGTGTAATATTGTGTAATGGCTGGAAGTCATCTGTAGTTGTTGTGTTTCTGCTCGTCTCTTTTCAGTGTTCTGTTCTTGTTCCTCTTTACTTCAGTGATTCTATTTGTTAACAGCAGGTGTTCATCACTAATACTCAGCAATCACTTACATAGTAACTTTATTATCTCACTGCAACCCTGTGTCAGTATAAGTTTTTCTCTAGTGTGGACACTACAGGATTGTTATGAGGGGTTGAAAGGGTTAAACGTGTAAGATAAAAAGATACACCCCCATCATGTATTTTAACAGTATTAAAATGTAAATTAAATTTATAGCAAACAAACTAGAAAAAACAGTAATACACTGGCAATGATGTTGCCAGCAGTTTACTGTAAAATCAATAAACAGCAAAGCACTGTAAAACCTAACAGTGAAAAAAGTTATTTAATCTCAATAAAAGGAGAGTAAATGCTGAAATTAAGTGTTATTCTATGTATTTTTACACAAGGATATAGGACAGATCTGTTAGTGTCGAATGTTCTGCTGGGATTTAAAGAGTTTCTGTTTGTCTGAGTTTTGTGAAGTTACCGTTGTGCTGAAGAGTAGAGCCTGTGCTTCAGTCCAGGTGAAGCTCGAGAAACACTGAATATATGATACATGTTGTTTTAAAGGCAGTAGTTGTGTAGTTTCTGATGTAATTAATATACATTAGCTAAATAACAAATGCATGTGTGCTCTGGATAACTAGATGTTATCTGCAAGAAATGTTATTTTGGTATTTTAATGGTTGTGTTTTATTCAGTTATTTTTGTTTTAAAAATGTTATTTCTAAGTAAACTCAAATGAAATATGTTCAAAGTATTAATATGTTCGTGTTAAACATATTAGATTCTAAACTGAATTGGCAGTTGGTTGATTTAAGGAAATCAGTTTCTAAAAATGAAATCATTTAACATGAGCCTTAATTTAGTCCATGGTATATTTACAGTAGAATACTGTAAACTAGACTACAGTAAATAACAGCACAATTAACAGCAAATTACTTGTTGCCAATATATTACTGTAAACATGCCTGGTAAGGTCTAACAGTGTAGTTAGAACCGGTCTCTTTGTTGTTGAATCTGACACAGAGTCAGTTCAGAATCATAAACTCTGAATCCAGCATAGAGGGGTTCAGTGAATGTGGTGTTGAATGTGTGTAAGTGTGTAAGTGTGTGAGCATCAGAGACACTGTAGAAGGATAGAGTGCCGGCAGACCAGTCTAGATACACTCCTACTCTATTATAAAGAGGTGAAGGGGCAGATAAGTCTGTCCGTTTATTATTGTGCCAGACAGTAAATCTGTTATCAGAGCAATCCAGACACCAAGATTTGTCATTGTACCCAAACCTGCAGTAACTCCCTCCTTTCCTCTTGATTCCTTTATATGCTACTGCTGCATGACCCCATCCACTCCATTCAACCTCCCAGTAACAGCGTCCAGTCAGACTCTCTCCACACAAAACCTGTTCACCACCAACAAATCTCTCTGGATGATCAGGATACGGCTGTGGCTCTTTCACATATTTTGCCCATTTGTTGTCCTCAGACAGAATGATGCAAGTGTTTGCTGTGTTTGGATCCAGTGTGAGATCACAGGCATCTGAACACAAGATGAGAGAGGAGAAATGTGTCAATGCTGGATAAGGTTTGGACCACAAAAATCATTGTTTACTTTTTTTTTGCCATTTCCTTACTACACAGTACAATCCTGAATGTTAAATTAACACTGATCGGAGCATATATGGTCTCACTCTAAAAGAGTGTTAAAGTAACACTGAAACGGTGTTAAAGTTAATGAGATAATTATGTAATTAATTAAGTGATGATTGTGCATTAGTGATGAACACCTGCTGTTAACAAGCAGAATCACTGAAGAAAAGCAAAATACAAGAACTACAACTGACTTTAATCACAGCCATAGATTAAATCAACTGAAATAAAAGAAAGATTTCAGCAGAAGACAATTAAACATCAGCTTCATGCATTACTAACCAGTTAGACTTTATTTCTGGAGTATCTAAAACAGAAGTTCTTTATTGAGAATTAAGGTTTAGAGGTTGTTGTTTTTTGTTTCAAATTACCTTTTTGGTGAATATTGTTTGCTTTAGTTTCCTCTTGACCCTTGACTTTTTAAATATAACTGTCTCTTTGCTGTTACAATTGTGTTTATAAAGTACATATGTGATGGAAAGGAACTTATGATAAAATAATTTCATGCGTTTGAGTCTCTGATTGCATTTTAACTAAATATTTAGTCCTTTTATTATTTCTATATTATTGCAGGTCTATGATATGAGATGACAACGTGAGAACATTTTATAAGCCACTTTTATAAATATGGTTCAAAAATAGGGTCCAGTTCTGGCTGGTACTCATAGTCATGAAGAATCAGCATGTGAATCTCAGCAATGGTGACAAAATATTCTGATAATTTTGATATGATTTTTGAAAGTCACAAAACAAGGCAGTACAAAGTCACAACAAAAAATAACAGCAAATAGTAAGAATAAAAGAAAATACTAAGACAATGCAGCTGCATAATTTATTCATTATTCAATGCATGCTGGGAGCCATGGATAAGTTATGATTGGTGCACCCAGAATGCACTGCAGCATTAATCTGTCAGATGATTGTCACCATTGTTGAGATTCATATGCTGATTCTTGATATCTGTGTGTCAAAACAATACAAATGTTCAAATTTGTTAAGGTTTTTCATATTTCACTAAAATGCAGTTGTGATCAATAACAAACTAACCAGTTAGATTTTTTTTGTCATGCGACTAAAAATGTCTTATTAAGAATTAACAGAGGTGTAGATGTTAATGTTTATCGAAAAGGATAACATTCAAAATCACCATTGTGGAGATAAGAGTTTGCTTTAGTTGGGCTCTTGACTTTTTAACATTAGTTTTTCTCTGGTTGGCGTAACTGTGTTTATAAAACACATTGGATATGGCAAGGAATACCAAGAGAATATATGATCAGATTATATTGGCAATTTTATGTAGTTGTCATGTCATCAGTGGTAATGTATAGTAATGCATGAAGTGGTGATGCTGTTTGTGGAGATGATTAATCATCTTCTGCTGAGGTCTTGAGAGATTAATGTAGTTTATTTCAGTTGATATCATCTAAAGTCATGACTAAAGTCAGTTGTAGTTCTTGTGTTTCTCTTTTCTTCAAGTACTCCAGAGTGCAATCTCGACGATTGGGGCAGGGCGATACATTGGGGCGTGGGGACACATGTCGCTCCGCCCACCCCAATTCCATTGGTTTATAACACGGCAAGTCTTATTGGTGTTGAGGTGCCTGTAAGGAGAGATGTGTTGATGATGTGTGTGAGTACTGGTAGGACTGAAGGTGAGATAGCTTGGAGAAGGTGTGGGGGGATTGGGTCTAGAGGACATGTTGTAGGATGGCTGGAGAGAAGAAGTTTGGATACTTTGGACTCTGTGAAGGGACAGAAGGAGAAGAGGGGAGTTTTATCAGTAGATGTGGTTGGTTTGAGTTCCTGCGAATAAAGAATAAAGTGGCAAAAGTAATCGGCTGTTAAGGAGGTGGTGGAGGGGGACAGATGATAGAGTTGAATGTTTTGAATAGAGTGCGTGTGTCCGATGTGCTGTTGATCTTGTTATGGAAGTAGGATGCCTTGGCAGTGTGAACTTCAACAGAGAAGATGAAAGCAAAGACTGATAGATACTCAGGTCTGACAGATCTTTTGATTTGCACCATTTTCTCTCTGCTGCCCTGAGTTCGGACTGATGTTCATGAAGAACATCGGATAGCCAGGAGTTAGAAGGGGCAGCACATGCTGACTTGGAGGAGCGAGGACATATATTGTCTAGGCAAGAAGTTAAAGTGGAGAACAAAGTGTCAGTTGCAGCATTCACATCCAGAGATGAGAAATGGGTGGGTGAGGAGAAGTGAGGAGGACACTACAGAATTTGAGATCAAATGACCCAATAAATGTGACATTTCCCAATCAATTTCCACTAGGCAAACCTGAAAACGAACCAGGTAAATTAGAAATTCACTTTGAAGATCTTCTCGTAGAAAATCTCCAAAGAACGAGGTGCCGGCAAGTCAAGAAGCAAAAGAAAATGGAAAGGCGCAGACATGGAGGAGGAGGAGAGAGAACATCAGCAGATCATATCAAAGATGCAGGCAATTGTTCGTCTGATGCGGAAACAAGAAACTGTTCATAAAAAAGTAATTATTAAAATAAATTATTAATTTGCATAACCATGTTTTTGAGTTGCAAACTTTGGCCAATGAATTTAACTCATTAAAACTCTAGTCACTTGTTGTAAAATTGTATGCAGATGTATTATTGTTTATTTGCTTGTGGATGACAAAAAAATTGATTTAGAGTGTTTTAGGGGTTCTGATCGGTATATGAAATATTACAAGAGGAAAGATGTGAGGGTGAAAGGGACCGAAGATTTCACTTAAAGGTAACTGGTTGAGGTGTTGGTGGCTCGGAGGTAGCAAGATGTAGGTTAAATGTTATGAAGTAGTGGTAAGAGGTGTGTAGCGGTTTTACCAAAACGTTGTCTGCAACACAATTGCGTGAGCAAATTAAGTCTAGCTGGCTGCCAGATTTGTGAGTGTTTGTGGTGGTATGGCGTTTTAAGTCAAATGATGCTAGGAGTGAATGTAAATTTGCAGCACAAGGCCTGTCCGAATGAATATTGAAGTCACCAAAGACTACAAGTGGACTTCCATCCTCAGGGAATGAGGACAACAGGCCATCCAGCTCTTCTAGGAAGGTGCCCAATTGCCCAGGAGGGCGATACATGACTACAAAACATGGAGTTTTACCGGAGTCGTTACAGAAATAGCATGAGATTCCAAGAGTGATTATTGCATAGGGGAGTATAAGTTGAGTATTTCCAATTGTTAGAAATGAGAAGACCAGTACCTCCACCCTTCCTAACATGACGGGGGTGTGAGAGAAGAAGTTGTTAGAGAGCGCAGCAGGGGTTGCTGAGTCTTCTGGCTGAATCCAGGTCTCAGTCAAGCCCAAGATGCTGAGTGCAGTTTGGGAAGCAATAGCGGGAATAAGATCTGCTTTGTTGACTGCAGATTGACAGTTCCAGAGCCCCATAGAGAAAGAGAAGGGTAAAGAAGAAGAGGTGCAGAAAGAACGCAGGTGAGCAAGATTGCATTGCCATCTGCGTTTGATGGAAGAGCGTTGCTGTGAGACAACAGGAATGTATTGGAAATACATTCCACATGTGAAGACTTTACTCTCGTCAGTCTTCACATGTGGAGGATGAACGCTTCCGCACCAGCAAACTATAGCCTCAATTTGAAGACACAGCTAATCCAGTTGAGTGGAAACAGCTGTCCACGCCTTTATAATTCTCACAGCAAAGCCTAAAGCACGCAAATGGCTCAAATCGAAACTAAGTGCGTATCAGTTGTCCAGCGCTTAATCGCTATTTAACAGGTGACAAAACAGTCTTTTTGTACTTTCTAATTACAGCCCATGGCAAACCACAAATGCAATTAGCATAAATGTTTCAGATAAAATAAGCAGTAAACGAATAACTTTACTCTAAAAGACAGAACAATTGTATTAGGCAAATCACTTACTCGTTTTTGTCGCCTCAGCAGTCAATACGCTTATCCTCTTTTACATTTTACAATTATACATTTTACTGTGTATTGTTATAATATCAAACTTTTGAGTTCATAAATAGAGCTGATAACAAATCACCGGTTGCCTGACATTTCACAGATTGTAATTTTATGTTACCAATACTTTGGCAATGATAAGCCTTTTTACCATAGCAATAAAGCTACAGTATTTTAGTTTACAGCATTCTTACATATGTGTGAGAGATAGAGTGAAACACAATACCTACATTTTCTCAGTCCTGGAGTGATTCGACAATTATCTCTGTGGTCCAAACTAGAAATAGCAAAATAAAAACAAAAACAAAGTATTGTTTAATGATTTCAAAAAAGGTGTCCAAATAAACACAGACAATATGACTAACAACCACCGATCTGTCCTAATAACTCCAGATTCATGTCATTAGGGGTGTAAAATACTTGAGACATTTTACTATAATACTGTATTTCAGCAGATGTGTAAAGTCCAGGGACCAAAGAGTAAAAGTCCTGCCATGTGTTTATTCCACCCATGAACTCAGCAGCTGATTTCACCAGAGGAGGAACCAAGTCATTCCTTTCAAGTCTCAAATACGTCTCAAGTCAGATCCCAAGTCCTCAAAGAGTTAATTAAATAATTAAGTGACTAATTAAATGATGATTGTGCATTAGTGATGAACACCTGCTGTCATTGAGAATTACAGAGGATCAGATGTTGATGTTTTATTGGATAAAATGATGCCACCATCAGGGTTTGCTTAAGATGGGTGTGACGGGGCACATAGCTACCGTCACGGCAGCGATGCGCTACCTATTCCAGTTCACAAAGACTGAGAGCAAATGTTGCCTGTATTTGTTAGTATAGCGTGTCAATGTGTTCTGTTATTCCTCATTTTGTTTCAAATCAGTGGTTAACCTAGTCTTTTATCAAAACCCCACAGTAATCCCGGAGCTTTCGTGTGCACACTTTTAACATCTAATACTACGGTGATTTATATGCTATAGCTACTACTTTCAATACATATCTTACTGTTTAAAACCATGTAATTTACTTCACTATCATAACCTGTTACAATAACCACGCAACATGTCTTTGTTAATTATGTATCTGTTTATTTAGTTTAAAAGGAACATAGCTTTGACATACCATCTTTACGTCTTACCAGAGTCTCCTGTTTGTTTGGGTAAAGGAAGATTTGCCGCAATGGAAGGATTTAAGTAACGCTATGACTTCCGGGTCAATAGGAAGTGACCTGGAGTTTTGAGTTATTATTTTTTCTAGCTGTTAATATGACTTGTGGCTTCGCCAAATGTTAGCTGAAATCATATAAATGATATTCTATACTTTTCTAATTTTATAGATGTAGCATTTTGGCTGTTTTTAAGCATTTATGGTTTGTTTACCTGAGCCACCCCTGTATTGTATTATTGTGTTGGTATGTGCCAATTACAGGGGTGCCTTCATGTGTATAAAAGACTAGTAGCTTCAATCTTGGGGGGAGAGCGTGAAGTAAGGAGACATAAGTCTGTTGATGCTCTAAGTATAGTGGCTTGTGTAAAGGTCAATTTCTAAGCAGCTGTAAAATTTGATTGTTTTTCTTTTTGTTGTTTGGTTTTTTGGCTCTCATGTCAATTTATTTTATTTACTAAATAGTATTTTTTTTTTTCCTCTTGTATATATTTTTTTTCTTAATTTTGATTGCCTTTCTTTGGCCTTAATTGGGTAAATAAAAAGATCCCATCTGTTAAAACTCATCCAACTTCTCCTGAGTGCTTACATCTACTCATGACGACTCAGTCACATCTATCCTCGACATTTGGTGGCAGCAGTTTCCGGGTAAACAGTGTCCGAGCAGCACTCGGTGAGTCAAGATGGAGAATCAGGGCAGAGGTACGGCACCACCTAGAGATGGTTCAGTGATGGGTGCCAGGTCCAAATCTACAGAGTTATCCGGGCATCCCACTCCTGTGTTCGAACACAGGACAGATCGCTTGGAGAAGATGGTGAGAACGATGGTGGAGTCTCAACGGCATCAGCAGGACCAGATAGAGGCAGAGACGCTCCGGCAAGAGCGGAGATGGAAAGGTATGGAGCACCAATTCAAGCAACTACAGCAACTGGTGAGAGGAGATCCAGCATCAATGCAGGCGACGAGGCAGCCGTTAGCTGGACTGCAGCAGATGGATCAGCCCAGCTCCCGCCCTTCGACAGCCTTTGATCCACTCAACATGCCTTTTCTGGAAGTACCAACTCCTCAGCCACATCCAGATCAGCACCCAGCATCAAGGATGCAGAGCTCCCTCAACTCCACCGCCCTCGGCCTTGCCACTCCTTTGAACCTCCAGCGGGGGTGGAAACCCCCTAAGATGTCCTCCTATGAAGAGGACGAAGATATTGAACACTATTTAACCACCTTCGAAAGGCTCGCAGCAGCAAGTCAGTGGCCCCATGAGACTTGGGCATTATACCTGGTGCCCTTGTTAAATGGTAAGGCCAGATCTGCTTACGTAGCCATGTGTGTTGAAGACAGCCAGGATTACATGAAAGTGAAACAAGCCATTCTCAACAAGTTCAACATCAGCACCGAGACTTACCGCCAGCGTTTCCGCTCCAAGTCCATCAAGGAGGGTGAGACGGCGAAAGAACTTCAAGCCCGGCTAAAGGACCTGATAGAGAAGTGGCTAGTTCCAGAAACACGGACCAGGGACCAGGTGTGCGACCAAATCGTGCTGGAACAGTTTCTGGGCATGCTGTACCCTGAGCTTCAGGTGTGGGTGAGAGAACGCACCCCAGGTTCATCGGCACAAGCAGCAGATCTGGTGGAGACCTTTATGGCTGCCAGACAATCCAGAAGAGGCTATCACTTGGGTCCACAACAGCAGGACTGGAGAAGACCCTACCAAGCAGTCCAGAGAGAGCCAGAGAAGACAGCCTCTGGTAGGTCTGCGGGTGGTAGCAGTCGTGTGTTTAGGCCCTTCAACAGCCATAATAGCCCCAGTGTTAGCCCCACTCCAGCTGGAACACCTAGAGTACCTATATGTCACGGTTGTGGTCAGCAAGGTCACATTAGGCCCAATTGTACACTAAAGAAAATGTCTGATTCCAGACTATGTTACCTACCTGGCCCTAGCAAGCACTTACCTTGTGTGTCTTCTGATGTTACTGTCCCTGTGAAGATAAGTGGAAAGATAGTCCAGGCTCTAGTTGACTCAGGAAGTAGTCAGTCTTTCGTTCTTCAATCTTGTTTGAGGTCTGATTTTCAGCCCGTGGGCAAAGTGAGGGTTCGCTGCATCCATGGTGATGAGTCTGAGCACCAGACCAGCGAGGTTCTCATAGAGATTAATGGCCAAAAATACTTGTTAACCGTAGGGATTTTGGATAAATGCCCTTACCCAGTGATTTTAGGCCAGGATGTGCCAGTTCTTACAGAGCTATTGCAAAGTGTGAACATAGTCAGTGCTTATGTTACAACTAGAGCGCAGGCTAATATTAAGCTAGATTCTAATGTTTGGTCAGAGTTACCATTTGAGGGTTGTCCTGGTGACAAACCAAAAAAGTCCAAGGCAGAGAGACGTAGAGCAAAGGTGGCAGGTACAGCTGTGCAGGAAAGTCTGTCCTTCCCACAACTAGAGGACACTGAAATCGTTGATGAAGACTTCAAGAAGCTTCAACAGGAAGACCCCACACTTAGCTCTTGCTTTTCCTCTGTTAAGTCCGATGATGAGGCTAGAGAAGCCATGAGGGAGGGTGACGTGTGTTTTGTTATCAATAATGAGAAACTGTATCGAGTGAGTGCAGACACAGAGCAGTTAGTTGTTCCTAAGACTCTTAGAGCCAAAGTGTTACACCTAGGTCATAGTATTCCGTGGTCAGGACATCTAGGCAGGGAGAAGACTGAGAAGAGAATCCTGCAAAGATTTTATTGGCCAGGTTTCAGTAAGGACATAGCAGAGTACTCTAGGTCATGTCCAGAGTGCCAGTTGTCTGCTCGCTCCAAAAGAGGCTTAAAAGCTCCCCTCATCAGTCTCCCAATTATTGACACACCTTTTAGTCGCATTGCCATGGATGTAGTTGGTCCCTTAGAGAGGAGTAGGGCAGGGCACCGCTATATCCTGGTAGTTTGTGATTACGCAACACGTTACCCTGAAGCATTCCCCCTCAGAAATACTAAGGCAAGGCAAGTGGCCAATAGTTTAATTCAACTGTTCTCCCGGGTGGGTGTCCCCAAAGAAATCTTAACCGATCAGGGAAGTAACTTCACCAGCAAGGAATTGAGACAGGTGTACTCCCTGTTAGGGATCCGAGGCATTAAAACCACACCTTACCACCCGCAGACCGACGGCATGGTTGAGCGATTCAATCAGACCCTGAAGTCGATGCTGCGGAAATTCGTTTCCGAATCAGGAGCTGACTGGGACCAGTGGCTTCCTTACTTATTGTTTGCCTACAGAGAAGTACCGCAGGCATCCACCGGGTTCTCTCCCTTCGAACTCTTGTTCGGCCGGGAAGTGAGAGGCCCGCTTGACATCCTCCGAGAGAGTTGGGAGGGGGACGCTCCTCACCAGACAACCAACATTGCGAGTTATGTCCTGAAGATGCGGGAGAAGCTGGACCAGCTGAGCTCCAGGGCCCACCAACACCTGGCCCAGGCCCAAACGAGGCAGAAAACGTGGTATGACCGGACAGCACGCAGTCGCACCTTTATGTCCGGACAGAAAGTGCTGCTGCTGTTGCCATCTTCAGAAAGCAGTTTGCTGGCGAAGTGGCAAGGCCCTTTCAAGGTACTTCGCAAGGTCGGTGAGGTTACCTATGAAATCTCAATGCCAGACAGACGTCGCTCCAAACAGATCTTCCACGTGAACCTCCTAAAACAATGGATTGACCGACCATCTTCTATTCAAGACCAGCTGTGGGCGCGGACCGTGGAAGAGGAAGAAGAGCCGTCGGAGCAGTACTTTCCTACTGCGGGCGGCGAGTCAACTTACCCTTCCGTTACCCATTTGACAACTGAACAGCAGGAGGACCTGCGTAAAATCATCCCAAAAGGCCTGTTCCGAGACCAGCCGGGGCGAACCGACGTCATCACCCACGACATCCGGCTGACTTCTCCAGGCCCCATCCGGCAGACCACCACCAGGGTTCCAGCGCGACTGATCCCCGCGCTGAAGCAGGAGGTGTTGGCAATGCTGGAAATGGGGGTGATCGAGACATCACACCGTGAGTGGTGCAGTCCCGTGGTCTTGGTGCCAAAAAAGGACGGGGGGCTCCGCTTCTGTGTCGACTTCTCGAAGCTGAATACCATCTCAGCTTTTGACCCATATCCCATGCCCCGTGTGGACGAGCTGGTGGAGCGCCTGGGAAAGGCGGAGTTCCTCAGCACCTTAGATTTGTGTAAGGGGTATTGGCAAGTGCCACTCAATCCCCAAGCACGGGAACTGACCGCTTTCAAAGCTCCATCTGGCTTGTTCCAGTTTAGGGTCATGCCCTTTGGCCTTCATGGAGCAGCAGCAACTTTCCAGCGTCTCATGGATGAGGTGCTGAGGGGCGCTGAGGATCATGCCGCAGCTTATATCGATGATGTCATCATTCACAGTTCGTCATGGGAAGAACATCTTCAACACCTCAGTGATGTCTTCCGAAGGATTCAGCAGGCCGGGCTGGTAGTCAATGCCAGCTTGCCCGGTCTGAAGTGTGCTACCTGGGATATGTCCTGGGTTGCGGCACCATACGTCCTCAGGTCAGCAAGGTGGAAGCCATCCGCAGCTCCCAGCCGCCTTCAACCAAAAAGGGGGTGAGATCTTTTCTGGGGTTGATCGGATGGTACCGGCGTTTTATCCCCAACTTTTCAAGCCGAGCAGCTCCCCTGTCAGACCTCACTCGCAAGACCAGCCCCAATAAGGTGGTCTGGACTGCTGAGTGTGAGGCAGCTTTCCACAACCTCAAGGAGAGCATGTGCCATGAACCGGTGTTGCAGAGTCCTGACTTTTCCTTACCCTTCACGGTGCAAACCGATGCTTCGGGCATTGGCCTTGGAGCAGTGTTGTTGCAGGGTGAGGGGGTGGACAAAAGACCTATACAGTTTGTGAGCCGCAAACTGTTCCCTCGCGAGACTCGGTATTCCACCATTGAAAAGGAGTGTCTTGCTATCAAGTGGGCTCTGGACACTTTAAAATATTACCTTATTGGCAAAGAGTTTGTCTTGGAGACAGACCACAGGCCCTTGCAATGGCTACATCGAATGCGGGATTTTAATTCTAGAATCACCCGATGGCACCTGTCCTTGCAGCCATACAGGTTTACAGTGAGGTATAGGGCAGGAAAGGACAATGTCATTGCTGACTTTCTGTCGCGTCATGAACTGGACCTGGACGCTCTCTCTTAAGGGGGGGGGTGTGTGACGGGGCACATAGCTACCGTCACGGCAGCGATGCGCTACCTATTCCAGTTCACAAAGACTGAGAGCAAATGTTGCCTGTATTTGTTAGTATAGCGTGTCAATGTGTTCTGTTATTCCTCATTTTGTTTCAAATCAGTGGTTAACCTAGTCTTTTATCAAAACCCCACAGTAATCCCGGAGCTTTCGTGTGCACACTTTTAACATCTAATACTACGGTGATTTATATGCTATAGCTACTACTTTCAATACATATCTTACTGTTTAAAACCATGTCATTTACTTCACTATCATAACCTGTTACAATAACCACGCAACATGTCTTTGTTAATTATGTATCTGTTTATTTAGTTTAAAAGGAACATAGCTTTGACATACCATCTTTACGTCTTACCAGCGTCTCCTGTTTGTTTGGGTAAAGGAAGATTTGCCGCAATGGAAGGATTTAAGTAACGCTATGACTTCCGGGTCAATAGGAAGTGACCCGGAGTTTTGAGTTATTATTTTTTCTAGCTGTTAATATGACTTGTGGCTTCGCCAAATGTTAGCTGAAATCATATAAATGATATTCTATACTTTTCTAATTTTATAGATGTAGCATTTTGGCTGTTTTTAAGCATTTATGGTTTGTTTACCTGAGCCACCCCTGTATTGTATTATTGTGTTGGTATGTGCCAATTACAGGGGTGCCTTCATGTGTATAAAAGACTAGTAGCTTCAATCTTGGGGGGAGAGCGTGAAGTAAGGAGACATAAGTCTGTTGATGCTCTAAGTATAGTGGCTTGTGTAAAGGTCAATTTCTAAGCAGCTGTAAAATTTGATTGTTTTTCTTTTTGTTGTTTGGTTTTTTGGCTCTCATGTCAATTTATTTTATTTACTAAATAGTATTTTTTTTTTTTCCTCTTGTATATATTTTTTTTCTTAATTTTGATTGCCTTTCTTTGGCCTTAATTGGGTAAATAAAAAGATCCCATCTGTTAAAACTCATCCAACTTCTCCTGAGTGCTTACATCTACTCATGACGACTCAGTCACATCTATCCTCGACAATGGGCTCTTGACCCTTGACCTCTGTGTTAGAAGGAGTCTCAGCAGTGATGCATGTGGTGTTATAAAGCAGAGAGGTCAGTGCTGACAGTCGCCCTGAGCTGGTTTTATTATATCCAAAATAATGTTTGTTTCCTTGTTTTATTTATATGTTTAGGCTTCTCATTATCAGCCTGCATAATTATCATATGTTCATGTTTATAATCCTAAACAGTATTTTTTTTTCTTTAATTTTGAAGCATTATGGTGGCATTTGCTTAACAGGAGTTTATCTTTTTTTCTGTAATAGTCAAATGTAGTAAACCAAAGAGAGAAATATTGAAAGCAGATATATTTAAACCAAGAACTTTAATTCATCAAAAGCATAAGATAATCTGCTACTTCAATGTTTGATTCAGCTTTGCACAAATGTTTATTGTGAAATAATATTGCAATTCCTTGGAAGCTAATTTCTTTGAATTACTAAAAGGCTTAAGAGCCAAACTAAAGCAAACACCAACCACAATTATGGTGGCAATGTTTATTTTGTTGTTTTTTTCCCAGTTGATTTTATCCAAGGCTGTGGCTGAAGTCAGTTGTAGTTCTTGTGTTTCTATTTTCTTCAGTGATGTTGATTGTTAACATCAGGTGTTTATTACTACTGCGCAATCATCATTTAATTTGGCACTTAATTATATAATTCATTTGAACTCTTTGAGGACGTGGAATTCGACTTGAGACTTGCTTGAGACTTGAAAGGAATGACTTGGTTCGTTCTCTGGTGAAATCAGCTACTGAGTTCATGGGTGGAACAAACATAGAGCAGGACTTTTACTCTTTTGTCCCTGGACTTTACACCTCTGTATTAGGTATAAATTTGGAGTATTTGTATTTTACTCGGGTACAATTTAAACTGACCAGTACTTTCACTTAATTACATTTCTGAAGAAAAACGGCACCTTTTTACTCTTTACTCTAAAATACTTTTATTTTATTTCAGCTCGAAAAGTACCTCCATCTTTGCACATTTTAGAGTGGCCTTTTATTGTGGTCAGCCTAAGGCACACCTGTGCAATAATCACGCTGTCTAATCAGCATCTTGATATGTCACACCTGTGAGGGGGATGGATTATCTCAGCAAAGGAGAAGTGCTCACTAACACAGATTTAGACAGATTTGTGAACAATGTTTGAGAGAAATAGGCCTTTTGTGTACATAGAAAAAGTCTTAGATCTGGGGGCAAAAACAAAAGTGTTACGTTTATAATTTACAATACAATAACAATTATGCTCAATTTATTCATGCCGCAATGCGTGATGGGAGCATTGGATGAGTTTTATCGGCTACAATATGCTTTTTTGGATGGTCACCATTGTTGTGATACTCACACTGATTATTGATGTCTGTGTGTCTAAATTACAGTTTTTGATAAAAATAACTTTTTAAAATATCTGTCCGGTTATACTTAAATTGCCAGATGTATGTGGTTCACAGTGTTGATGTAACTAACAAAAAAAACCTAACTCAGTTATTCAGGTCAATACATGATGATTATGTTAGAACAAAATCATCACCACCTGATGACTTTTGCTATTTACTTGTCTGGATGTTATAGTTCAGTTATAGCAGCCAAACTAAATGTAACATTACTGTAGTTGGGTTCTTGACCCTTGACTTTTTAAACACTGACCACTATAATGGTGACTTAAAAGTTTTGATTTTCATCTTTGGTGATTCTGCTTGTTAACATCAGGTGTGTTCAATAATGGTCAATCATCACTCAATTAATTACCTCATTAACTTTAAAACTGCTTCAGTGTTACTTTTAACACTCTGTAGTATGGACCCTTATAGACACCCGGAAGTATTAATTTAACACCGGGTATTTTCTGTGCATCTGTTTCACATCCGCAAATATTTAGATCACCTCTCAAAAGAACAAAACAAAAGGTATGCGAACAAAATACAAGTTTTGGCAATATTATAGTTTGGCAATATTATAATAGTTCACGGCAATATTTTAATCGCGACAACTTTGTAAAAACACTTGAAGTGCCTTATTTAAAACAGTCAAATTAAACAATCAAATTAAGTAATCTCTTTATTAATGTTGCGTTCACAGTTCACAGGCAAGCAGATGAGGCCAAAATATGAATGCAATCCATTTAGTGGTTCAGTTTTCCTTCTAATGGTTTTCTATGGGAAACCACTTAACATGTAACATTTGCACTTTGCATTTAAATTCTGGCTTCATCTGCTTGCCCGTACAAAATATACATAATCAATAAGGTGTTTACTGAATTTCGCCTTTTAATATCTGCGTTTTACTACATTACTACTTAATGCAAACCTGCATAAAAAGAACTGGCGGTCAGTGGAGCAAAGCTTCGTTTTGCCCACCAGGTGGGCGTTCCTATAAGGCTGTGATGTCACATGAAAACGATCAATTGTCCCATGAAGTAAAAAGACAACATTAAACGTGACTAACTAACAACAAGCCACGGTGAAATGTATGTCGCTCTTTTCAAACGGGGCGGATTAATGTTACACAGCGTTTCTGGTCTTGTGAAGGCGGAAGAGAAGTTTGTTGTTCTTAACAAAAATGAACAACTGAATCATTTCACAAGGCTGTTCAAAGCGTCTCAGTCAGTTACCTAGGTAAGTGAATCACTAGATCGTGGAAGACCGTGGCTCAGTAAACACTGGGACAACTGATCAATCAATTGCAAAAACGTCACCATTGGTATTTATCAACAACAGGCAGGACCATTATATTTTGATAATTTGTATGCTATTTGAATTAACATGTTCGAATACAAATCCAGTCAGCATCAATGCTCTCTGTTGTGCAATGGATTTGTGCCCCCCCAAAAAAGTTGCAACTTTTATTTTACCACAAATTTAATTAACTGATATTGATACATTGTAAATAATTTAAAAGGCATCATTTTAATTTTTATGAACTTAAAATTTACTTTTCTTTCTCCATCTTGTCATCGTTGCAAGATTTTAGATGCTGGCCAGTCAGTTCTTCCAAGGCACCAAACACTGCTATGTGACCAGACCGCTTCACTGCAACTACATAGAGTTTATTGTAGGTAATATGTGTAAATGTTTGAAGTTTTTACTACAAATTATAATGTGCATTACTGTTCTCAGTGGCATCTACGCTAATATTAGTCTGTTTATTTCTTATTCCGAGGTCACCGTCTCCAGATCAGATGGTCACTGCAGTCACCAGATCCAGTCCGTATCCAGATCAGATGGCGCACTATGGCTGTCGTCGCATCATCCAGGTAGATGCTGCACATTGGTGGTGGATGAGGAGATAGTCCCCTTACTATGTAAAGCGCTTTGAGTGTCTAGAAAAGTGCTATATAAATGTAACAAATTATTATTATTATGGTGGGTCAGCACCTATATACCTCGGCGGAGACCATGTAAACTAGATGAGCTCTAGAGACAGATCCCCTCCGAAGACCTAATTTGCCACCACGCCATGCTGGTTTAGTCTGGCCAGAGGAGAACTGCCCCCCGACTGAGCCTGGTTGCTCCCAAGTTTTTCTACTCAATTTCTGTCACCGATGGAGTTTTGGGTCCTTGCCGCTGTCACCTCTGGCTTGCTTATTTGGGGACACTTGGCTGATTGCACAGACATTACTTGGAAGAGAGCTGAACTGGATGATGTCAACACTGAATCACCAATGAACTGACTTTAGTTGGGAAAATTATTTGTTAATGTCCTCTTGCATTATTGACAAACTATTTTACTGTTTGACTCTGTAAAGCTGCTTTGACTTAATCAGTATTGTATAAAGCACTATGTAAATAAAGGTGACTTGATTTGATTGTATATACTGTAACACCTGCTTCATTTATAATTTTTTTTACTTCTGCCTCATTTTAAAGATGAAATTGTGAACAGTAATAATGTTTGTTTACTAACATTTTGTTTAGCTTGTTTTTTTTTCTTAGTTCATTAAATAAAGTTTGTCTGGAGCTTTAAAGGGATAGTTCACACAAAAATGAAGATGTGCTGTTAATTTACGGACTCTTAGACTATCCAAGATGTGGGTGACTTTTTTTCTTCATTCCTGTATGTTTAGTTTGTATGAAAAATGTAATAAAATGTATATTGTTGTTAAATATGTGTTCTAAAGTGTGTGGTTTAGTGATTGATAAACAAATACCAGTTAATAATTTTTAATAATTTTGTTAAACTATAAAAATATATGTTTATGTAGTTCCCCGGAAATTTCTTATGATGCCCAAATAATAAATCTTAGTTAAGGTAAGATATAAAATACAGAGTAAACGGTTACATTTTAATTGACAACTTGCTGTAGTCTTCTAAATGTTAGACCAATTAAAAAGAAATATTGAATTGAGTATAAAACTAGTTCAGTAAAGGTTGAGGCAACTAAAAATATATCAATTCAGATAACAGTTTTAAGTCAGAAATTGAATGAACTTAAAATTGCTGTGGAACTACAGGTGCATCTCAATAAATTAGAAGGTTGTGGAAAAGTTAATTTATTTCAGTAATTTAACTTAAATTGTGAAACTCGTGTATTAAATAAATTAAATGCACACAGACTGAAGTAGTTTAAGTCTTTGGTTCTTTTAATTGTGATGATTTTGGCTCACATTTAACAAAAACCCACCAATTCATTATCTCAACAAATTAGAATATGGTGTCATGCCAATCAGCAAATCAACTCAAAACACCTGCAAAGGTTTCCTGAGCCTCAAAATGGTCTCTCAGTTTGGTTCACTAGGCTACAAAATCATGGGGAAGACTGCTGATCTGACAGTTGTCCAGAAGACAATCATTGATACCTTTCACAAGGAGGGTAAGCCACAAGCATTCATTGCCAAAGAAGCTGGCTATTCACAGAGTGCTGTATCCAAGCATGTTAACAGAAAGTTGAGTGGAAGGAATAAGTGTGGAAGAAAAAGATGCACAACCAACCGAGAGAACCGCAGCCTTATGAGGATTGTCAAGCTAAATCAATTCAAGAATTTGGGTGAACTTCACAAGGAATGGACTGAGGCTGGATCAAGGCATCAAGAGCCACACCACACACAAAACACTTCCGGTGGCGCTGCTGAGTTCAGTCGCCTGCGAATTAGCTCCGCTCAAAATTGTGTTTTTATGTGTTTTTTTTTATTTTTACCTCTGGTTTTACACGTGTAATGTCTGCAATGATTATGTACGACAAGAGAACACTTTTGGACATTGGACAGCGTTACACTAACCTGATCCAGGACACTTTATACACAGATCCAGCGTGGCCATTGGAGATTCTTCGGAGCACCGAAGCTGACAAAGGCCGCCTCAACAATACCAGGAGGCGAAAGAAACACCGCGGGAAACGTGCTGGAATCCGCAACAGACTGAGGAAAAGGGCTCACAGTCCTCCTCTACCGAGTATTCTGCTCGCCAATGTCCAATCCTTGGAGAATAAGATGGACAATCTTAGAGCCAGGATTAGTTTCCAACGGGACATTAGAGACTGTAACATCCTTTGTTTGACCGAAACATGGCTCACGCCGACGGTCCCGGACACCGCTGTAACGCCGTGGGATAACTTCTCTGTTTTACGGATGGACAGAACAGCCGAGGCCGGGAAAACCAAAGGTGGTGGAGTGTGTTTCTTCATTAACAAGAAATGGTGTGATCCCAGGAATATCTCCATTTTGTCGCGTTCCTGCTCGCCTCATCTAGAACACCTCTCCATTATCTGCCGCCCATTCTATCTGCCCCGGGAATTTACATCCATCCTCGTGTCTGCCGTTTACATCCCACCGCAAGCAGATACTAGCGTGGCTTTGTCCAAACTACACGATGAACTCAGCGGATATATCAACATACATCCTGACGCTGCATGCATCATCGCTGGAGACTTTAACAAAGCTAACCTCAAAAAGGTCATCCCTAACTTTCATCAGCACATATCCTGTCCAACCAGAGGACTGAATACACTCGATCACTGCTACACCCAATTCAAAAATGCCTACAAAGCCCACTCACTGCCGGCGTTTGGAAAATCAGATCATGTCACAATTTTTCTCACACCGGATTATAAACAACGGATCGTTCAAAATCTCCCGGTGGAGAGGGAAGTGACGCGCTGGTCCTCCCACTCCGAAGCTACGCTACAGGCGTCTCTTGATGACGTCGACTGGGACATGTTCCGGGCGAGTTCATCTGACGTCAGCGAATTCACGGAGGTAGCATTAAGCTTCGTAAACACACTAACCGAACAGGCCACTGAAACGGTAACAATAAAGACTTTCTCAAATCAGAAACCCTGGGTGGACAGAACAATTCGTGACGCGGTTAACCATCGAACTGCCGCATACAATGCCGGTATTCTGTCAGGAAACATGAGTGAGTACAAGGCATCTTGCTATGCTCTCCGTCGTGCAGTTAGAGCCGCTAAACGCCGATACAGAGAGAGAATTGAGTCACATTTCCAGCTCAATGACTCTCGACGCATGTGGCAGGGACTGAAGACCATCTGTTCCTCTGGAAACAACTCCTTTGTGGAGGTGAGAGCAGATCCGTTGCTAGCCGAAGAGCTAAACACCTTCTACGGCCGCTTTGAACGTAAATGGCGGCGCGACTCTACCGAGCAGCGCGTCAGGAAGCAGCAGACAGAGCAGCGATGATCATGTATTCACCGTGTCAGAGGATGATGTTCGGAGGGAACTGAGGAGAGTGAACGTCAGAAAAGCAGCAGGACCCGATGGGATTACTGGCCGCGTTCTGAGGTCCTGTGCTGATCAGCTTGCTGGTTTGTTTACATCCATATTTAATGAGTCTCTTGCTACCTCTGTGGTCCCCACCCCCTTTAAAAAATCTGTCATTATCCCTGTGCCTAAGAACAGTAAACCCTCTTGCCTGAATGACTATCATCCAGTTGCCCTCACATCGACAGTCATGAAGGTTTTTGAGAGACTTTTAAAGAAACACATTTGCTCCTCCATCCCTGCTACTCTGGACCCTCTTCAGTTTGCCTATCGGCCAAATAGGTCTACTGATGATGCCATCTCTCAGGTACTGCACTCCTCCCTCACTCACATCGACAGCAAGAATGGCAACTATGTCAGGCTGCTATTCATAGACTATAGCTCAGCTTTCAACACTATAATCCCCACCAAGTTGGCTGTTAAACTCTCAGACCTCGGCCTAAACACTTCACTTTGTGACTGGATTCAAGATTTCCTCACCGCCAGACCACAAGTGGTGAAAGTCGGCCAGTTCACCTCCAACTCCATAACCCTGAACATAGGAGCCCCACAGGGCTCTCTCTACACACACGACTGTGTGTCCTCTCACAGCTCCACTTCTATCATTAAATTTGCTGATGATACTGTGGTCCTGGGCCTCATTAACAACAAAGACGAGGCCGCATACTTGGATGAGGTGGAGAGAATTACATCATGGTGCCAGGACAACTGTCTCTCTCTGAACGTGAGCAAAACCAAAGAGCTGATCGTGGACTTCAGGAAGAGACAGCAGCGGCCCTACACTCCTCTTATGATCAGTGGGACCCCTGTGGAGAGGGTGAGCAGCTTCAAGTACCTCGGTGTAAACATCTCCGAGGACCTGACATGGACTACACACATTCAAACTCAGGTTAAGAAAGCCAGGCAAAGGCTGTACCATCTGCGACAGCTGAGGAAATTCAGGGTCTCACCAGCTATCCTGAAAACTTTCTATTCAGGGGCCATAGAAAGCGTACTGGCTCAGTGCATCTCAGTGTGGTATGGAAATTCCTCAAAACAGGACTGCAAAGCTCTACAGAGAGTCGTGCGTTTAGCTGAGCGCATTTCAGGGTCTGCTCTCCCCTCTCTGCAGGTCATCTACCTCAAACGCTGCAAAAGCAGAGCTGCTAAAATCCTCAAAGACTCAACTCACCCCGGTAACCATCTTTTCTGTTTACTGCCATCTGGCAAGCGCTTCAGGAGCATGATGGCAAAGACTGAAAGACTAAGGAGGAGCTTCTTCCTTCAGGCCATCAGGCCCCTTAACACAAACTCTGTTTAATAAACATAAAAAAAAAAAAAAAAAAAAAGCCGTTTGCACATCCCTCTCATTCCTCCTGTCGTTTGCACATCCCTCTAATCCCTCCTGTTTATAGTACTATTTATTAAGTCCCATATACTGTTTTTGCACATCCTACTTGTTTGCACATCTTACTGTTTTGCACTTTTCTTTATTCTACTGCACATTTTAATTTTTTTTTTTTTACCTATATATATATGCTCTTGTGTGGTGTTACTTTTATATAATTTTTTATTCTTTGCACTGTCCACTGAGCGGACCTGATTTGATTACATTTCACTTTTGATTATACCCTGTATAATTTATTATGTGACAAATAAAGACACCTTGAACCTTGAACCTTGAACGTGTCAAGGAATTTGGCTACAGTTGTTGTCAGAGGCGTCTTACCTGGGCTAAGGAGAAGAAGAACTGGACTGTTGCCCAGTGGTCTAAAGTCCTCTTTTCAGATGAGAGCAAGTTTTGTATTTCATTTGGAAACCAAGGTCCTAGAGTCCAGAGAAAGGGTGGAGAAGCTCATAGCCCAAGTTGATTGAAGACCAGTGTTAAGTTTCCACAGTCTGTGATGATTTGGGCTGCAATGTCATCTGCTGGTGTTAGTTCATTGTGTTTTTTGAAAACCAACGTCACTGCACTCGTTTACCATTACATTTTGGAGCACTTCATGCTTCCTTCTGCTGACCAGCATTTTAAAGATGCTGATTTCATTTTCCAGCAGGATTTGGCACCTGCCCACACTGCCAAAAGCACCAAAAGTTGGTTAAATGACCATGGTGCTGGTGTGCTTGACTGGCCAGCAAACTCACCAGACCTGAACCCTATAGAGAATCTATGGAGTATTGTCAAGAGGAAAATGAGAAACAAGAAGGCCACTGTCAAAGAAACCAGGGCTTCATACCGCCTCAGCAGTGCCACAAACTGATCTCCTCCATGCCACGCCGAATTGCGGCAGTAATTAAAGCAAAAGGAGACCCGACCAAGTATTGAGTACATATACAGTAAATTAACATACTTTCCAGAAGGCCAACAATTCACTAAAAAAATAATTTGTATTGGTCTTATGAAGTATTCTAATTTGTTGAGATAGTGAATTGGTGGGTTTTTGTTAAATGTGAGCCAAAATCATCACAATTAAGAGAACCAAAGACTTAAACTACTTCAGTCTGTGTGCATTGAATTTATTTAATACAAGAGTTTCACAATTAGAGTTGAATTACTGAAATAAATGCACTTTTCCACGACATTCTAATTGATTGAGATGCACCTGTAGTTACTAAATAATAATTAGTTGAAACTGCTTGAACTTTTTTAAAGTGCAGGGATTAACAAGGGATCTTAATAAACAGGTGAACATAATCAGTAACCAATGAGACTAACTAGGACATGTTAAAGACTAAAGTGAAAGGGAAATATGAAACCAAGTCAAATGAGCAAAGGACCAAACAATACTTAATCCATAATGTTGTAGCACTAGCTAATATCTACATTGTTTTAATTAAAATGAATTATTAAAGAAGAACAGAGAACATTCCGGATCATAACAAACAGATATTTATCGAGGCCAATGTTTGAATCAAGGATAATTGAATCTCAAGGCATAATTTAATAAGCAGTGAACTTTTTCAAAAACGCTCACCCACAAAAAAACACAGATCAATGTGACATACTTGAGTATCTGCAGTTTATAGTTCGGATCCTCCTGTTTGTGTTTGAGCAGCTGGACTCCTGATGGTCCTGGATGATTGTAGCTCAGATCCAGCTCTCTCAGGTGTGAGGGGTTTGAACTCAGAGCTGAAGACAAATAACCACAGCCTTCCTCTGTCACCATACAGCCAGACAACCTACAAAACAAGAGATTAAATAAGACATTGTGATCACATGTTACAATATAACTTTTGATATGCAAATTATACAAAATGTTTGGCTGCTATCATTTCTCTTTCAGTGGGTCACATGTAGCAAGTTTAATGGCATTCTGTCTATAGTAATTTGGAAAATGTGATGTTCCAAAACAATCATTGTTTTTGTTTTGTTTCATGAGTAAACCAACTAAATCACTGTTCTCAGGCTCAAATCCCGGATTGCCACAGCTCTTTACAGTTTAGCTCCAACCCTAATCAAACACATCTGATAGAGCTAATCAAGGTCTTCAGGATTAGGAGAAACTTCCAAGCAGGTGTGAGTTGGAGCTGGCTGGAGCTAAACTCTGCAGAGCTGCAGCTCTCCAGGAATTGAGTTCCTCTGAACTAAATGTTTATTTAGTTGTTAATGTCCCTATGTTCATGGGTGAATTAAAAAAAAGAATGTTTTACATAACATACAGAATAATATACCCATATGTAGTGATGGCGAGATGAAGCTTCATGAAGCTTTAAGCTTTGTTTCACAAAAGGGTTAATTGCTCCTTTGTGGCTCAGTGGTAGAGCATTGCATTAGCAGCGCAAAAGGTTGTGGGTCCGATTCCCAAGGAACACAAATGCTGATGAAAAAATGTATAACCTGAATGCAATTGTAAGTTGCTTTGGATAAAAGCGTCTGCTAAATGCATAAATGTAAATGTAATTTCTGGATGCTTCATTTGCTCACAATATCACCTGGTGGCCAAAGACTGTAAAACAAGCAGATATTTTACAAACAGAGGTGGACAAGTACTCCAGAGTGCAACCTGGCTGATTGGACCCACCACAATTCCATTAGTTTATAACATGGCAAATCTTATTGGTGTAGAGCCGAGCATGTGCATTCCTTTGTGAATGATTTTGTAATTGATTTGGCCATATTAAAGAAATATTATGTGCTAACTCTAGAATCATAGGCCTATCTTAATTATTATCCGCTTAGTAACCATGGTAATTCTAGTCAGATGAAGTCATTGTTTTGAAATAAACTCTTGATGACGGCACCTCCGGGTTCTTCAGGCTGAATAGTGCTTCATTCATATTTCCTTGAGGATCGGCAGGCCACGGATCAGCACTTAAGTTGGGATTTTATATGCAAATTATGATAATTTAATATATTTTAGAGATGGACAAACACGAACATAAGCAGCTGATTTTACGTTTTAAAGCACAACCGTTTTTTTATTGTTATAGTTATAGCCTACGTTCAGGGGCGCCTTAACATAACCAGGCATTACGGTAGACCCCCCTACCCCAGAAAAACGTTTTCTTTAAGCGAGGTAAGCGGCCACTTAGGGCCCTGAAGGAATCAGGGGGCCCATCTGATATTGGCAAAACATATTTGTAACGTTGAGCAATGTAGCCGTCCACTGACATATCTGCTGATATGCAGTAATCCGCTGACGCAGTGATCAGAAATGTTTAAGTTAGAATCCACTTACCGATCAAAATGCAGGGTTTTTGTCAAGTGCTTAGTTCGTCAAGGTCGGGAATCATCTCATTATAACAAAGTGTAGATACGATTTAAATAAGAGATTCATTGTGCAGTGTAGAGCTTATTAACTGAACGTCGTGAGATCGCAATGAATTGAATTTATGAGGGAGCGCTCTTTGCACGCATTCTAGACTGTCTGACCAATGGAGATATTCACCTCAGTAAAAAAAATATTGCGTTTCAGGTCACAATTTTATTTATCTTGAAGTTTTAAAATGACTCTCCTCTTGTGTGCTTCCATTCATTTTCAATTTGTTTCTCTGAAAACCGTAAAGTATGCCTTCAGAAAACTTAGAATATGGAATGAGTGGCCTGGGATAATTTTATGTTTGTAAAAAGATTGGACATTTTACAATTTATTAAATGGACAAGTGCAAGATTTTTTTAGATTGTCTTCCTTTGTGATCTCAAAAATAATTTGGCTTTAGAACAGCAGCAGGTTGACTAATTACTGGTTGAATAAACTATAAACTATGAGCACAGCATGTTTCGAAATAAAAACGCAGTTAGCAAATCACCAAACAGTCCACATTTAAGGCAACATATGTTGTTTCGTTCTACTGATGATGAATAATTAATATTTCGTGTGATTTATGGTGTTAAAATCATACCCGTAAACTCACATTTCAGCCAGGAAAGTTTTGATGGCACTTTATTTTTATATTGATAAATAATAATAGTCATTAAAAATCCCATGGCACTTCTCGTAAAGAGTAGGGGTGTAACCCCGGTGTCCTGGCCAAATTCCCTCCACTGGCCCTTGTCAATCATGACCTAATAATCCCCATCCACTTGATTGGCTCTCTCCTCTCCACCTGTAGCTGGTGTGTGGTGAGCGCATACACTTGATTGGCTCTATGACTCTCTCTCCTCTCTACCTGTAGCTGGTGTGTGGTGAGAGCATACACTTGATTGGCTCTATGACTCTCTCTCCTCTCTACCTGTAGCTGGTGTGTGGTGAGAGCATACACTTGATTGGCTCTATGTCTCTCTCTCCTCTCCACCTGTAGCTGGTGTGTGGTGAGCGCATACACTTGATTGGCTCTATGTCTCTCTCTCCTCTCCACCTGTAGCTGGTGTGTGGTGAGCGCATACACTTGATTGGCTCTATGACTCTCTCTCCTCTCCACCTGTAGCTGGTGTGTGGTGAGCGCATACACTTGATTGTCTCTATGACTCTCTCTCCTCTCTACCTGTAGCTGGTGTGTGGTGAGAGCATACACTTGATTGGCTCTATGACTCTCTCTCCTCTCCACCTGTTGCTGGTGTGTGGTGAGTGCATACACTTGATTGTCTCTATGACTCTCTCTCCTCTCCACCTGTTGCTGGTGTGTGGTGAGTGCATACACTTGAATGTCTCTATGACTCTCTCTCCTCTCCACCTGTTGCTGGTGTGTGGTGAGTACATACACTTGATTGGCTCTATGACTCTCTCTCCTCTCCACCTGTTGCTGGTGTGTGGTGAGAGCATACACTTGATTGGCTCTATGACTCTCTCTCCTCTCCACCTGTTGCTGGTGTGTGGTGAGTGCATACACTTGAATGTCTCTATGACTCTCTCTCCTCTCCACCTGTTGCTGGTGTGTGGTGAGTGCATACACTTGATTGTCTCTATGACTCTCTCTCCTCTCCACCTGTAGCTGGTGTGTGGTGAGCGCATACACTTGATTGGCTCTATGTCTCTCTCTCCTCTCCACCTGTAACTGGTGTGTGGTGAGCGCACTGGCGCCGTTGTCCTGTGGCAGCCGTGGCATCATCCAAGTGGATGCTGCACACTGGTGGTGGTTGAGGAGAGACCCCCCACATAATTGTAAAGCGCATTGGGTGTACAACAATATACAATAAAGCGCAATATAAATGCTTCATTCATTCATTCATATTACTTCCGTATAATGCCTGAATGAATGAAAGAATGAATTTTCATATTTACTTATATTCACATTTTACGCAAAACAGTGTTGTGAACGTTAACTGGCATATTAACAAGAAGAAAAAAAACGCAATTTGACATACCTTTTGTGAAACACTTGGCTGAAAAGCTTAAAGCTTCATGAAGCTTTGTCTCGCCATCACTTCCCGTATGTACATTTAGACATTTACATTTAGTCATTTTGCAGACACTTTTATCCAAAGCGACTTACAATTAGGGAATACATAAAGCGATTAATCTTGAAGAGGCAAACAGACAGAGGAAGTACCCTAACACCAAGTCTTAGGCATTGTTCAAATAAGTAAAAGCTAGCAAGGGAAGGAGAGAAAGATAAAGAGAAAGATGGAGATAGAAAAAGGGAAGGAATTCTTTTTTTTTTTTTTTTTTTTTTTTTATGATGAAGTCAAGTAGTGTTGAAAGAGATGAGTTTTCAGTTGTTGCTTGAAGATTGACAGGGATCCAGCATTCCTGGATGAGGGTGGGAAGATCATTCCACCAGCCAGGAATAGTGAACGAGAATGTTCTGGAGAGTGATTTTGAGCCTCTCTGTGATGGTACCACGAGGCATCGCTTACTAGCAGATCTCAGACTTCTGGAGGGGATGTAGATTCGTAATAGTGAGTGGAAGTAGGTGGGTGCTGAGCCTGTGGTTGTGCTATATGCAATCATCAGTGTCTTGAACTTGATACGAGCTGCAACTGGTAGCCAGTGGAAGGAGACAAACAGAGGTGTAACATGTGCTCTTTTGGGCTCGTTGAAGACCAGTCGTGCCGCTGCATTCTGAATCATTTGTAGAGGTTTGATTGTGTTTGATGGAAGTCCAGCCAGAAGAGCATTGCAGTAGTCCAGCCTAGAAGTGACCAGGGCCTGGACAAGAAGTTGTGCAGCATGCTCTGCCAGAAAGGGCCTGATCTTTTTGATGTTGTGAAGTGCAAACCTGCAAGATCGAGCAGTCTTTGCAATGTGCTCTTTGAAGGTCAGCTGATCATCAAAGATTACACCAAGATTTCTGACCGAAGCTGATGGGGTAAATGTTGATGAACCTAACTGAATCGTGAAATCATGCTGTAGAGTTGGAGTGGCAGGGAAGACAAGAAGCTCAGTCTTTGCCAGGTTGAGCTGTAGGTGATTTTCTTTCATCCATGCCGAGATGTCTGCCAAGCAGCCTGAGATCCGTGCAGCTACCGTTGGATCATCTGGTTGAAATGAGAGATAGAGCTGTGTGTCATCAGCGTAGAAATGGTAGGAGAAACCATGTGCCTGTATGATGGGACCCAGTGATGTAGTGTATGTGGAGAAGAGGAGGGGTTCAAGAACCGAGCCCTGGGAACCCCAGTGACCAATTTATGTGCTTTGGATACCTCCCCTCCCCAGGCCACCTTGAAAGACCGACCAGTGAGATAGGATTCAAACCAGCGAAGTGGAATCCCAGTGATGTCCAGTGATGAGAGGGTGGACAGGAGGATCTGATGATTGACAGTGTCAAAAGCGGCAGACAGATCCAGCAGAATGAGGACTGATGATTTGGAATCGGCTTTTGCAATTCGCAGGGCTTCAGTGACTGAGAGTAGCGCAGTCTCAGTTGAATGGCCACTTCTGAAACCTGATTGTTTAGCGTCCAGTTTGTTGTTCTGTGAAAGAAACAACGAGACCTGGTTGAAGACAACTCGTTCGAGTGTTTTGACTATGAATGGAAGGAGAGAGACAGGTCTGTAGTTTTCTAAAAGAGAATTGTTTAATGTAGGTTTTTTGAGCAGTGGGGTTACCCGAGCTTGCTTGAATGCAGTGGGGAAGATGCCTGTGAGGAGAGATGTGTTGATAATGTGTGTGGGTGCTGGTAAGAGTGTGGGAGAGATTGCTTGGAGAAGGTGCGAGGGAATTGGGTCTAGAGGACATGCTGTGGGATGGCTGGAGAGGAGAAGTTTGGATACTTCCGCCTCAGTGAGGGGACAGAAGGAGAAGATGTGAGTTTGAGCAGTGGATCTAGTGGAGGTCCTGTGTGAGTGAAGATGAAAACTGACTACTGATTGTTTTAGTTTTGTCTGTAAATAAAGTTGCAAAGTCATCAGCTGTTATAGAAGTGGTGGGAGGTGGTGAAGGACAGAGGAGAGAATTAAATGTTCTGAAGAGATTACGCATATCTGGAGCACTGTTGATCTTGTTATGGAAATGTGACGATTTGGCAATGTAGACTTCTGCGGAGAAAGATGAAACCAACGATTGATACATATTCAGGTCCGACGGCTCGTTTGATTTTCGCCATTTTCTCTCTGCCGCTCGGAGTCTGGTCCGATGTTCATGAAGAACATCAGATAACCAGGGGTTAGAAGGGGCAGTCCGTGCTGGCCTGGAGGTGAGAGGAAAAATGTTGTCTATTCAAGAGGTTAAGGTAGAGCATAAAGTGTCAGTAGCTGCATTCACATCCAGAGATGAGAAATAGGTAGGTGAGGGAAGAGAGGAGGATACTAAATAAGAAAGATGGGAGGGAGAAAGGGAGCGTAGGTTTTGTCTAAAGGTAACTGGTAAGGGGGTTGGTGGCACCCGGGTAGCAAAGTGTAATGTAAATTTAATGAATAAATGGTCAGAGATATGTAGTGGTTGTACCAGAATGTTATCTGCAGTACAATCGCGTGTGTAAATTAAATCAAGTTGGTTGCCTGATTTGTGATTGCTAGTAGTGGTAAGGCGTTTGAGATCAAATGAAGCTAGGAGCGAATGAAAGTCTGTAGCATAAGGCTTTTCTAGATGAATGTTGAAATCGCCAAAAACTAAGATTGGAGTGCCATCCTCCATGAAATAGGACAGCAACCTCTCCAGCTCCTTTTGGAAGGGGGCTATAATTTTGCCAGGCGGACGGTAAATTACCACAATCTGGAGTTTTATAGGAGCTATTACAGTAATCGCATGAGATTCAAATGAGTTGTAATTGCATAGGGGAGAGTGGGTTGAGTATTTCCAATTATTTGAACTGAGCAGACCAGTGCCCCCACCCCGGCCAACCTGACGCGGGGTGTGAGAGAAAGAGAAATTGTTAGAGAGGGCAGCTGGAGTTGCTGAGTCTTCTGGATGAATCCAGGTCTCAGTCAAGCCCAAGATGCTGAGAGTGGATTGTAAAGAAAAAGCGGAAATTAAGTCTGCTTTGTTGACAGCTGACTGACAATTCCAGAGAGCCATGGAGAAAGAAAGAGGTGTAGTAGAAGATGTAGAGATAGGATGTAGGTTAGCAGGATTACGTTGCCGTCTGTGTGTGATGTTAGAACGTGGTCGAGAGACAACCGGAATGGTTTTGAAACAAATGATAGAAGATAGCAAAGGAGAGTGTGTGAGGGAAGATAGAAATTATACTTAAGTGTGTTGCTTAAAGTCACGCAGGAAAAAGTCGTCGGTCTTTACCCTCGTCTGTCTTCACACGAGGAGGCTGAATGTCAGAGCTCGGACATCAAATAAATACACTGTCTAAGAGGCTAGAGTGAAAATAGCTGTGAACGGCTTCTGATTTGCCCAATCAATAGACTAACAGAGTGCTAATAGCTCGAGACGAAACTAACACCTTGCCCAAGGAGCAATGGAGGCGCAAATGATTATAATTACCAGTAAGTGCAACCAAAAAAATATAAACCTCAACGAAAATGCAGACTAAAAATTGGTAGGAAACGAAGTATTCCTTCCTAGCAGCAAGTAAATAATTTAAACAACAGATCTATGAACAAGTATTACGAACACTTACAAGCTGCCGTCCGTTTCTTCTGGTGACTAATCGGCTTGTACCTACTTTATGTTGTACACAGCAAAATCCCCAGTGTCAAATTAAAACTTTCTGGAGTCTATATATGTCCACACTGCAAAGTGTTAAAATTAACATTGAAGCAGTGGTAAAGTTAATGAGGTAATTAAGAGATTCATTGAGTGATGATTGACCATTATTGAAGACACCTGATGTTAACAATATAATCACCAAAGAAGAAAATATATATTTTTTTAAAGTCACCATTATAGTTGTCAGTGTTTACTTTACTTGGGCTCTTGACCCTTGACTTTTTTTTAATATTAGATTTTGTTTGGCTGCTTTATGGAATTATAATAGCCAGTCTTTTGCAAAGTTTCAAGTAATCACATTTCTGATCCCTGGACTTTCCAACTTTGATTTTGGAACCACTGGTGGGTTAAAAGAGGTTCATAAATGCTTATCATGTTTGGAAAGCATGGTGATTTTTAAAATGCACACTATTAGCGACTCAAACTTGCTGTGCTTTCAGATGGAACAGCATTTACTACTGATCACAGAACCTTACTTCACTGCTGTGCATAACAGCTTTCATAATCGCAGACTGATTTCGACCATATTTTGATTAATCGTGCAGCACTAGTCTATTCTCTTTATAATAAGTGTTTTACTTTCAATTATATGTATGTCTTTACTATGTCTGTACTTTCTGTACTGGAAGCTCCTGGCACCAATAATAATTCCTTGTGTGTAAACACAGATGGCAATAAAGCTCTTTCTGGTTCTAATTATACTGTCATCAGGATGGGTATCAGTATCGGCACATAGGACAAATATATTTACATTTACATGTATTCATTTAGCAGATACTTTTATCCAAAGCGACTTACAATTGAGGAATACAATAAGCAATACATTATAAAGAGGCAAACAGACACAGGAAGTGCTTGTCATACAAATGTATAGGCATTTATAGGCAAATACAAATGTAAGTATTTTAATATTTTATATACCCAAATGTATATATTTACTTAGGTGACCACATGTTTTACACACCTCAGTATCTCCAGCTTACAGTTTGGGTTCTTCAGCCCATCAGAGAGCAGCTTCACTCCTACATCCTGCAGGTCATTGTTACTCATATCCAGCTCTCTCAAGACAGAGTTTGAGTATTTTAGAGCTGATGCCACAGTTTCACAGGACTGAGCAGTGAGATTACAGCCAGCAAAACTATGGGACAAAATATAAAGAAATATGATGTTGCATTTATCTATTTATTTAACCAGAAGAATCTGTGTATCATTCGTTAATTAGTTTTTAGTTCTATATTGAAAGTAGAAAAATTAGAAAACAGCTCCTTTTTTGTGTTTTCAGTTTTCTTTTCAAAAATCGAAAAGCGAGAATTCAACTTAAATTTTAGTTTTTTGTTCAGGGGTAAAATAATGAATAAACAGCTTAAATATTCGATTTCTACACATGGGCGGGAATTAAACATCCTTTTTCTGCTGATTGGTCAGCCAAAGATCAAACCACCCCATCAGCAGTTCTTCTGCAGTATCACACAACAGAATAATAGTCCTCCACTGTTGCAGTTTGACAGATTCCTAATGTATTTATTGCAACTACATTTCATCTTTTTTCATCAAACAGACTAATGGATAGCTCAACACAACTCGTACCGGGGCAGAGTCTAGACAGGGCTTTCTTCTGTATATATGAAAATAAATGACTGTGTAATTTACCTTCACAGCACATCTATTAGCTATTTTTATATTTTGAGTTTTATTCATAGAGCACTTTATAGGAAATCATATGTTGTTATACCACTGTCATGGGACTATTTGTTCCTCAGAGTGCTGTTTTAGTGAAATATGAATTTGACGTCATGATTTGAAGGTGAACTCGTTTGAGATATAACATATCAAAACTAGAGGGTGATACGAGAGTGGATTTTCAAACCTGTCCCATCCCACTCCCACAAAAAAAGAACGTCCCATCCCAATTCCACAAAAAAATTGGGGGAAAATCCCATCCCAATCCCGAATGACCCCCATTCCCTCCCACTGCAGAGTTGTGTTTTGTTTTTTTTTGGCCGGAATCTTTCAGTTACAGTAAAAATAGTGGCATGCCCACCTTAGTTGAATAAAAATCCAAAATGTAGTATTTTTGTTATTTTATTCAACTTAAAGCCATTTTAAACAATGCACATAGTGCATTGCACACACATTCAATTGCATGTAAATCATCCATGCTGTCAGAC
This sequence comes from Schizopygopsis pylzovi, assembly GCA_027422435.1. NCBI lineage: Eukaryota > Metazoa > Chordata > Actinopteri > Cypriniformes > Cyprinidae > Schizopygopsis > Schizopygopsis pylzovi. The sequence continues at coordinate 736,608 of CM049837.1, read as the reverse complement.
TCTCTCTCTCTGTTTCTTGTGTTTCCCCTCCTCTCGTGCCCATATTTGGTCAGTTCCTGTTCTTGTCATCATTTGTAATTATCAGTTCCCAGCCCTGTGTCTTTAGTTGATTAGTCCCCAGCCCTGTGTTATTAATTATCTTGTTTGCTCCTTCATTTCCTTCCCTTTATAAGTCCTCAGTGTTCCCAGTGTCTTTGTCCAGTATTAACGTCATTTTGGTGTGTACCTGTTCTCCAGCGATCTCTATGTTTCCAAATAAAGTGTTCAAAAGAAGTTCCACGCCTCCTCGTTCCTGGCACCCCTGCACATCCGTGACACATGCTATCACACACATTTTCTATTTCATAATTTTTTTTCACTTGAAAGTAGACATTTCGCTCTATAGATATTTTTCAGGCGTTTCAAAGTTGCTCACTCAAGTTCACATAGACTAGACTGAGGAAAGCGCATCCTGTTTGTATTAATTATTTTACAGAAGCACAACGTTTCGTTGTTATTCTGAGTACACACTGATTTTTATTTTTTTTACCTTTTGTATGTTATATTTAATGTTAAATTCTTACATCAAATAAATTACAATAATATGACAATAGGCAGATAGCTGTACGTTTATTTACATAGCATTAACAAATGTATAATTACATTAGATTAATGTTTTATACAACATTTTTAATACAGAAATTAAAACAAAATTAAATGACACTTGCATTATGAATGTAATATCGCCACTAGGTGGTGGTGTTTCATTGTGTTAATAAGGAGCCTTTAATTCAATTTATTCGTTCAAAATGCTTCATTCATTCATTTATGAATAAAATCAAGTGGCTGTCTATACTAATTGGTCTTTGAATTGTTGGCTATAGTTATGGGTCTTTCAAGAGACTTTGATTCATTCTGGAATGATATACAACTACTGCATGTCAGTGACAGTTCTGTGGTTTAGTTGGCAGAGAAAATAAAAAAATGTTATGCCATAAGTTAGCCGGCCAATACTCAATATTAATTAAATAAACTCAGCTTACTGTCTAAAACTACATATGTTCATATACATTTATAGTAGTCTGCGCTAGAGGTCTTCACGGAGGACCCGAGACCCGAGGACCCGTACGGGTTCGGGTCTATATTTTAAATGGTCAGCCGAGTCTAGGTCGGGTCCCAATATATTACTTTGGGTCCCAGGTCTTTTTAACATTGTGTGTAATACCCGAGTTGATCGGAGAACACCGCACCTGCCAGATATCAGTGTCAGTCAGCATGCATGTGTGTAACTTGCAGTTTGTAAAATTAGGATGAGAAAAGTTTGAGTGGGAAATAAATTGCAAAAATGCAACAACCAAAAAAAACACGTTAGCTCAGCCGCCAGAAGTACTGCAAACAGACAGTAATCATGGATTCCTTCATGAATGATGTAAAAAAAAAGCTGAAACAAAACTGAAGAGATGCACCTGTTATTGAACACGCACGCAGTAAAGTGTAAATTTCTAATTCTGTGCGTTTTTTGGCCAAAAAATATTATTCCTCCGAGACTTTATTAACACCAACAAAAACTACATCGTTATTGTAGTTCAAAAGGGTAAACGTGACAGTCGAAGTTGACTCGAGATGAAAAAAAACTGCGAAGTTGCATTAGCCATCCATCTCCATGACAGCAAGTAGACTTTTAAAGCTGGAATAATGAGTGGATTAATAAGAAGACTCTTTCAGACGGCAAGAGAGAGGAACAGCTTAACATGGATGGACATTTATTGGCAAGGAGGATTGCAGCATTGCAGTCAGGGAAAAGTTAAGGAAAAAGTTAAGGAAAAAATGTTATTTTTTTCCGCAACTTGTTATTGACTCAATAGCATTTGCTGTGCAATATGTGCTGATCAAGACGGGTGCAGTCGGGTCTGTGTCTTCCCAGCCGGGTTCGGGTCCAACTTTTGAATAATGGTCAGGTCCGTATCGGGTCTGGGTAGTACATTTAAGGCATTTCTCGGGTCTGCACAGGTTCGGGTCCCAATTTCAAACAAAATACGGGTCCGGGTCGGTTCCGTGCAGCATATTTACGGGTCTCTTCGGGTTCGGGTATACATTTTTGGACCCGTGAAGACCTAGTCTGCGCTAATACAATCTCCCGTGCTGCAGTGCATTGCGCAGTTTTGCCACACAGATTTTAATAGGTGGTTGCAATAAATCAGGCGGCCGTGCCAAAGATGTAGGATAGCAGGTAGTTGTGAGTGCAGGTACGAAGTAAATTAATATTTATGAGATAAACTAATATTTCACGGGAAGGTTGCAGTATTTAAGCCTACACAAAATAAATTTCTGTCTAGGCTCTGCCTCGGTACGGTTTGTGTCAAGCCATTCCTTAATCTGGCTGTTTGATGAAGAGAAATATATAAAATGTAGTAGAAATAAACAAGTTAAGAATCCATAGTAGCGGAGGACTCTTATATTTTTAGGACTATTATTATGTTGTAATGTTTGGTTGACCAATCAGCGGAGAGGGGCATTTCACCCCACCCACTTGTAGAGATTAAATATTCAAGTACTTTATCAGTTTTCTTACCCTGAACGTAAAATCCAAAAATGAAGCCAAATTCTAGATTTTTCGTTTTGTTTCAACAAATGAAAAATAAAATAAATGCCTTTTTTTTCAATTTTTCAGATTTAAATATTAAATAAAAAAACGAATTATCCGAAGGTAGACGGACCGATTCAGAAGTATCAGGTAAGCTCATCTAAAAGTTAATCTAAAAACTCACTGACAGATTCAGAAGTACCAGGTAAGCTCATCTAAAAAGTACAAATACCATGCTATTCTTACATATTGTGATTTAAAATCTTGTATCGTGAATAACACTTACAGAGCTTTTCTGCAGTTGATCACAGTTTTTATCAGTCTTCTTTTCCCCTCATCTGATGTGTTGTATTTCTTGAGGTCCAGCTCATCCAGCACCTCCTCTGACATCTGAAGCATGTAGGCGATTGTTGAGCAGTGAGCAGGAGAGAGTTTCTTCTCTGAGTGTTTGTCTGATTTCACAAACTCCTGAATCTCTCTGGACAGAGTCTGATCTTTCACTTCCAACAGACAGCGGAACATATTTATGGATCTTTCAGTCGAGAGTCCATGGCCCTCTTTGATCTTCTCTATAATGTACTGAGAGGTTTTTCTGATGCTTTCTGAGCTGTTCTCTGTGTGTGTCAGAAGATCCTGTAAAAGTCTCTGATTGGACTCCATTGAGATGCCCAGCAGGAATCGCAAGAGATGATCCAGGTGTCCAGTTTCACTCTCAAGGGCTTTATCTACTGAACCTTTAAGCAAATTTTGTACTGAAACAAAATTCTTTAGTCCCTCCATAGTTGTAGACACATAAAAGTAAAACACATAAAAAGCTGCGAGAAACTCCTGAATGCTCAGATGAATGAAGCTGTAGACTTTCCTCTGATGAATCACACATTCCTCCTTAAAGATTTCAGTGCAAATCCCAGAATACACTGAGGCATCAGTGACATCTATGCCACTCTCAATCAGGTCTTCTTCATAGAACATCACATTAGCCTTCATCACCTGCTTGAAAGCCACTTCAGCAAGTTTCAGAATCACATCTCTGTTGGTCTGCAGGAGTCTATCTGGATGTCTCTCTTCATACTTGTGATTACTCTTGTTGATCTGAATCAGCAGGAAGTGGATGTACATTTCAGTCAGAGTTTGAGGGATTTCTGCACTCGGATCTTCTTCCAGGAGCTTCTGAAGCACATTGGATGAGATCCAGCAGAAGATGGGTATGTGGCACATGATGTGGAGGCTTCTTGCTCTTCTGATGTGTGAGATGATTCTGCTGGCTTGATGCTGGTCACTGATTCTCTTCCTGAAATATTCCTCCTTCTGAGGCTCATTAAATCCATCAATTTCTGTCAGACGGTTTAAGTATTTGGAGGGGATCTGATCAGCGGCTGCTGGTCTGGAGGTGATCCAGATGAGAGCAGAGGGAAGCAGCTCTCCTTTCATGAGGTTTGACATCAACACACCCACTGATGAAGTCTCTGTCACATCAGAAACTTTCTGAGTATCTGAAAAAATAAGTGTAATTCTGCTTTCATCCAGACCATCAAAGATGAACAAAACTTGACACTCCTCATAAATCTTTGAGTCCAGATGTTGAAGTTCAGGATGAAAGTCCAGCAGAAGTCTGTGAAGACTGTACTGATGATCTCGGATCAAGTTCAGCTCTCGAAATGGAAGCACAAACATGAAATCAACATCCTGATTGGCTTTTCCCTCGGCCCAGTCCAGGATGAACTTCTGCACAGAGATGGATTTTCCGATTCCAGCAATGCCTTTAGTAAGAACAGTCTTGATTTGGTCTTTCTCCTCAGATCCTGGTTCAGCTGAGGCTTTAAAGATGTCATTGCAGTAGATTTGAGTGTCTTGTGTTCTGGCTTTTTTCTCCATCTGTAAAACCTCATGCTCTTCATTCACTCCTTCACTCTCTCCCTCTATGATGTAGAGCTGTGTGTAGATCCTGTTCAGGAGGGTTTGATTCTCTTGGAGTTGTATTCCCTCAAATAATCTCTCATGCTTGTACTTCATGCTGGTTTTGTGCTGGTCTTTCACTCTCTGTAGTTTATAATTCACTAGTTGATCTTCAGTCTCCCCCAGGAAGGCTGCTTCTGTGTCATCCTCCAGGTTAGAGGACATTGGTGTATCGCTGAGGTCAATGGGTTGAGACATAGATCGGTTACTCTTCACAGACACATCATTGGTTTCTGCAGACTCTAATCTCCGTCTCTCAATCTTGCTGATGCGAGAAAAAACAAAAACAAAACAACATTTTACCCATACTTGCTGTAGGGCTTGAATGCATTTCAGGTTTACATTTATTAATTTAAATATAAGGAATACCACAAAGTGATTCAGTGACATGAGAATTGCTGTAATATAAAGACAGACGACTATACAGTCTAGAAGACATTAAAGACATTTTACATTACAGACTGTTAATGTAAAAAATTATACAGATTACAAAGAGATTTGTCTTCTCATTTTTATTATTATTAATATTTTTAGAGAGGCAGAGCTCCTTTAACAGGATACAGTCAGGTGTTCAGAGAAAAAATCTTTACTTTACACTTTGTATAAATAAATAAAGAACTCTGCCAAATGTTAAAGGGGTCATGAACTAAGAAAACAAAATTATCTTGATCTTTTGAAACATAAGAGGTCATTGTGCTATAAACACATCCTGTAAGTTTCAGACCTCAAAACGTTCTTGTTAGTCTAAAAACAGCTTATATTGCAGCCAATCTGCCAAAATGGCAGGTTTATGAAATGTGCCACTTTATGATGTAATATGGCATTTTTCCACTGCATGGTACGGCACGGCTCGTTACGGCATGGCTTGGCTCGGTTCGGGTCGGTTTGCGTTTCCACTGCAGTTTAGTACCGCTTTAGAGTAGGCGGGATTATTCACGTGTCATTATAATTGCGCCGCCTCTACTGCCGTGACATCATCGTAAATGTGCCACAAACAAACACACAACAAAGGAGCATATCGATGGAATGGTGTTTTTCATTCTCGGCATGTGGATGTTTTTATCAGCAATGGAGAGGTCTATGAGAATGCTTGTGATTTACCCCCAGCAGCAGAGACTGTGGTGACAGTGCCACGGGCTGTAGATGAGGAGAGCAGGGATGTTCGTGCAGGTGTGTTCTGTTACTTGAATAGTGAACTATTCATGTAGAATGTTCTGTAAAGTGAATTATCAATAAACTTTTGAATATTTCAAAATGTACAATGTATCCCTTGTTTATTTATGTGTTGGTTTGTATCATCATGGCATTAATCATTTGTCTTTTTCAAGAGGTTCATTACGTGCTCATACAATAATACATAATTAATATAAACCGGCGGTACACTTATTCGATCAGATTGTTTTTAATTGAAGCAAAACACAGATACAAAGGTAAAAATATAAACAGAAAACATACTCTAAAAATATACAAAGTGTATACGGCTTTTTCATTCCGCATTGCCCCATCAAGCTCTCACTGGATCCGCTCCTCGGCTATCAACGAGAGGAACGTCTGTACTTCCTCAACAGACAACGAAACAGCTATTTTTTGGTTTATACAAAAGGTGCGTTTGTTCAAACAAAAGTTGCGTCCGATTATTCGCTGGCTGTGCTGATTTAAATCTAGCGGGTCTATGTTGGGTCTCGCGTCGCAAGTTCAGTGATGCAGTAATGAAGTTTTTTCCGGCCAATCAGTGATCAGTAGAGTTTACACGTCACGTTTTGGTAACGGTACGGATCGCTTGGAACCTCGGCTGAGGTGGTACTAAAAAAGTATCAGGTACCAGGTACTGTCCCAGTGGAAAACCCCCCAAAAGTGAACCGCACTGAACCGTACCGTGCCGTACCATGCAGTGGAAAAGCACCAATAGTGTGGTTAAACACCACCTCAACAGAAGATCAATGCCTGCTTCTACATCACTGTCAGTTTATCCCCGCCCACTGATTCACGCATGTAGTGTAAATAAAGAGAGAGGCAAGCGCAGGGCTATGCAGAAACCAAACAATAAAGATGGCTCCAAAGACAACAAGATGTTCAGTGCCAAGTTGTGAAAAAACAGTATTTACATTGCCTTTTTTTCTGATCCCAACATTAGAAAAGAGTGGATTAACTTTATTTTTAATGAAGACCCATACCATGTCAGTAAGAACTTTCGATGCACAATTCGATGCAGGATTTTCAGAAAGATGGAAAGTAAAAGGCGATGCTGTGCCAACTATATTAGATCCGACAGTAATGTCACACTACACAAGTGTGAGTAACTGTTTTTATTATGTGGTCACCATTGCTTTGTCTGTTATTACAGATTGTTTGATATGTATGGAGTGTTTTTGCATTTTTAACCTAAATCACAGCAGCATCCATCTATTAGGAATGCATGCTGTCAAACATACACAACTGTTAGCCAATCGTTGCAGTGGGCATTTACTTCTGAATCTACAATCCACACCTATTCAAATAGTGTTATGATGACAGGGGTTATAAACAGGATAGGAAATATCCTATTACTTCTAAATTCTGTTATGTAAAAATATTGATAACATTATAAGTGGACCTCAGAGAACAGTATAAAATAATAATAAAAAATTATTCAAGATAATAAAAAAAAAGTTATTCAAGTTCAAGATCCATTTAAAATATCTAATATCTTACCTGGGGTCAGAGATCATTGTTCCCTCATTAAGTTCAGGATGTTCAACCACCATGGATTGATTACACTTAAACACACAGTTTGATCCAGGAGCTGGAGACCTCATTTCAGAGGCAGAACTCTTCTCTTCTCTCTTGACGTGGAGACTCATTTAGTGTCACTGTTCTTCAACTCTTGCTTCTCTAAAGAGTGTAGAGAGGTTGATGTGAGACCTTTTATGTGGAAACACAGAGTTTAAAAGTTTTCTGTAACGCAGTGATGCTTTACTTCATTTATTTAGGCCCTGTTTACACTAGTGTGTTTTCTTTTTAAAACTGTGTTTTAAAATGAAAACGACCCTCGTCTACACCGGAGTTTTCACTGCATTTCATAAATGATCTCTGTCCACACTGCACAACTGAAAACGCATGTCACATGACCATTCATGCTTATACAACCATAGCTATGCATAGGTACCCTTACGGAAAGAACATATATTTTATTATATATGAACGGTCAACAAATTAAAGAATTTTCAGTATATTGGTAATTATATAGAAAAATATATTGTTGTAATATATTACAATATACTGAATAATACATAAGGAATTGCCGCTTTCCATATATTGTGGAATATATGGCAACATATTTGGTGCTCATATAGTCACATTTATATGGGAATATGTATTAGCAATATATGAATGCAATTCAATGTAAATATTTATGTTTATATATTTTTACATATATAAATTTTGGCTACACATATAATGTAACATATATGCAGTGTAATGTCGCATATATATCCAAATGCATTGTCTCATGTATGTGTGAATTATATATATATATATATATGCACACACTCGCCAGCCACTTTATTAGGTACACCTGTTCAATTGCTTGGTAACACAAATTGCTAATCAGCCAAGCACATGGCAGCAACTCAATGCATTTAGGCAACTAGATCAGGGCTCTAGACTAACTTTTTTGCACTGGTTGCACTGGTGCGCCTAACTTTTTTTTCTTAGGTGCACCAGCACAAAAGTTATGTGCACCCAAATTTTCATATAGGCAATATTGACTAGTAAACGATTAACTAACAATCTGGTCAACATAAAGTTCTTTATTTGAAGCACAATTCTACAAGAAAGGTAACTTACTGGTGTAAGCCTGGTGCCAGTATGTCTGCCCCCCCCCCCCCCTCGAGAGGACAAAAAGCCCTCCTGAGAATCAACAAAAACTATCTCTTGCATATGTGACAGCAGCATCCGAGACGCAACACACAGTGGAGTTCACACCCGGTACTTACGGTCTCATCATCTTCCCCCCTCTCCTCCTCACCTAGAACCCACTAAAAACCCATGCAACGTAATGTATGAACTATACATGTTTGATATCATTTGAAATGTCTCAGTGCGCCTGGTAAAATGGTCTCATTCTCCCAATCATAATGAAAAGCTAAAAGAAGTTCTAAAATATGAGAAGTGTAGTATACAACTTAAAGGTGTGCCCTCCCCCTGATCTTCTATTCAAACCACCTCCTGTATGTAAATAAGTATTCTCTGCCACAGGATACCAAGAAGCCATTTGGTTGCAAATTCTAAAGTCTAATTATAATGACAAGATACCACCATTTGGTGAGCTTATTGAATTATCTGGGTTTATAAGGAAACGGGACACAAGGTTCTAGGAGTCTGTAGGTTGACTGCCCACACCATAGCTGTGTGTAGTTTTCATTGCCAGGTAGTAATTTCTACAAATTCTTCAATTCCTGAATTATTGTTATGTTATGGTTAACTGATGATTCTATTCTTGTAACATTGGAGTTTTGAATTATTGCTTCGATTACCTGGTCAATAAATTGTAACGTTTGATTCTATTCTGACTGCTCTAAGATTGCTTTCTCCCTAATAGATGAGTGGATTCGTATATTTCCGCAAGCCTGCGTCAGTTTTAGCGACGGCTAATACCCGGCGTCATTTCAAGTCTACTTGGGTGCAGAGGCGGGTAATATTCCGTTTAGGGACGGCGAATGCCGTCTGGTCAGACTAAACTCGGGTACGCCTATACCTCTGACTTTTGATTTAATGTTACTTTAAACAAGTACTTGACCAATCCAAAGCTATTACAAGTGTGGTACATTGATCTGCTAACATATCTGATAGTGGCCAAGAAACCTTTACTGAAGTAAATGATTGAACTAAAGTTCTGAGGGGGCTCCAAGGGGGTTATTCGATATCTCTGATTGTGTACGTGTGAATTAACGGCAAATCTTAGATACATAACCATAATTTACCTCTGATTGATGACCGGGCCTGACGAGATTGTGTCCGTGAGACCTGTGAAAAACAGGGCCTCTAAGCGATATAGTTTCCCTACATCTGAGCGGATAAAGTATTAAAAAGAGCTGAAAAGAATAATCAATCATCGTTTTCGTATTTTAATGATGCACAGATATCATTAAAACCTTTTCATTTATGGAGTCAGATGAAATAACGAGATAAAATATATAAGAAAAAGTGTTCCATTTAATCTTGTTGTGTCGTGAAAAAGGAAAGACTGTAATACGCAAAAGGCCTTCACCCGCTGAACGACTGCCGTCATTGGGTCGATCGAGCCGGGCCTTACACTGGAAAAATGTTGGTGCTTAAAGTGCTTCACTGAGCTGATATTTAAACTTAAAACATCTCAAGATAAATGAAATAAAAATAAAATCTAAATTAAGTGTTTGAAGAGCGTCAAACTGAACATCTCGTGGCTCAATGTCTTATGGACTATCCTCCATTGCAGTCACATGCCCCTCGTATGGCCAACTCCTGTAGTTTGTCCTTCTTGATCTTTGGCCTTGGCTAAACCCGCTGGCCACACTCTCTCTAGCATCAACATGTAAAACAATCCTGTTCTGTTCTGTCTAATTGTCTCTCTGTGCTCATACTGTATTTTAATGCAGTCAAATTCTCAATAAAATTGTTTTACTTTATATATTTTACTGTTTCTTTTGTCAGTCAACGGGATAAATATTAAATAGTGACTGAAACACAGCCCTTTAAGAATACATAACCAGCTCTCCCTTCCAAGAAGCTAGCCTGCTCAAAAATCCTAATTTATAATTTTATAGAGCCGTTGTCTGATGAAATCAAATAATACACAATATAAGACAAGACAAAGACAATTCCTGTGCTGTGATTTCGGCTATATTTGCATGTAAATTTAGATAAGCAATAATATCTCTTTTAATTGAACATGCTGCTCCTCTCAGCCCAGTCTTTCAAGGATTTCGTGGGACTTTTTTCAGATTTGTGTGGCCTAAAATGACTGATATTGCTGCGGCTTTTCTCAAAATTTGCGTTTCTTATTGTTTTGCAGTAAAAATATACCACAGACAACATTCTTCTAATATTGTTATGACTTTTCTGACTTCGAGAACCATTGTAGGGCTCCAGAATAGCATTTAAGGACACCAGCACCAGTGCCTTTAAGTTCTACAGAAGGTGGCACCAGCACCTGACAGTAAAGCACTCACCCTAATCACACATGTACATCTCGGAGATGTCTATTTGATGTCTGCATTTACATATTCAAGAGGTATTTTTAAGAGGGTTTGCTCATCTGTAATACGTCTCTAATATGTTTTCAGTCAGATGTCAAATAGAGATTTATTAAATGCATGTAAAACTGCTTCTGAGACGTTTATCAGATTACACAGCAGATGTTTCCCAGATCTTTAGCAGACGTCTTACAGATCTACTTGTGCTGTCTGGGTAGTTGAGATGCAGTTCAAAATGAACTTTTATCAATGTCATTCATAATGTCTAAATATAATTTAATAAATACAAAATATATATATATATTAGGGAGTGGAAATGGCTGATAAGCACTTTAAGTACTTCTCTGCAGCCATCTAATAGTGGTAATTTAATGTATTTTTTATTTTTAAATAAGTGTTTGCTTTCCTACATTATGAAACATTTAGTTTTATAAATGGGGCAACCTATGAAGGATGAACAAATAATGTCATCACATTAAAAATAACTTTACAATTCGGTAATACTTAAAGCTTTGAAGTGCTGGGAAAAGTTGTGTGAAGCATTTAAAGACATTAGACCATTTCTGCCACTAGTTGTTCCTGTAGTTATGTTAAATCCATGGTGAATGGTGGTGATGTGTTTATTGAACAATATTTCTCCTGGTTTCCACATCAGTGGCGTTTGTTCTGATGTCTGTAGCTTTAACATAATTCTGTGCCGAATTTGAATGCTTCTCACAAGATCTGACAGAGATGTTATTGATTCTGCGGTGAATTCGACTACTTTCTTCACTGTATCTCCCAGCGCTGTGTATAATGGTGTCGCGTGATCGAGAGCAGCCCGCGGCTCCGGTCTGAGCAGATAAATGATCTGCGCCGTATAGCCCAAACGAGTAGCGCGGATTTGTTTTCCGCTTTCAGTTCGTTTGTCCGATGTAGCTCTTGTAAATCGGGCATGAAGAGAATGCAAAGCGGTTTATTCCAATTTTGGAACTGAGAAACAACCTTTCTTTGACTGAATGCGCATCTGCTACTGACGTCACAACCTATCTCTAAACGCTAAATCTGTGACACACATCGTAGCAGGAATATCTGGACCACGCCAATCAGGGGGGTCCGCCCTTCACTATCTCTGATAGATTCAGGATCGCACGATATGAGCCTGGAGGGACCTGTCAGTTGCTCACTGAACAGCAGCAGAGACTTTCAGAGAAAGAGCTGCGCGCATCTCTACTACTCACCTCTATCTCTAACGTAAACGTACACACACGTACAGGAATATCTGGACCACGGCCAATCAGGGGGGGTCCGACCCTTCACTATCTCTGATTGGTTTAGACGCACCCTATAAGCCTAACCTGTCTGTTGTCGAACAGCTAGAGACCTGAACTAGATGTGCGTGAAAACGACTTTTGTTTTTTTTCTCGAATGGCTGGACAGCACCAGAGCGACCTCAGATTTTTTTTATGTCGCACCCTTAAGAAATTAGGTCGCACTCTAGAGCCCTGAACTTAGAACGTGGTGAAAACGACTTGCTTGAAGTGCCAAACGAGGCATCAGAATGGGGAAGAAGGGGATTTCAAGTGACTGCTGAACATGGAATGGGAGTTGGTGCACAGACGGGCATCGTTCAAGAGTATTACAGAGAACTGCTGATCTACTGGAAAAATCACACACAACCATCTTCAAGGTTTACAGAGAATGGTCCGAAAAATAGAAAATATCCAGTGAGTGGCAGTTGTGTGGATGAAAATGCCTTGTTGATGTGTTCCTAGTGTTCTAACATCTAGTGTTCCTGTGGCTCAGTGGTTAGAGCATTGCGTTAGCAGCGCAAAGGTTGTGGGTCCGATTCCCAGGGAACACACATACTGACAAAAAATGTATAGCCTGAATGCACTGTAAGTCGCTTTGGATAAAAGCGTCTGCTAAATGCATAAATGTAAAATGTAAATGATGTCAGAGGTCAGAGTAGGATGGGCAGACTGGTTAGAGATGATAGAAAGGCAACAGTAACTCGAATAACCACTTGTTACAATCAAGGTATGCTCTGAACGCACAACACGTCAAACCCTGAAGCAGATGGGCTCCAGCAGCAGAAGACCACACCAGGTAGCTAAGAACAGGACACGGAGGATACAATTCGCACAGGCTCACCAAAATTGGACAATAGAAGATTGGAAAAACGTGGGCATAGTCTGATGAGTCTCGATTTCTGCTTCGACATTCAGATGGTAGGGTCAGAATTTGGCTTAAAGAACATGAAAGTATGGATCCATCCTGCCGTGTCTCAACAGTTCAGGCTTGTGGTGTAATGGTGTGGGGGATATTTTTTTGGCACACTTTGAGCCACTTAGTACCAATTGAGTATCGTTTAAACGCCACAGCCTACATGAGTATTGTTGCTAACCATATCCATCCCTTTATGACTACAGTGTACCCATCTTCTAATGGCTAATTCCAGCAGGATAATGCACCATGTCACAAAGCTCAAATCATCTCAGACTGGTTTCTTGAACATGACAATGAGTTCACTTTACTCATCTCATCTCTCACTTCCTGCACTCTTCCCTCACACATATTGATAAATGGGAACTGTGTAAGGCTGCTATTCATTGACTATAGCTCAGCTTTCAATACTATAGTCCCCGTCAAGCTAGCTTTTAAACTCACAGACCTCGGCCTAAACTCTTCCCTCTGCAACTGGATTCAAGACTTCCTCACCGGCAGACCTCAAGTGGTGAAAGTAGGCCAGTTCACCTCCAACTCCATCACCCTGAACGTAGGAGCCCCACAGGGCTGTGTCCTGAGTCTCCTGCTCTACTCTCTCTACACACACGACTGTGTGTCCTCTCACAGCTCCACTTCTATTATCAAATTTGCTGATGATACTGTGGTTCTGGGCCTCATTTCCAACAATGATGATATCGCATACTTGGATGAGGTAGAGAGACTTACATCATGGTGCCAGGAAAACTGTCTCTCTCTGAACGTGAGCAAAACTAAAGAGCTGATCGTGGACTTCAGGAAGAGACAGCAGCGGCCCTACACTCCTCTTATGATCAGTGGGACCCCTGTGGAGAGGGTGAGCAGCTTCAAGTACCTCGGTGTAAACATCTCTGAGGACCTGACTTGGACTGCACACATTCGAACACAGGTTAAGAAAACCAGGCAAAGACTGTACCATCTGCGACAGCTGAATAAATTCAGGGTCTCACCAGCTATCCTGAAAACTTTCTATTCAGGGGCCATATAAAGTGTATTGACTCAGTGCATCTCAGTGTGTTATGGAAACGGCTCCAATCAGGACTGCAAAGCTCTGCAGAGAGTTGTGCGCTTAGCTGAGTGCATCTCAGGGTCTGCTCTCCCCTCTCTGCAGGACATCTACCTCAAACACTGCAAAAGCAGAGCTGATAAAATCATCAAGGACTCAAATCACCCCGGTAACCGTATTTTCATTTTGCTGCCATCTGGCAAGTGCTTCAGGAGCATGATGGCAAAAACTGAGAGACTGAGGAGGAGCTTCTTCCCTCAGGCCATCAGGCTCCTAAACTCAATCTCATAACATCAACATGACTCCATTTAATAATCAGTAATATATTCATTAGTCTCCACCATCCATATTGCTGCTATGTGTATACCCGGTACAACCTGTTTGCACATTCCTCTTGCACATCCCTGCTTATATTATTATGTATTAAGTCTACAGTATACTGTCCTGCACATTTTATTTTATTGCACATTTTATCTTATATTTTATTATTTATTCTTATTTTTTATTTTTACTTCATTTTTCTTTCAAATCTATATTTACTTATATTCTCTTGTGTTTGTGTTACATATAATTGCACTGTCCATGGAGCGGACCTGACTTACATTTCACTGCTGGTTTTATCCTGTATAATTGTGTATGTGACGAATAAAATCTTGAATCTCTTGAATTGAATCTCAAATGGCCTCCACAGTCACCAGATCTCAATCCAATAGAGCACTTTTGGGATGTGGTGGAACGGGAGATTCACATCATGGATGTGCAGCCGACAAATCTGCAGCAACTGCGTGATGCTATCATGTCAATATGGACCAAAATCTCTGAGGAATGTTTCCAAAACCTTATTGACTCTATGCCACGAAGAATTATGGCAGTTCTGAAGACAAAAGGGGGTCCAACCCAATACTAGCAAGGTGTACCTAATAAAGTGGCCAGCGAGTGTATTTTTATATATATACACAGAGTGTATTTATATATACATACACACACACACAGAGTGTATATATATATATATATATATATATATATACACAAATATATTTTCACATGTAGCTACTATATATTAACATTTATATGGGAACTGTCACAATTGCAAACTGTGGCAAAATGAGGAACAAGGAGACAAGGGAAAAACTCAAAGAAACAGTCTTTAATCTTCTCAAAACAGGGTAACACAAGACAGGCAAAGACACACAGGAACACAACATCGATGTTAATACCACACGTTGGGCAGTGGAAAACACAAGGTTTATGTAACAGAAACTAAACTAGTTTTTTTTTTAACTGCACATTTTAGAGTGGCCTTTTATTGTGGCCAGCCTAAGGCACACCTGTGCAATAATCATTCTGTCTAATCAGCATCTTGATATGCCACACCTGTGAGGTGGATGGATTATCTCGTCAAAGGAGAAATGCTCACTAACACAGATTTGTGGACAATATTTGAGAGAAATAGGCCTTTTGTGCACATAGAATATGTCTTAGATCTTTGAGTTCAGATCATGAAAAATGGGGATAAAAACAAAAGTGTTGCATTCATCATTTTGTTCAGTGTTTGTATAATATTTAATATTTTCAATATCTACTAAATGTATGTGAAAATCCATGTGTACTAATATATATATATATGCTACATATATTGTGTTAGGCTAACCAAGACTTGTTACAGCACTTACATATTATTGCTCTTTTGTTGGTTTGATTGCTTTTGTTCTCATTTAAGTCACTTTGGATAAAAGTGTCTGCTGAATGATTAAATGTGGACTTTAATTTGCCTGAATCTGTATAGAAATTGGGGACCTTTGTAGGCATATTGGGAATGTATTTTTGAGATTTAATTTTGTATGTACCATGTGTTAATAAAAAGCAATGAGTGTTTCAAAAAAGCTATGTAGTACTGTATAGTTTCTGTCTTATTGCTAAATATATATTTTATATGCATCAATATATGGCTATACATGGTTCATGCATATATTGCAGAATATTGAAAAATATAAACACTAGAGTCCCATATATCAAAATATATAATTTCATTATTTCATATATCACATTATAGCTTCCAACATATTCACATATATTTTTGTTCCGTAAGGGTAGATCCCCTATTACTTAGATAGTGGATGGGTCTACGTGCTTGGTGTGATCGGATGGGTATCATCTCAGGTTACGTATGTAACATCGGTTCCCTGAAAAGAGGGAACGAGACAATGCATAGCTACGCTTGAGGGTTATCCCCCTCCTTCCAAATACTGAAGCTTGATTGCACAGTGCTGGTAAATTTTACCGGCCAATGACACTCAAGCGCTCGAGCTAGAGGTGGATCCGCCCAATATATATGTCAGTGCTCAGCGTCATTATCTCAGAATCTTTCGACTGTTCGAATGGGTAGTGGATTCTGAGGATTACAATCCAGCAGTGCGCGCAGTGTCTCGATCCCTCCTTTCAGGGAACTGAGGTTTCGTATGTAACTGGAGACTTTCCCTACCAAGTTTGGTCTCTCGACACTGCTTAGCTATACTTGGGGAACACGTACAATCCCACTGTGTTGTATTCGCCACACCTGGTGAAAAGAGTCTAATGAGCCAGACTTCGATAGAACCGAACCCATTGACTACTCCATAGGGCACTCCGTGGAAACAAATTCCCTCCAGCTTGAGCCGAGCGAGACTAAGCACAGAATATAAGCACAACACTACACATAGACTGGACAGCGCGTCGCTGGAGCTATGTACATATGCAGCATATATTACTTGATACATAAGAAAAACAGCGCACTTACAGTGGTCGACAACAACTCAAAAGCTCATAAGAGCTGCTAACTATAATGTAACATTATATGCATGTCTTGAATCCACTGGACCTAGTCGAAATCACCCTGTTCAACTAAAGGGTGTGGCCAGGTTCAGGCAGCAGCCAAAACCAAGCTGTGGAAACATAACTGAATAGACAGAATGAGCGGTGCAAATGACGGATTCTGCAGGTTGTAAAATCCAGCGAAGGTGTCCTGTGAAGACCATCCTGTTGCCAGACAAATATCTTGAATAGACATACCTTTTGCCCAAGCCCACAACAAAGCCATTTTTCTTGTGGAGTGGGCGTGTACTCCCCACGGACAGGCCTAATTTTTAGAAACATATGCCTACGCGTTCGCTTCCACAATCCAGTTTGACAGCCACTGTTTTGACACTGGCAGTCCTTTGGTATGGCCACCGAAACATAAATAGCTGCTCTGCCTGTCTGAAATGACTAGTCCTCTCCAGATATACTTGCAGAGCACGGACTGAGCATAGCCAGTGCACCTCTGGCTCTGAATCCTGAGGAGCGAATACCTGCAGCGTGATGACCTGCACCCTAAACAACGTAGAATGCACTTTAGGCACAAACCCCAATTTAGGCTGCAGTCTGACCATACGGTCATCCTTACCAAACTCTATACATATAGCGCTCATAGACAGTGCATGTAAGTCGCCCACCCTCTTACCACACATGCCAAAGCGAGCAAGAGCACCATCTTGAATGAGAGCACTTTCAACTCTGCTGAAAGCAGCGGCTCAAAGGGTGGTTCGGAGAGTGCACTAAACACCAAGGACAAATCCCACACTGGTACCATATATGGGCAAAAGGACGCAACCTCTGCACTCCTCTTAAAAACCCCATCACCAGATGATGCCTCCTGACCGAACGATCACTGATAGGCAAACGGAAAACTGATATAGCAGTCACATACAATTTTGGAGTAGATGGCGTTTGTCCAGCATCCAAGTATCACCGCTGGCTGGGTCCTCATCTCTCATCATGCACCATGAAGCGAAAACTTTCCATTTCAGACTATACAGGTGTCAGGTAGATGGAGCTCTCCCTTCTGCAATTGTATCCATGACTCGCTGAGATCCATTTAGCATCTGCTTTCCGTGCTGACCTGCCAAACATGCAGGTTCCATAACTCCTGCCTGGGGTGCCACACCGAGCCCTTCGCCTGATATAAGAGATCTCTCAGCAATGGAATTGGCCACAGGGGAGCAGTTAGAAGCTCCACCAACTCCGGGAATCACAGCTGGTTGGGCCAATTCAGTGTGACTAGAAGCACCATCCCCTTTTCCGCTCTGATATTCTGAACAGGCTCCAAATTAGTTGAATAGTCTGCAGTGCAGCCTCCACTCCCCGTGAACTGGGCACAAAATTACACATCTCTGTTAAAGCTAACGCAGCCATATGCGTATAATGCACATATTATGCCACACACAGGCTCTCAACAACAACGGCTGATCAACAATTTCAACAGTAGACTAGATTAGAGTGGGTTAAATGCAGAGTAAATTTAAAACATGTAAAAGTAATCCGCCAATACACGGGTAACTATGCACATTCACGTCTCTCTAAAATGGCGATGCACCCAAATTGGCAAAACTTTACAAATGCTGGACATCCACACACCACACCACAGTATTATCAATGCACCACCATAACAATGTACACCACCATAACAATGTGCATGATACAATACTCATCAAATTATAAAGCACTCACCTGTCACTTTTAAATCCGCAAACTCATAGATAATCACCAAAACAATCCAAGGTTTTTATTTAGCACAGTGGCTAGATTAACAAATAAACAGATGTCACCCGATCTAAATATTCCCTCACAGTTTAATAGTAATGACTTTATGAATTTCTTTACTGATAAAATAGATAATATCAGAAATACAATAACAAACGTAGATTCTACAGCGTCTAGTATTTCAGCATCATTCGTCGCACCCAAAGAAAAACTGCAGTGCTTTACAACTATAGGACAGGATGAGCTAAATAAACTTATAACTGCATCTAAACCAACAACATGTTTATTAGATCCTGTACCTACTAAACTATTGAAAGAGTTGTTACCTGTTGCAGAACAACCGCTTCTCAATATTATTAACTCCTCGCTATCTTTAGGTCACGTCCCAAAACCATTTAAGCTGGCAGTAATTAAGCCTCTTATTAAGAAACCAAAATTAGATCCTTGTGAAAATATTAGAAAAAGTAGTGTCTGCTCAACTGTGCTCCTTTTTGCAAAAAAATGATATCTATGAAGAATTTCAGTCAGGTTTCAGGCCCCGCCATAGCACAGAAACTGCACTTGTTAAAATTACAAATGACTTGCTTCTTGCGTCAGACAAAGGCTGCATCTCGTTGCTAGTTTTACTTGATCTTAGTGCTGCGTTCGACACTATAGATCATGACATACTGATAGATCGATTACAAAACTATACAGGTGTTCAAGGGCAGGCTTTAAGATGGTTTAGATCCTACCTGTCCGATCGCTACCACTTTGTTTATTTAAACGGGGAGTCATCTCAATTATCACCAGTAAAGTATGGAGTACCACAAGGATCTGTCCTAGGTCCTCTATTATTTTCATTATATATGCTGCCCCTTGGTAATATTATTAGAAAATACGGGATTAGTTTCCATTGTTATGCTGATGACACTCAACTATATATCTCAACAAAACCAGATGAAACTTCTAAACTATCTAAGCTAACAGAGTGTGTTAAAAATATAAAAGATTGGATGACCAGTAATTTTCTCCTATTAAATTCAGATAAGACCGAGATATTACTTATTGGACCTAAAAACAGTACACAGAATCTCTTGGATTACAATTTGCAACTAGACGGATGTAATGTTACTTCCTCTACAGTTAAAAATCTGGGTGTTATATTAGACAGCAACCTATCTTTTGAAAATCATATTTCCAATGTTACAAAAACAGCATTCTTCCATCTTAGAAACATTGCCAAGCTACGGAACATGTTAAGTGTTTCTGATGCAGAAAAGTTAGTTCATGCATTCATGACCTCTAGACTGGACTATTGTAATGCACTGCTAGGTGGTTGTCCTGCATCTTCAATAAACAAGCTACAGATAGTACAAAATGCTGCAGCTAGAGTCCTTACCAGGTCAAGAAAATATGATCATATTACTCCAATTTTACAGTCTCTGCACTGGCTACCTATTAAGTTTCGTATCAGTTACAAAATATTATTACTTGCCTATAAGGCCCTAAATGATTTAGCTCCTGCGTACCTAACTAATCTTCTATCACGCTACAATCCAACCCGCTCCCTTAGGTCGCAAAACTCTGGACTCTTGGTAGTACCTAGGATAGCAAAGTCCACTAAAGGAGGGAGAACTTTTTCATATCTGGCTCCTAAACTATGGAATAGCCTTCCTGAAAACGTTCGGGGTTCAGACACACTCTCTCTGTTTAAATCTAGATTAAAGACACATCTCTTTAGCCAAGCATTCATATAATGCATCTCACAATCTTGTACTGCCAGTCTATCTGAACAAATGCACATTATTATGCTTTAGCTTGGGTTATACTGATAATTTCATCCAGGGTTATTCCTGGATGGAGCAGCTGCTACGCTAATTGTCTTACTGTTTCTATGTTACTGCCACGGGATTAACATCCCGTGGTAGTTAGGAATTACACAAGCTTCATTCTGGATCCTACCCTTAAACGATAGAGATGACCGAACACCTGAGAAGAGACGATGACAACCCCTCCGAGGACCTCCGAGATGAGCCCCAGAGACAGATCTCCAGTGAGGACCTCGTCACCTAGACATCCATCGGGGAAAGACCCCTGGAACCAGTGGACCACTTACACTCTGACTTTGCTGCAGTTGGAACAAACTACTGATTCGTCTGGCTGGAGGGGAACTGGCCCCCCGACTGAGCCTGGTTTCTCCCAAGGTTTTTTCTCCATTCTGTCACCGATGGAGTTTTCGTTCCTTGCCGCTGTCGCCTCTGGCTTGCTCAGTTGGGGACACTTCACTTGCAGCACAATCATCGACTTGATTGCACAGATATTATTTAAACTGAACTAAGCTGGACAATGCCACTACTAAATTCAATAATGAAATGCATTCAGCAGATAATTGAGTGTTAAATCCTGTCATTTTACATTATTGACAAAATTTGCCTATTTTGATATTGTGCAGTGCTTTGTTACAATTTGTATTGTTAAAGGCGCTATATAAATAAAGGTGACTTGACTTGACTTGACTTGTCACTTTTAAATAAAGTCCATCCGTCTGTCATTCAGTTTTGGGTAAGTTACTTTCAAAAAGTAATTAATTACAGTTACTAATTACTTCATCAATATTGTTTTTAAATTACTTTACTAATTACTCTGTTTGAAAAGTAACATTAACAAGTAACTTAATTATTCAACTCGCTAATTAGGCTACATCTTAAAATCCATATAAACCTTAACAGAAATTAAACTTTTTTCTTTCAATTTGAGTCAAACATAATAGATTAGCCTTTTAGCTTTAAAACAACTGTAATGCTTAAAAATGTAACCTTCTTTGGTTAACAAATATAAATATTCAGCAACATAACTGAATAACAAAAAGGATTAAAAGTTAAACAATACATATCATTTCGGAAAGATGTTCAGGAAAAGCCCAACTAGTAAAATTCGTACAGGTTTATGTAAAAATAACATGTTAACTAATGTAGGTAAGAATAAATGACAGAAGTTATCTTCTGTGCTGAACAAAGCCATGTGAAATCGCGCTGTTATTATGAGGTAAATTCCTCATAGTAGGTCTTCTTTCAAAAATGATGAAAAATAGACGAAACTTGATTTTTTTTTATATATATATCTAG
Source organism: Schizopygopsis pylzovi (assembly GCA_027422435.1). Lineage (NCBI taxonomy): Eukaryota > Metazoa > Chordata > Actinopteri > Cypriniformes > Cyprinidae > Schizopygopsis > Schizopygopsis pylzovi. Next base: position 714,963 of record CM049837.1, on the reverse strand, counting down.
GTGATGGCGTTTGCACTCAGGTGACTGCATATAATGAGCTCAGACATGGGAAAGACTGTACCTGTTTCATATGGATTACATAATGTAATGATTCCACTGAAGGCGAGCGTAGTGATGAACCGAAGTGCAGATAAATTTATAAAGTGATATCCAAACAGACTTGACTCAACATGAAACAGACTTGACGTGGCATGAAATAGACTAGACTGACCAACAGCAGGTAACAACATTAATACACGACCTGGAACAAGACAATGACATGGCTACTTATAACAAACAGAGTGGGTCACGTGACATGAACAAACCAATGAGAACATGACACAATGAATAAGGGAACCAATAGCAAAGAGACATGAGGGCAAGGGAAGCAAGACACAAACAGGAACCATAACCAAACTTCTAAATAAAAGACATGAAAACAAGAACATGGGACAGAACCAAAAACAGACCGTACACATAATCAGATAACATTCGTTTTCCTATTGAATTCGTTGATAGAAACTTCAAGCTTTCAGATACGGAAAAGACTGTACCTCAGTTTCATAAGGATTACATAATCAGATAACATTCGTTTTCCATTTGAATTAGTTCATAGAAACTTCAAGCTTTCAGATGTGGAAAAGACTGTACCTCAGTTTCATAAGGATTACATAATCAGATAACACATTTTTTTAATTGAATTCATTCATTTAAAAGTAGAAACTTCAGGCTTTCAGATACGGGAAAGACTGTACCTTGCTTTAGTTTCATACAGATTACATAATCAGATAATATTTGTATTCGATTTGAATTTTGATTATTTAAAAGTAGAAACTTCAAGCTTTTAGATACGGAAAAGACTGTACCTTGCTTTCATATGGATTACATAATCAGGAATAATCATTTTCAATTTGAATTTGTTCATTTAAAAATAGAAACTTTAAGCGTTTAAATACGGAAAAGACTACCTCACTTTCATATGGATTACATACTCAGGAATAATCGTTTTTGATTTGAATTTGTTCATTTAAAAATAGAAAATTCAAGCTTTTAGATTCTATTGATTTCAGTCTTATGTATTGGAGTATCTAGGTGTTACAGAGGATGCTCCTGTACTGCCTCCCTCGCACCACCAGAGGGAGCCATCCCCTGAATATTAACCATCCCCATTCGGACTCCAGTTCCAATCATCCACACCTGCAGCTCATTTACACACACACATATAAGCCACACACACACACACACAGACTCCTTGCGAAGTCTTGATTTGCCCCGGCTGTCTTTTCTAAAAATTATACCCGAATTTGATTTCTGTGTACTTGACCTTGGACTGTTTCCCGTTATTCTGATTGTCTTCTGCCTGCCCCGACCTCGGATCGTTTCACCTGAACTGTGTTTGCTAGCCACCTGCCCTGATCCTCTGCCTGGTACTCGACCTTGTCTCTGTCTAACCCCTGCTGTTCTGCCTTGCCGGTATTTGACCCTGTACTGTCTGATTATTCTTATTAAAAGCTGCAAATGGATCCAAATGCTTCTGACTCATCACCACAGAAGACTTCGCCACACGGCGATCCAGCGGCTCTCTTGCAGTTATCCACAGAGCTTACTGCACAAGCTTCACAGCTCACCTTGCACCAACACCCATTGACCCGGCTTTCTACGTTGACCGAGGAACTGGTCAGAGCACTGCAACGACTCAGCGTATCATCCCCCGAAGCCGCCTCTCAGCAGGTCCCAATCCGCAATAGTTTCCCACCTGCCCAGACACCCCCAATCAGCCCACGACTTGCTTTCCCCGAGAAATTTGATGGCGAACCCGCCAGATGCAAAGGCTTCCTACTCCAATGTTCGCTTTTCGTTAACCAACAGCCCTCGCTGTACCCCACAGACTCAAGCCGCATTGCTTTTGTTTGCTCATTACTTACCGGGAAGGAGCTGGAGTGGGTCACCGCTGTCTGGAGGATGGACGGTTCGTCATTTCCCACCTTCAATGTATTCCTCCAACATTTCCGGGAGGTTTTCGAACATCCAGCCGAGGGGAAAAGTGCGGGTGACTAGCTGTTGACTCTCTCTCAAGGGAGAAAACCGGCTGCAGAATTCGCCCTGTCATTCCGAACACTCGCAGCTCAGACTACATGGGTAGAGGACACGCTAAAGCTCTTGTTTCAGAGGGGACTGAATCTAGAGCTGCAGTCAGAGCTGGCCTGCCAGGATGAGGGGAGGAGCTTGAGTGAGTTAATTGATCTCGCCATCCAAATTGACAATCTGATCCGTTCTCGACGTTCAACTTGAGCCACGTAGCCGAGCCCATGCAACTAGGATTCACTCACCTCACACCGGAGGAACGAGAACGCCGCATGCAGAACCAACTATGCCTCTATTGCGGTCAAGCCGGACACATGAGAATCTCCTGCCCAGCCCATCCGTTGTCCAGTTCTCGATCAATGAGTGTCAACTCCCATTGCACAACTTCTGCATCAAGCATTAAGTTACTGGTCAAATTGTTTATCCGAAACAAGATAATTACCAAGACTGCTCTGATAGACTCAGGGGCAGCCGGTAACTTTATATCACATGATTTCGCCCTGCAACATAAACTGAAACTGACCCTCTGTGACTCCACTCTGGCAGTGGATGTGCTAGACGGCCGCCCTCTCGGTGAAGGAAGGGTTCTTACGCATCACAGAAGAAGTCAAGTTGCAAATAGGAACCCTGCACTCTGAATTCATCTAATTCTACGTCATCCATTCACCCAATCACTCTATAATTCTTGGTCTTCCCTGGCTGCACACACACAATCCACACATCTCTTGGAGAGAAGGACAGATTGTTCAATGAGGCTCTACATGTCATGAACATTGTCTCTCAAAGATACCCAGAGCTTCAAGTCAGGCATCTTCCCCACCTGTTCAGAGTATGGAAGGTCTGCACCTGCCCTCTGATGCATTCAGTAAGAAAAGGGCATCTCAACTCCCTAATCACCGTCCTGTCGATTGTGCCATAGAATTTTCCCACTATCACAACCAGAGTCAGAAGCCATGAAGCTCTACATTGAGGAGGAATTAGACAAAGGTTTCATCAGACCCTCGACCTCTCCCGCCTCAGCCGGATTCTTCTTTGTAAAGAAGGATGGAGGCTTGCGGCCGTGCATTGATTACTGCGGCCTCAATGATATCACAATTAAATTCCGCTATCCATTGCCCCTGGTCCCTGCCGCACTAGAACAGCTGCGCCGGGCCAAGTATTACACCAAGTTAGATCTACGCAATGTCTACAACCTGGTGCGTATACGGGAGGGGGATGAATGTAAAACGGCCCTTTCGACCACTAGTGGGCACTATGAATACTTGGTTATGGCCTTCGGCCTTGCCAACAGTCCATCAGTATTCCAGTCATTCATGAATGACGTCTTCCGTGACATGCTCGACAGATGGGTAATCGTGTACATTGATGACATACTGATCTATTCAAACACTCTGGAGGAACACATTCGTCACGTCAAATCAGTGCTGAAACGCCTTATGCAATACCAACTCTACGCCAAAGCTGAAAAATTTGAGTTCCATCAGACCAGCACTTCGTTCCTCGGTTACGTTATCAGCCAAGAGGGGGTAGCAATGGACAAGAGGAAGGTCAAAGTGGTCTTGGAATGGCCACAACCCCAGACAGTCAAAGAGTTGCAATGCTTTCTAGGATTTGCTAATTTCTACAGGCGATTTATCCGAAACTTCAGTACGATCACCACCCCTCTGACAACCATGATTAAACGTCATGCTGCCAGATTAACTTGGTCACCAGAGTCACGTCAAGCATTCACTGAACTCAAGACCCGGTTCACTTCCGCACCCATTCTTCGACACCCTGACCCGGAATGTGAGTTCATCGTGGAGGTGGACGCTTCAAACACGGGGGTAGGGGCAATACTGTCCCAACGGCATGGGTCACCAGCAAAAATGTACCCGTGTGCCTTTTTCTCTCGCAAACTAACAGCTGCGGAACGTAATTACGACGTGGGCAACCATGAACTTCTCGCGATAAAATCAGCGCTTGAGCAGTGGCGTCATTGGCTGGAGGGAGCCACTCACCCATTCCTTGTTCTCACGGATCATAAGAATCTGGAGTATTTACGCTCAACTAAGCACTTAAATCCCAGATTGGCCAGATGGTCCTTGTTCTTCACAAGGTTTCGGTTCAACGTAACAAAACGTCCAGGCACCAAGAACACCAAGGCTGACGCGCTCTCCTGCCAAACTGAGGAGGAGGAGACGGTCCAACCCAATTCCAACGTCAACATAATTCCTGGAAAACTGCTCTTAGCTCCAGTACAGTGGGACATCATGACTGAGATCGAACACCTGAATCTTCAAAGTCCGCCACCTCCCGAGTGCCTTGCTGACCTCACCTATGTTCCTGAATCCCTTCGACCACGACTACTATCCCAAGTACACGCAACGCTCAGTTTAGGTCATCCTGGAATCACAGCCACTGAAAACCTGCTCAGGAACCGATTTCGGTGACCAACATTGCTGACTAACACCACCAAGTATATCCAAAACTGTATCACATGCAACACATCCAAATCCCTTCGACAGTTTCCAGCCGGTTTACTCAACCCCCTACCTACACCACGCCGACCTTGGTCTCACATTGCCATCGATTTCATCACCGACCTACCCAATTCCCAAGGTAACACCACTATACTTACCGTTGTAGACCGATTCTCCAAAGCCTGCCATCTGATTCCCTTGCCTAAACTTCCCACATCCTTCGAAACTTCTGAACTGCTCTACAACCATGGGTTCCGTTTCTACAGACTACCTGAAGACATCGTATCTGATCGGGGTCCCCAGTTCACTTCTAGGGTATGGTCTGCCTTTTTTAGAATCTCAATGTCAAGATCAGCCTCACATCTGGCTATCATCCCCAATCCAATGGACAAACGGAGCTCCTGAATCAGGAAGTGATTCGATTCTTCAGATCTTACTGTCAACAGCAACAATCAGCCTGGAGCATGTATCTGCTATAGGCAGAATATGCTCAAAATTCGTTGGTGAAACCTGCCACAGGTATGACGCCTTTCACGTGCATTCTGGGCTTCCAACCTCCACTGTTTCCCTTCTAATTATCGTATTTCTCCCACATTCCATGTATCACTTCTGAAACCCGCTGGTGGCCTGAGAGGAGAGATGGAGGAGGGAGCCAGACCACAGACCCCCCTGCCTTTCCTGGTTGATGGCGAGGAGGCGTATCGAGTGCACGAGTAGCTAGACTCCAGACGCCGGGGCGGTACCCTCCAGTTTCTGGTAGATTGGGAGGGGTTTGGTCCGGAGGAGCGATCTTGGATCAACGCAGAAGATATCCTTGACCCCACACTCACTGAGGAGTTCCACAGAACGCATCCGGAGAAACCGGCCCCTCGACCCCGTGGGACACCCTCGCGTCAGGAGCCGCTTGCAGGAGGGGGGCTCTGTTACAGAGGAGGTTCCTGTACCGCCTCCCTCGTACCACCAGAGGGAGCCATCCCCTGAATATTAACCATCCCCATTCGGACTCCAGTTCCCATCATTCCTCATACCTGGGACTGACTGATCATCCACACCTGCAGCTCATTTACACACACATATATATAAGCCACACACAGACTCCTTGCAAAGTCCCAAGTTTGATTTCTGTGTACTTGACCTTGGACTGTTTCCCGTTATTCTGATTGTCTTCTGCCTGCCCCGACCTTGGATCGTTTCACCTGAACTGTGTTTGCTAGCCACCTGCCCTGATCCTCTGCCTGGTACTCAACCTTGTCTCTGTCTAACCCCTGCTGTTCTGCCTTGCCGGTATTTGACTCTGTACTGTCTGACTATTCTTATTAAAAGCTGCAAATGGATCCAAACGCTTCTGACTCATCACCACAGCAGGGCTCTCTGTGAATCAAGAAAATCTGAAAGGGCCGGCGCACGGAGGATTAAAGCCGCTGCATTCGATTTTATCTTTAGACGGTAAATTTAGATTTAGATTTCAAATTCAATATTGGTTTTAGAACTGTTGAAATTATTTACTGTATTTAACGCAAGTACTTTATAAGTAACTTTAATTAAATTACCTAAAATTGAACAGTAATCCCTTACATTTTCTGGTGGATAAGTAATTTAATTACAGTATTAAATGTATTAATTACGAAGTAATGCATTACATCCAACACTGCTGTCATTCCATGTCCCTTTACTCGTATTAAAAAGCAAACACGACCAGCAAAATAACTTGTGCTCGGAGCTAGCTGTTAGCCACTCATGACACTCATAGTTGCAATCTTTGAAATGGCACATAAAAACTGTGCTGGGCTTTGTCAGCGAATTCAGTTTGGGTGTAGGTCTTCTTTAATCAGTTATTATCTTTTGCCTGCAAAAGAGCGACTTGAAAAAAAGCATTTTTAATAGATCGGCAACAAGATCTGGTGTAGGCGCCAATGACTATGGCTGTCAATTTCTTTTCGTTGAATTTCAAGGTTCAAGGTTTTTTTATTCGTCACATACTCAATTATACAGGATATAATCGGTAGTGAAATGTAAGTCAGGTCAGGTCCGCTCAATGGACAGTGCAAAATATGTAACACAACACAAGAGTATATACAGGTACTGGTCATATAATTAGAATATCATCAAAAAGTTGATTTATTTCACTAATTCCATTCAAAAAGTGAAACGTCTTGGTTACGTATGTAACCCTCGTTCCCTGAAGGAGGGAACGGAGACGTCACGTCGGAGGACCGACAAATTGGGATATCGCTTAGAGAGACCAATCCACTTCGAGAGTAAACTAAACGAGCCAATGTACATTGGCATGCGATTATTGCATCCAGCTGCCGCTGATCACAGCGTGAGTATAAGTAGGCAGCAGGTGCAGCGCATATTCAGGTTTTCGCTGAGGAGCCGAGCCGGGGCCCGGCCGCTCAGCGGTGGTACAGGAGCCGTGGCGACGGGTTACATACGTAACCGAGACGTCACTCTTGACGTCACGTCGGAGGACCGACGAATTGGGATCCCTACCAAAAGGCCACGGATACTGCCCCTTCCAGTGTTCCGTGGAGGCCTCCTGTGCCGTTATTTTTTGGCGCAGATTAGGGCCCCCATAGGAAGATCCGTTACTGTTGCTATGGCACTACCCACTCAGTAGGACTGGATAACACTGGGAAAACGTACCCGTTCAGCTCAGAACAGGAACGCTGTGGAAGCCCTTACCTTCCAGAGGGAGGTTCAGAAGCAGTTACACATATGGACAATAGTCAGATGCATATGGAAGATTGGAGGTGATTGTAACCCTCTTGGATGTAGCAGGAAGTCTGCCGGGAAACACGGGCTCTAAGGCTAAACCGTGGAAATACACATATGGGATCCGAACGGTCTCTACATATGGAACCCAGCCCTCTACCGGTTCTCAGGGATTCATTGAGTGAGGGACTGGCGCCGGACGCTCTGCTACGTCCAGCTGCCGAGGGGATGGAGGAGCTCGACAGGGTCTACAGTTGGACTCTCTGGAGCAGTTTTTAGCAAGTCGACCCGAAACCGGAGCCCCTCAGTGCTTCTACCCGTTTGAGGTGAGAACACAGGAGGAAACCGGTCCCACAAGAAGGCTATAGAATCTAGCGAATGTGTTAGGGGTCGCCCAGCCCGCAGCCCTACAATTATCTGTCAGCGAGGCACCATGAGCCAGCACCCAGGAGGATGCCACACTTCTTATAGAGTGAGCTCTCAACCTGAACGGGCAAGGCACACCCTGTGCCTGATAAGCCAGGGTGATGGCATCCACTATCCAGTGGGCCATCCTCTGCTTGGAGACGGCATTCCCTTTCTGCCGGCCTCCGAAACAGACAAGAGCTGGTCTGAGGTCCTGAGGCTTCGCGTCCTGTCAACGTAGCATGTCAACGCTCGGACGGGATAAGCAAAGCTAGGGCTGGGTCTGCCTCCTCCGGGGGCAGCACTCGCAGGCTCACCACTTGGTCCCCGAAGGGAGAAGTGGGAACCTTGGGCACATAGCCGGGCCGGGGCCTCAGGATTATATGGGAATCCGCTGGTCCAAACTTTAGGCACGAATCGTCGACAGAAAATGCATGCAGTTCCCCAACCCTCTTGATGGAGGTTAGTGCAAGCAGGAGTAGAGTTTTCATTTTGTGAGAAACTTCAGCTCGACTGTTTACAAGGCTCAAATTGGCCCTGCTGTAGTGCTCTGAGCACTAGAGACAGGTCCCAAGAGGGTATAGAGGGGGGCCGTGGAGGATTCAACCTTCTCGCTCCCCTAAGAAACCTGATGACCCAGTCATGCTTCCCCACCAACTTCCCATCCACGGGGTCATGGTTGGCAGCAATCATAGCCACATAACGCTCCTTTTAGAGGGCCCAGCACGTTCCATTGGCAGCTCAACTGGTTGCGGAGCGCAAGAGGAGCGATGGTCCCCTTAGGGTTTGCCACCACTGTAATCCTCAGACCAGCCGTGCTACCACCTGAAGTAGACCTCGCCTGTCTGCAGCCAGCACGAGAACTAGATCGAGACGGAGGCAACAGCTCCGCCCCTTTGTCGAGCTGACGGAGCCTGGCCGCAACTCCGAGATGAGCATCCACAGTGAGAAGATGACTCATCCACGAACGCCACCTCAGCGTGCTTACCGCCCAGGCACGTGAGGCAGCGATCGTGACAATTCACCCAGCGCCAGGCAACGACCGCATCCAGAAACGCACGGGTGACACGTTGTCTGAAGCAAGACCCAACTCGTCTTTATAAAGACGCAACGTCAAGTTTGCCAGATGCAACGTCGTCTTTAAAAAGATGCACCCGTCAATGCTCTTTTAGGGAAAAAAAACTATTTTAGCGTGCTGAAACGCACAGGGGAGATGGTCATCTGCAACACAAACAGGGGGTAGTGCAGCCTGATGTGTGCAGTCCACTCGACATGGGAAGAACCACCACCGCTGTAGAGCCGTCCACCAGCACGAGAGTCTTCCGAAGAGCGTGCTCAACTCGTTGAATTCACTCGTCAGCAGAAGTCAGGAGCAGAACTATGCAACCGCTCGGCTCCGAAGCTGAATATGCGCTGCACCTGCTGCCTACTTATACTCACGCTGTGATCAGCGGCAGCTGGATGCAATAATCGCATGCCAATGTCCATTGGCTTGTTTAGTTTACACTCGAAGTGGATTCGTCTCTCTAAGCGATATCCCAATTTGTCGGTCCTCCGACGTGACGTCGAGAGTGACCGACTGATAGGGAACTTGTATAATGTATACATTCATTCCACACAGAATTATATATTTAAAGTGTTTATTTCTTTTAATTTTGATGATTACATCTGACAACTAATGAAAACCCCAAATTCAGTATCTCAGAAAATTAGAATATTACTTAAGACCAATACAAAGAAAGGATTTTTAGAAATCTTGGCCAACTGGAAAGTATGAACATGAAAAGTATGAGCATGTACAGCACTCAATACTTAGTTGGGGCTCCTTTTGCCTGAATTACTGCAGCAATGCGGCTTGGCATGGAGTCGATCAGTCTGTGGCACTGCTCAGGTGTTATGAGAGCCCAGGTTGCTCTGATAGTGGCCTTCAGCTCTTCTGCATTGTTGGGTCTGGCATATCGCATCTTCCTCTTCACAATACCCCATAGATTTTCTATGGGGTTAAGGCCAGGCGAGTTTGCTGGCCAATTAAGAACAGGGATACCATGGTCCTTAAACCAGGTACTGGTAGCTTTGGCACTGTGTGCAGGTGCCAAGTCCTGTTGGAAAATGAAATCTGCATCTCCATAAAGTTGGTCAGCAGCAGGAAACATGAAGTGCACTAAAACTTCCTGGTATACGGCTGTGTTGACCTTGGACCTCAGAAAACACAGTGGACCAACACCAGCAGATGACATGGCACCCCAAACCATCACTGACTGTGGAAACTTTACACTGGACCTCAAGCAACGTGGATTCTGTGCCTCTCCTCTCTTCCTCCAGACTCTGGGACCCTGATTTCCAAAGGAAATGCAAAATTTACTTTCATCAGAGAACATAACTTTGGACCACTTAGCAGCAGTCCAGTCCCTTTTGTCTTCAGCCCAGGTGAGACGCTTCTGACGCTGTCTGTTGTTCAAGAGTGGCTTGACACAAGGAATGCGACAGCTGAAACCCATGTCTTACATACGTCTGTGCGTAGTGGTTCTTGAAGCACTGACTCCAGCTACAGTCCACTCTTTGTGAATCTCCCCCACATTTTTGAATGGGTTCTGTTTCACAATCCTCTCCAGGGTGCGGTTGTCCCTATTGCTTGTACACTTTTTTCTACCACATCTTTTCCTTCCCTTCGCCTCTCTATTAATGTGCTTGGACACAGAGCTCTGTGAACAGCCAGCCTCTTTTGCAATGACCTTTTGTGTCTTGCCCTCCTTGTGCAAGGTGTCAATGGTTATCTTTTGGACAACTGTCAAGTCAGCAGTCTTCCCCATGATTGTGTAGCCTACAGAACTAGACTGAGAGACCATTTAAAGGCCTTTGCAGGTGTTTTGAGTTAATTAGCTGATTAGAGTGTGGCACCAGGTGTCTTCAATATTGAACCTTTTCACAATATTCTAATTTTCTGAGATACTGAATTTGGGGTTTTCATTAGTTGTCAGTTATAATCATCAAAATTAAAAGAAATAAACACTTGAAATATATCAATCTGTGTGAAATGAATGTATACATTATACAAGTTTCACTTTTTTAATGGAATTAGTGAAATAAATCAACTTTTTGATGATATTCTAATTATATGACCAGCACCTGTATATAAATATAGGCTAAAAATAATAAGAAAAAATAAAGAGTGAAATGTGCAATAAAATAAAATGTACAATACAGTATACTGTGAACTTAATAAATAATAATATAGGCAGGGGTATGCAAGAGGAATGTGCAAACAGGTTGTACAGGTTATATACATAAAAGCAGTATGGATGGTGGGGAATAATTACTGTCTTACTGATTATTAAATTGAGTCATGTAAATGTTATGAGACTGAGTTTGAGTTTAGGAGCCTGATGGCCTGAGGGAAGAAGCTCCTCCTAAGTCTCTCAGCCATCATGCTCCTGAAGCGCCTGCCAGATTGCAGTAAAATTAAGAGACGGTTACCAAGTGTGATTTGATCCTTGATTATTTTAGCAGCTCTGCTTTTGCAGCGTTTGAGGTAAATGCCATACCACACTGAGATAAGTGAATATAAGTAAAAAAAAAATCACTTTCTAACCTTGGAAATCACAGACTAAAGGGGTGGTCGAACGCTGGGGGTAGCACTGGGCACATCGCTAGACCCAGAGGGTGTGCTGTCATTTAATGTCAAAATTGGATTGGCTGATGATTATGTCACTAATGCTCGTAACAAATCAGATGTGATGTCTGAAGTAATCTTAGCTCAAGAGGGAATATTAATAATTAATAATAACTCTTTATAATTAATTATAATATTTGTGTATGTTAATAGAATTAGTTTGATAAAGCAAAGTTTACAGTGCAGTAAATTTATCAGGTTGTCTAGTGAACGCTCAGTATTGATTATTTATGAATTCAAACAAATCTTAATTTCTAGGGTAAGAAAAATACCCTTTTTTAAGGCACAGTACTACTCAGAGAATGTAACAAGATCAAACTCGTTAAATTGATTGTTGCAAGCAGGATATCATAAACAAATACACATATGTATTGTGCATAAAGTTGTATTAACTAAACTACAAACACATAACTAAACTAAACAAACACACACACACACACACACACATGTATGGTACATGGGAAGAGTAAGTGAGACTGGATGAATGAAACCGGACAGAAAAGGGGAAATGAGGCTGAGTTGACTATCTGAAAGAACCATCAATCTCTAATTCAAAGCACAGTAGACAAGTCAAGTCAAGTCACCTTTATTTGTATAGCGCTTTTAACCATACAGATTGTGTCAAACAGTCTGTGTGACAATTTGTGTCTTAACAGTATCAAATTGGAGGATAGAGTGTCAGTAATGTCTTATAATAATAAGATTAAACACTCACTTTATAGTTAAAGGCATATAATTAATAAATTCAGAGATGACATTGTCTAGCTCAAGTTAGATTAAATAGTATCTGTGAAATCAAATTGACGATAATTGCTAGAAATTAAGTCTCCCCAACTGAGCAAGCCAAATGTGACAGTATACGACAGCTTACAACAAACCTCTGTGTGGTGCAGGGAATGATATTTGCATTTGGATACTTGCAAGGAGAACGAGAGTCTCGTGAAGCTTCTGTAGAAGCTCTGGATGGTTCCATTCGATGGCCGAAGTTGCAATCTCTTGAAACTCAGAGGTTCTTCTTGACTCTGTTGGGGTTGATAGAGTCCTCTCTCCTAAGAAAGCAAATGGCTGGGTGTACAATGGGGCCACAATCCAGAGATGAAGATCCAGAGACTGACAGGAGTGAGGAGAGAAAAATGTCTGAGCGAAGGCCTTTCCATGATGGTGAATTCCAGGGTTAAGTGAAGATGAACTCCAGTGGTATTAGTCTGACTCTTAGTAGTCAAGAGCCATCTCCCCAGGCTGGGAAGACCACAAACGGCTCTATGTTGCGGCCTGCTGGGTGCGCCCGCACCGGCTCAGGAGCTCCATGAGTCCAACCGTACGGGCAGCAATCAGAAGATTTTGCAAAAGAAAGGCGGACCTGTATGTGAGCCCTTTAAAGTAAGGGTCACACCTTTCAGGATGGGCTTGACCAATGAGAAAGGCTGAATTTCCTAGAGGGAGGCTGGAAATATGGGGGGGGGGGGTAATGACCCTTTGTCTGGAAACATGGTTCGAAAGGCTCTGGCAGTCTATACTTTGATTAAATTACAAACATGCATGGCATTCTATGAGGTGGTGTACACCAAGGTGTGTGTCATCAATTCAGCATTCATTTGGTAGAAGACACGATATAGGTGGGGTTACATTAACTAGTACTTCACTCATAAAGCATGCACAAAACAAAATACAATGCAAGAGACACTATACAAGATAGTTAAAATCGTACACACAATGTCCTGGGATGCATGTTTATCCGGGACAAGGTTTGTCTATGAGTGACAAGGAGGAAAGTTTGTTTGTATGGGCATTGTGTGGGTTTCAGAAGGGTCCGTTCTTACGGCACATCACATCTCACATACTTTTAATTAGGGCTGTAGTTAAGTCCACCTTTGTCGAGTCCAAGACATGTCCAAGACCAGGACTATCAAGTCTGAGTCAAGACCGAGTCCAAAGAGGTTCGAGTCCAAGTCAAGTCAAAATCCAAGAGGTTCAAATCCAAGTCAAGTCCAAGTCCAAATGAGAACCAAAACCATGAGGAAAAAAAAGAATCTTCTTCAAAACCACATACTTAACTATAAATACTTTATGTGATACGAGAGACAGCATACCTTCTATTCTAAGATAATAATTTAGCATTATTATTTGTAATGATCTAAAAGCATGTGCAGCAACTGAATTATTTTCAGCATCTTCACATTTTCAGCATTTGTATTATAGTGTAGCTATCACATTCTAGGCTGCCAATGGAAAATATTACAAATAACAAGCAACATAAGTGTAAAAAAATCAACATGTTCCAATTCTTGTTACTTGTTCTAAACCAAAGTGTCAAGCTGGCAACTGGGAAAAGAACAGAGGACTCAAGTGCTGAGCAAAACAGAGGAGTGAAGTTTATTAGCAAACTTCGGATGACAACATCCAAAACAAAACAGAAAGCTAGCGGGAGAAACAGGCTCCCCGCGCCCACACCACTGGGGTGGATGACTGAGAGTGACAGGTGGACGGGGGTGCCGTCACGCGCTCCCAAGCCGGACACGCTATCCAGCGGATTAACTACTCCTCGCCTGGGGATCCTGGATACAGAACGCAGATAGAAGAGAGGAGGTCTCAACATACATGGTAAGACAAACCACAAATGACATACCGACACAGAAAGAGGGCATAGGCCTGAATAAATAGGAAAGGGTAATGAGTAACAGGTGAAAGGCTGATGGAGCGCATAGTGCTGCGAATCAGCACTGATTGCTCCCCCACGTGCGGCAGCCGGTGACAGGACGTAAACAACCCACCACATGTAGCTGTTAGTAGCAGGAGTGAGTCGGAGAGGGGTGCCGATTGTGACAGAATCCCTCCCCTCAGGGATGCCTCCTGGCATCTCCAGAAGACTCACCATGACTCCGATGGAACTGGGCTATGAGGGCGCGATCCAGTTTATCGCGGGCCGGAATCCAGCATCTCTCCTCCGGACCGAAACCCTCCCAGTCTACCAGATATTGGTGACCCCTACCCCTGCGCCTCACATCAAGGAGTCATCGTACGGTGTAAGCAGGCAACCCCTCAATGAGTCTGGGAGGCGGTGGGGCAGAGGTCTGGGGTTGGAGAGGGGAGCGAATAACGGGCTGGATTCTAGATACATGAAATACCGGATGGATTCTCTTAAGCAGAGGGGGTAGTTTGAGTCGAACCGTCACCGGGTTAAGCACCTTGGTCACGACGTACGGTCCAATGAATTTAGGTCCCAGTTTACGTGCGGGCAGCTTGAGAGGGATGTCTAGGGTAGACAACCAAACCTTCTGACCACACACGTAAAGTGGGGGCTTAGAACGGTGACGGTCCGCCAACATCTTGTTCCTTTCGCCAGTCCGGATAAGGGCTTGTCTGGCGAGCCTCCATGTCCGGAGGCATCTTCGAATGAACGCATGCGCGGATGGAACAATGGCGTCGGGTTCTTGTGAGGGAAATAAGGGGGGCTGGTAGCCTAAGCAGCACTGTAAGGGTGACAATCGCGTAGACGAGACCGGAAGGGAGTTATGTGCATACTCGACCATGGCTAATTTGGAACTCCAAGTCAAAGGCTCTGCTGACGCCACGCAACGCAAAACTCTCTCTAAGTCCTGATTGGCCCGCTCGGACTGACCGTTAGTCTGCGGATGGTAACCGGAGGAAAGGCTCGCTGTCGCCCCCAGTAATCTACAGAACTCAGTCCAAAATCTGGATGAGAATTGGGGACCCCTGTCAGAAACCACATCAACTGGGAGGCCCTGGACGTGGAAGACGTGATCAAAGACAATGACAGCCGTCTCCCTCGCTGAGGGTAGTTTGGGGAGGGGAATGAAATGAACCGCCTTTGAGAACCTGTCAACCACGGTGAGGACCACGGTATTGCCACTAGACGGGGGTAGGCCTGTGACAAAGTCCATGGCGATGTGGGACCAGGGTCTCAAAGGGATAGACAGCGGTCGGAGAAGCCCAACTGGGGGTCGATTAGAGCCCTTCCCCACCGCGCACACCGGGCAGGCCAACACGAACTCCCGAGCATCCCGCGCTACCGACGGCCACCAGAACCGCTGCTTAATCAGTGCAAGTGTCCGAGCCACTCCTGGGTGGCAAGCTATCCCAGAAGAATGGCCTCACTGAAGGATGCTGGTTCGAACCGACTCCGGTACAAAAAACAAACCCTCTGGGCACCTCGCGGGGATGGTGACGCCGTCAAGTGCCTCACGGACCCTGGATTCCACCTCCCAAGTGACCATCACAATCACCCGGTTGGGTGGCACGATGGGCACCGGAGAAGGGAATCCAGGCTCCACTTCAAAAATCCGCGAGAGTGTGTCCGGCTTACCGTTCTTACTCCCCGGGCGATAGGAGATGGTGAAGTTAAAACGCCCAAAGAATAGAGCCCAGCGGGCCTGCCGAGAATTTATTCGTTTGGCGGAACGGATGTACTCGAGATTCTTATGGTCGGTCCAAACCAGAAAAGGAACCCCCGCACCCTCCAGCCAGTGACGCCACTCCTCCAAGGCCAACTTGACCGCCAGCAACTTATTCCCAATATCGTAGTTACGTTCCGAGGGGGTCAGACGATGGGAAAAAAAAGCGCAGGGGTGTACCTTGTTGTCGGAAGGTGATCTCTGAGACAAAATAGCTCCAACTCCCACCTCCGATGCATCCACCTCCACTATGAATTGGCGAGACGGGTCTGGGTTATCTAGGATGGGGGCCGAAACGAAGCGGCTCTTAAGCTTCTCAAAGGCCTCCAGGGCCTGTTCAGACCAACAGAATCGCCGTAGTGTGGAGGTAAGATTAGTCAGAGGCAGGGCGATCTGGCTAAAACCTCGAATGAACCGCCTGTAAAAATTGGCAAACCCCAGAAATCGCTGGACCGCTTTACGATTATCTGGGGTGGGCCAATTAGCAACTGCTTCTACCTTGGCCGGGTCTATCCGAATGCCTTCCGGCGACAAAATAAACCCCAGCAACGGAACTGATTGTGCGTGAAACTCGCACTTCTCCAGCTTGGCGAATAAGCGATTCTCTAGAAGCCGCTGTAACACTAGCCTGACGTGCTGGATGTGGTCACGCTCGTTCTGGGAGAAGATCAGGATGTCGTCGAGGTATACAAACACGAAACGGTTGACCACGTCTCGGAGGACGTCGTTTACGAGTGTCTGGAAGACTGCGGGGGAGTTAGAGAGTCCAAAAGGCATTACCAAATACTCAAAGTGGCCTGTAGGGGTGTTAAACGCAGTCTTCCATTCGTCCCCCTTCCTAATCCGAACTAGGTGGTAAGCATTGCGTAGGTCTAACTTGGTAAAAATGGTCGCCCCCTGCAAGAGTTCGAACGCTGAAGACATTAACGGCAAGGGGTGGCTATTCTTGACCGTGATGTCATTCAGCCCCCGATAATCAATGCAGGGATGGAGCGATCCATCCTTCTTCTCCACAAAGAAAAACCCCGCCCCAGCCGGAGAGGAAGAAGGGCGTATAAACCCGGCTAATAGAGACTCATTGATGTATTTCTCCATGGCCTCCCTCTCAGGACCGGAGAGCGAATAAAGGCGCCCCTTCGGAGGAGAAGTGCCAGGTAGTAATTCTATCGCACAATCATACGGGCGGTGCGGAGGAAGAGATGAAGCCCGGGACTTACTGAACACCGCCCTCAGGTCATGGTAAGCCTCTGGAACATTAGCCAGGTTGACTGGCTCCCCCTGTAACACAGAGACAGACATGACAGGGGATGAAGCAGACACCAAACACTGAGACAAACAAAATGGACTCCACTCTAACAGTGTGGTGAGCCCAATCAATGAAAGGGTTGTGCTTAATAAGCCAGGAGTGCCCCAAAACTACTGGAGCGGAGGGAGAGTGGATCAGGAGGAATCGAATCTCCTCGGTGTGATTGCCCGATATGGTCAGGTGAACGAGTCCAGTGTCGGCTGTGATCTTGGTGAGGGGGGTGCCACACAGGGTCTTGGCGGAGATCGATTCGGCTAGAGGAGAAACGGGGATGCCCCACTTTCTAGCTAGCTCAATGTCCATGAAATCCCCCTCCGCTCCCGAGTCAATAAGCGCTGCCACCGTGTGGGTGATCCCCTCAGATTGAAGTACTGCCGGGAGGGTGGTCGGGCCACCGGAGGGCAGTAGAGCGGCAGTCACGCCTACCGTGCACGACCTCTCACCAGAAGAAGATTGCCTCTTGTGGGGACAGACGGTGATCATATGGCCCGCCTCCCCGCAGTAGAGACACAACCCGTGGGCAATCCGATGCCGCCGTTCCCGGGCCGTGAGATGAGCACAGCCGATCTGCATAGGCTCCTCTTCAGCGAACCCAAACCGTGGTGATGTGGCGCTTCTAGCGCTGGATGGCAGATCAAAGCTCTCACGCCTGTGCAGATAGCGGTGTTGCGACCTGAGCACCAAGCGAAGATCCACCCGAGTGGCGAGTTCGTCCAATCCATCGAGTGAGGGGGGCAGCTCCTAGGAGTAGATCTCGTCTTTTATCTGCTCCGCCAGTCCGTGGAGGAAGTGGTCCCACAACGCCATACTGTTCCAGCCGCTCGATGCGGCGAGCGTGCGGAACTCAATGGCGTAATCTGACACCGCTCTGGTTCCCTGTCACAGTAGCGATAGTGCCCGTGCTGCCTCATTGCCTAGAGCAGATCGGTTGAAGACCTTGCGTAGCTCCTGGGAGAAGTTAGAGTAGGAGCTGCAGCACTCATGCTTGTTGTCCCACATCGCTGTCCCCCACTCTCTCGCGCTACCGGCCAGGTGCATTATAACGAACGCCACCTTGCACTCCTCGGTGGGAAAACAGGAGGGCTGCAGCGAGAAAGTCAGGGAGCATTGTGACAAAAACGAACGACAGGATGTGGGTTCACCAGAATAAGGAGCCGGCGGATTCAGGCGGGGTTCCGATCGACGCAGAGGGGATGTCTCCTCAAAAGCAGGTGCCGCTACGGCAGGATCCACCGATGGACCGATCTGGATCTGATCGAGTCGTTGGGTTATGATGGTGAGTTGTTGAGATAGCCTGGTCAGGGCTTGATGAGAAGCCTGTATCTCATCCTGTTGACGTCCGAGGAGGATCCCCTGTTGTGCGAGGGCGTGGCGGATCTCATGGTCTCCAGCTGAGTCCATGTCTGGTCGGTATGTTCTGTCAGGCTGGCAACTGGGAAAAGAACGGAGGACTCAAGTGCTGAGCAAAACAGAGGAGTGAAGTTTATTAGCAAACTTCGGATGACAACATCAAAACAAAACAGAAAGCTAGCGGGAGAAACAGGCTCCCCGCGCCCACACCACTGGGGTGGATGACTGAGAGGAACAGGTGGACGGGGGTGCCGTCACACGCTCCCAAGCCGGACACGCTATCCAGCGGATTAACTACTCCTCGCCTGGGGATCCTGGACACAGAACGCAGATAGAAGAGAGGAGGTCTCAACATACATGGTAAGACAAACCACAAATGACATACCGACACAGAAAGAGGGCATAGGCCTGAATAAATAGGAAAGGGTAATGAGTAACAGGTGCAAGGCTGATGGAGCGCACAGTGCTGCGAATCAGCACTGATTGCTCCCCCACGTGCGGCAGCCGGTGACAGGACGTAAACAACCCACCACATGTAGCTGTTAGTAGCAGGAGTGAGTCGGAGAGGGGTGCCGATCGTGACACAAAGGTGTTCAAACTCAGTCCTGGAGGGCCGGTGTCCTGCAGAGTTTAGCTCCAACTTGCCTTAAAACACCTGCCTGAAAGTGTGTTACTTGTTGCACGTATATATGTCAAGTCAAGTCAAGTTGAGATTTATTGAAATTCCGCTACATGTGTGGAAATATAGTGGAACGAAATGTTGTGCCTCACAGGACCACGGTGCTACATGAATACAGACATACAAAAAACTTCACATATTACTATGTATAGATGTGTACATAATGTAAAATGTGCACATACGGTGTATAATGTGTATTGATAAGAAAGTATGTCTTTATAGTACACTGTGGTTACTGAGTATATGTATGTGTTTTTTGCACATTGTCTTCTGTACAGTCTGTAAGTATGTACTGTCTATATGTAAATTTTTATTTTTTTTTGCACTGTCTGGAGCATGCTCTCAAGAATTTCTCAAGGCACTTGTGCTGTCAATTTTTGTATAATTTATTTGTTTTTATTTTACATCAAGGTGCATTCCGTGCCTCCAGGCTTTATTCGCTTTTCTCTTATACGTTCTGTTTCTTACACGGAACAGTCGTGGCTCTAATGGATAGAGCGTTGGGCTTGTAACCTGAGATTGTGGGTTCGAATCTCGGCTCAGGCAGGAATTGTCCACGACTGAGGTGAGACCCTTGAGCAAGGCACCAAACCCCGACTGTTCCCCGGGCGCCGCAGTGTCGGCTGCCCACTGCTCCAAGTGTGTGTGCACTTGGATGGGTTAAAAGCAGAGAACACATTTCTTTGCTGGTTATACTCTGTATAATTGTGTATGTGACAAATAAAGCTCATCTGAGCTTAATAATTATTCATTTGGTTCCACAGCGATTTGTGGTTATCATTTTTTATAATTTTTTACATTTAAACATTTTCTTTTTTATTTTATTTACAATAAACAGTTATTTTATATCAGGTTTAAAGCATGGTAATGGTGTATTTTTATTCATTTTTTTAATTAAAAGTCCCATGTTTATTGCAGAAAATTTGTCGTTGTAAGTTATAGATAAGCAGTTGACCAGAAACGGAAGTGTTGGAGTTTATTTAAAACTCCAACAAACTTTGTAAAACCAAACTGTATTATGCAACTCACCGACATTGTATCCATGGCCAAAATAAAAAAAAATTCTGCCTCCCAGCAGCGCGCACACTCGGAGCCAGGCATATGACACAGCTGTGCATTTACCAGGCGACCAATGGCAATGCCTGTTCAAGATGGAAATAAACCAATTACATTACCCATTTTCTGAACAAGCAAGCTAGATTAGTGGTTTTGTTTTGAAAGAGAAAAAAAAACATATATAGCTGGACTCGGTCGAGACCAACTAGAACATTTGTCGAGTCCAATAACCAAGTCCAAGACAAGTCCGAGTCCAAATACCAACGAGTCCAAGACAAGTCCGAGACTAAATAAAAATGTCTCGAGATCGGACTCGAGTACTACAGGCCTACTTTTGAGCACCAATCTTATCAGATGGTTGCCTTGGTAACTGAGCCCTCTTTCAGGGGGAAGGGTCCATAGACCCTCACAGATTGTTTGTTGAATGAGAGGGTTTGCTGGATTATTCATTAAATATAATGAATAAATGTGTGTCTGATTGGTCCAAATGCTACACCTCTTTCAACAAAAGGGTAGCACTATCTGTAGTGCTGGCCACAGCCCTTTTTTATGTAGGATGTTCCAGTTCAACCTCAACTAAACTAATCATAGGCAATTTTGTGGACATTACCCAAATGAAAATTAAACCTAAATAATCAATAAAAACATTTTTCACACAATTTTATTTTTGTATAGGGCCAACAGAGAAGGCCTTGCTGTCCCTGATGGCCCAACAGTGCCAAAGACTGTATTCGCTCTTGAGAGAGACGTGCTCTCATTGATCGTTAGTCCAAATAAAGTCCCAAGAATGTGATGGCCTGCCATCTGACATCTGTGGTTTTCCAGTGTATCCCAGGACTGGGCTATAACAAGCCAGTCATCCAGATGATTCAGGATGCAAACTCCACTCTGCCTGAGAGGGGAAAGAACTACATTTATACACTTTGTAAAAGTTCTCGGAGCCAACGCCAACCCAAATGTTAGAACTTTGAATTGATAAGCTCTGTCCTTGAACGCGAATCTCAGAAAGCGCATGTGAAGAGGGGCTATTTTATTGTGAAAATGGGCATCTTTTAGGTCCACGTGAGGATCTGTTTCACTGTTATCATCTTGAATGAGTGCTTTGCTAGTGCGCGGTTCAGCAATCTCAAATCCAGAATAGGGTGAAGACCCTTGTATTTTTTGGGGACTAGGAAGTAGCTACTGTAAATGTCACATTGCAGATATTGTGGGGAAACTACTTATTTTTCCTGTTTTGCCAGGAGAGAGAGAATCTCTGCTCGCAAAACTGGTGCATGTCTGCCCTGCATATCTGATATCATCACACTGCTGAATTGGTGTGGTCTGCGTACAAAATTAAGCGTATACCCACTCAAAACCGTATTCAGCACCCGTTATGACACTCCTGGAAGCACGCACCACTCGTCCAAATAATAAGAGAGGGGTTGAAGCGCCTTGGGACGTGCTCTCGGGGCGGCCGCTTTCCCCTCAGACCGCGCACAGGCGGGACAGTCAGGCCCCTCTAGCACGGCTCTAGCACGGCTCTGCCCACACAGAAGACACACGCGTCGTGTGCATCAGGGAGCTCAATCGGTACGCACAGCACTCCTTTAGGGACATCCTATCTTCTTGCCGGATCTTGCCAAAGGGGAACTTCAAGTGAACGGTGTTCTCTTAGGACGTTGTCAATGGCGAGAAGAAAATAGCGTTTAGTAGAAGTATTCAATGCTTTCTTCGTGAAGGAGAAAAATTCTGAGGCAATGATGCTCAGGCTTCAGTATTTGGAGGGAGGCGGATAACCCCAAAGCGTAGCTACGCAGAGTTGAGAGATCGAACTTTATAGGGAACTACCTATACAAATCTATGGATACAACAATGAGCATGATGTTATGGTTTACACGGTCATCATGATACACAGAGCGAATGTGGCCAGCCATGCCATCATTTGCAAAAGTCTCAGATTTGGTCTGTTTACACTGAAATGCAACCGCTGTGCTTTAAATCTGAAACGGGGTCTGCAGTGTTTTCAAAAGGCTCTGTTTTCGAGGCTCGAAAACGACAGAGTAGTGTAAATGACAGGCATAACTGTAGCAAAAGTTATACATTTTAAAACTAAAATGCACTAATATAAACATAGCCTCAATCCATAGTATTTTTGAAATCTCATATAATCTCCTACTATAAACAAAGATGGTTGTTTAAAGGTTGTATTTAGAACCACATCCTTCTGGAGAATACTTTTATTCTGAGATGGTTCTGCTGGAGTTCAGGGCTCCTTATTCCTACCTTTGTGTGCTTTGGTCATCAAATAAATAATTGCTTTTACATAAATGAAAGAGACTGTGAAGTCACATTTCTACCCAGACAAACGCTGTCACATGCTAAAAACCACATAATCTGCAAAGAGGAGCTGAAACTCAATAACAGCAAAACATATGATGCGTGATGAAAACATCAATGTTCCCTCTATTTTGAGTTTATTTCTCTATTCATATAAAAAAACTAAATTAGCATGTGTTAATGTATTGAGCTTGCTGTAAAAATTTTTTATGTAAAACCCCAATTTGCCCAAGAGGCAAAATAGGAGTAAATACATAGAGGGAGCTTCATACTTTAGTCCGTTCATTTAAAAAATTTTCAGTTGTTGATCAGGTATTTTTGTTAGGCAAAGCACATTCATATACTCATCTCTTAGTGCTTATTCAGGTTTTAATATTTGCTACATCAGTGTGTGAATGTAAGAACTGGAAATACAGACAGTTTTAAATATTCTTTTAAATACACAGGGAAAATTCAATGAAATCTGAGTAGATGGCAAAAGTAATTTTACTTTAGTTGTCGATGTCTTTGCCATTTTGGTCAAAGCTATTACCTGAAGACCACTAATGAGTACATACCAAAAATCAAAAATAACAAAAAAAAGTCACATCAAAACATATTTATCCGGGTTTGAAATCTCATATAAAGCATTATTTTGTTTTTTACATTTAGAATAAGTTTTGAACTTACCACAAAATACGCGACCGTTCAAGCACACAGAGGTCAACAGGTTTAAAGCCTTGGAATAACGTATGGTTTGTCCTCTGTTACTTTCACTTCCAGACATTTGAAAAACAATCATACTTCCTCAAGTGGTGCACAGCAATATCATGTTATTACAGTAGTTGTGTTTTAAGATGGTATAGGAGACTGAACATACAGTTGTTCAAAATAATAGCAGTGTGTTTAAAAAAGCGAGTAAAGCTTAAAATCCTTATAATAACTTTTACTTCAATTCACACAAATGCATTGGGAACATTGCACATTCTATTCTAAATGAAAATATGTTATTACTTTACAGAAAGTGAAGAAAAGGGACTATTAGGCTGTTAAAAAAACAATGTCTGCATTTTTCTGTACAAAGTCAAACATTTACAATATAAACAGAAAAAAGCTTGAAGATTTAGCTTTCTTGTGAATGACTGAACTAACATTTAGTTGTATAGCCACGGTTTCTGAGAATTGCTTCACATATGTGTTGCATGGAGTCTGACAGCTGTGAACAAGTATTCCAGCCCAGGACGATACCACAATTCCTCTGCATATCTTGGTTTTGCCCCAGAAACAGCATTTGTAATGTCACCCCACAAGTTTTCTATTGGATTAAGGTCTGGAGATTGGACTGACCACAACATAACATTAATATTGTTGGTCTGGAACCAAGAAGCTGCTCGCTTACTGGTGTGTTTGGGGTTGTTTTCTTGTTGAAACATCCATTTCAAGGGCATTACCTCTTCGGCATAAGGCAACATATCCTCTTTAATTATCTTAATGTACTCAAACTGTTTCATGATCCCTGCAATGCGATATTTAGACCCAAGACATAGTATGAGAAACATCCCCATATCATGATGCTTGCGCCACCATGCTTCACTGTCTTCAAAGTGTACTCTGGCTTGAATTCAGTGTTTGGGGGTCGTCTGACAAACTGTCTGCGGCCCCTAGACCCAAGAAGAACAATCTTGCTTCATCAGTCCACAAAATGTTGTGCCATTTATCTTTAGGCCAGTCAAAGTGTTCTTTGGCAAATTGTGACTTCTTCATTTTTTCAACAATGGGACTTTGTAGGGGCTTCATGCCAATAGCTTGGCTTCACATAGGCGTCTTCTCATTGTTACAGTACTCACAGGCAAATTTACACAGGTAGACTTTCTTTGATCACCCTGGAGCTGATCATTGGCTGAGTGAGTCTATGCCATTTTGGCTATTATTCGAACCATTCGAATGGTAGTTTTCCATTTTCTTCCATATCTTTCTGGTTTTGGTTGCAATTTTAAAGCATTTGATATAATTTTAGCTGAGCAGCCTATCATTTTCTGCATTGCTTTATATATTTCCCCTCTCTAATCAACTTTTTAATCAAAGTATGCTATTCTTTTGAATGATGTCTAGAAACGGGCGGCCTATGCGACTACCTTGGGCCCCCAAAAGCCAAGGGCTCCTTAAAATACTTTTCATATACAAGATGCGTATTACACGCAGACACGCAAACTCAATCATGCGTGTCTGATTTGAACGTGCTTCTTGTGTTTCCTGCTTGTAGCAAATTAAAATAT
This sequence comes from Schizopygopsis pylzovi, assembly GCA_027422435.1. Lineage (NCBI taxonomy): Eukaryota > Metazoa > Chordata > Actinopteri > Cypriniformes > Cyprinidae > Schizopygopsis > Schizopygopsis pylzovi. The sequence goes on along the minus strand of CM049837.1, from coordinate 690,270 downwards.
TATGCATCTGAAGCTGACTGCCACACAAGTGTGAGGTCTCTCTTTCCCAGCATGCGCACACCTCTCTCTGTCACGGTTCATGGGTTCCCGATCCCATCCTCACCGTGTCTTGTCTGTGTGCGTGTGCGTATGTGTGAGCAGGTGTCTGTGGGTGTGTGTGATTGAGGCTGATTCGCTCCAGCTGAGAGTCATCACCGTTGGGCTATATCTGTTCCTGTCACGCTCTCTCCTTTGTCAGATCCTTGCAGTGTTTGCGGTCGTCGTTTACGGTCCGTTCTGGTTCCGCGATTCCTGAGCCCTGCTGCTTCCTGGACTCCGATCGCCGGACCTTGGCTGCCCATTGCTTCCCTGCGCTACCCGCCTCAGCCCTACGGAAAGCTCCGCATCTGCCTACGGAAAGCTCCGTTTCTGCCTACGGAAGCTCCGCCTCTGCCCTACGGAAAGCTCCGCTTCTGCTTACGGAAGCTCCGCCTCTGTCCTACGGAAAGCTCCGTTTAGTTTCTCGCTGCGTATTACTTCTGTAATAAACTCTTTTTCCGCAACTGAATCCTCTCGTCTTCATTGTGACAGAAGGATCTGACCAATCTTCATGGATTCAGCGGAGACTCGTGGTTTGCAGGAACTGCTAGCCGGTAACAACGTTCGTATGGATCTCCAGGAGGAGAATATGCTGAACACCGGACGAGCTAGGCGTTAGTAGCGCAGGTGTCCGAGCTCACTACCCAGGTACAGTTATTAAGATCACCCGCTGCGCCACCCACACCGCCTAGTTTTTCCATCCCCGGGAACCACAGCCCTCAGCACGAACCGAGACTCCCGGCGCCGGAGATGTATGCCGGAGATCCTAACCTCTGTAGAGCGTTTCTGACGAAGTGTTCTCTGTTTTTTTCGCTCCAGCCACTGACGTTTGCCACAGAAGTTTCCAGAGTGGCACTAGTGCTTACGTTGCTGTCAGGAAGGGCAGCATTGTGGGGAACGGCGGTGTGGGAGAATCGCCATCCCTGTTGTTCCTCGTTCCACTCACTCTCTCAGGAGATGAGGAGGGTGTTCGATCGCGCGCTGGTCGGGCGCGAGGCAGCGCGCATGCTGGCCGACCTCCGCCAGGGGGAACAGTCCGTTTCTGATTATTCCATCCAGTTCAGGACCCTGGCGGCAGAGTGTGAGTGGAACGAGAAGGCGCAGTGGGACATGTTCCTGCATGGGCTGGCCGACCGTATCCATCAAGAGATCGACGTGGTGGAGTTACCTCTCGGGTTGGACGAACTTGTGGATCTGGCCTTACGCGTGGATGCACGGCTTCAGCAACGCGATCTTCGTGGTCGACGCAAGTTAACACCGAGATATCCTTTCTTCGACACCGGCGATACGGTCGGTCACTCATCGGTTGACGAACCCATGCAGGTGGGTAGAGCTCGGCTCTCCCGGGAGGAGAGAGATCGTCGGAGGACGAGGGGGTTATGTTTGTACTGTGGCGCGGCTGGCCATTTCCTGGTGAAGTGCCCCGTAAAAGACCAGGCCCGACAGTAGGTCTGAGGCTACTGTCGGGTGGGGTATCTCTCAACAAAGCCTCATCCACCACCCTCCTCCCGGTGAGGTTGCAATGGGCGGCCGAGCGACATGAGGGGACGGCGCTGCTAGACTCCGGAGCCGAGGGTAACCTGCTGGACATTTCCCTGGCCCAACTCCTTCACATTCCCTTGATTCCCCTCCGTCACAAGATCTCTGTCAGCGCCCTTAATGGACAGTCACTTCCTCCGATCAGCCTCTCCACGGTACCCATCACCCTCGTCACCTCAGGCAACCACTCTGAGACCATCACGTTCCTTGTCACCCACTCACCCCTGGCCCCGGTGGTGTTGGGTCACCCCTGGCTCACTCAACACAATCCTCGGGTGGATTGGGGTCGTAACACTGTGTCGGAGTGGAGTCGAGCCTGCTATGCCTCTTGTCTTGTGTCTGCTGGTTTTTCTGTGTCTGGTTCTGTGTTGCAGGATGAGATGGGGAGCCTGTCTAACGTGCCCGAGGAGTATCTCGACCTGAAGGAGGTGTTCAGTAAGTCCAGGGCCGCTTCTCTCCCTCCTCATCGTCCCTACGACTGTGCTATAGACTTAGTACCAGGTATGTCTCCGCCTAAGGGCAGATTATACTCACTTTCGGTTCCGGAAAGGGAGGCCATGGAGAAATATATTTCTGATTCTCTGACAGCCGGGTTCATCCGCCCCTCTTCTTCTCCAGCGGGGGCAGGATTTTTTTTCGTTGCGAAGAAGGATGGTTCTCTGCGACCTTGTATTGACTACCGGGGCTTGAACAACATCACGGTAAAGAATACCTATCCTTTGTCGCTCCAGCTGAGAGTCATCACCGTTGGGCTATATCTGTTCCTGTCACGCTCTCTCCTTTGTCAGATCCTTGCAGTGTTTGCGGTCGTCGTTTACGGTCCGTTCTGGTTCCGCGATTCCTGAGCCCTGCTGCTTCCTGGACTCCGATCGCCGGACCTTGGCTGCCCATTGCTTCCCTGCGCTACCCGCCTCAGCCCTACGGAAAGCTCCGCATCTGCCTACGGAAAGCTCCGTTTCTACCTACGGAAGCTCCGCCTCTGCCCTACGGAAAGCTCCGTTTCTGCTTACGGAAGCTCCGCCTCTGTCCTACGGAAAGCTCCGTTTAGTTTCTCGCTGCGTATTACTTCTGTAATAAACTCTTTTTCCGCAACTGAATCCTCCCGTCTTCATTGTGACACTCTCTCTCTCTGTTTGTCTGTACTCTGCTCTGTTCAGCGAGTGGCTGAAAGGAGCAGTGCTTTCAGTTAAAACACATATATGTTGCTTCTCTAATTTTACATGCAAGTATAGCCGAAATCACAGCACAGCTATTGTCTTTTCCTATGTAGCCTATTTGATTTCATCAGATGACGGCTCGATTATCAGGATTTTTGTACAGATTAACATCTTGGAAAAGAGAGCTGGTTATGTAGACTAGTATTAATGGGTCGCGTTTCAGTCATTATTTCATATTCATCCCGTTGTCTGACAACAGAAACAGAAAAATATATCAATGAAAACCATTTTATTGAGAATTTAGCTGCATCAAAATACAGTATGTGGCACTGAGAGGCAAACAAATGTAATAAGAAATAATACATGTACATTTTGCATGTTCAGAAGAAGTGAGCTGCTCTGTCGTGCGAAAATGTAAACAGGTTTGTGTAAGTAAATTACTCAGTGCAAAGAAAGAGTAGTAATGGTAACCTGGTATTTATTTTTTTCATGTGTCTAATAGACATGAACATGTTCTTTGAAAAACATGTCTACTCTTCATACGCTATGTTAACTATGGTTTCACTAATAATAAACATATTGCATAAAACATCCATATTTGTCCATGCCCATGTTGATTAGAGTATTAAAAACTTGAAAATTATTAATTTAAGGTACATTTAGAACAGATACATGTGCGATTGAGTTGCGATTATTCGCGAGTTAACTCACGTCAATCATATGATTAATGGCGATTTAATGTTTTCATCGATTGTCAGCCCTAAATTAAAATTAAATGTAGTCTTATGCTGGTAACTCATCAGTGGACTTTCCTAGTCAATATAGGCTATATTTCTCACACTTTTCTCATTCTCCCTAATTCAAGTTTTTATATGAATGAACCCCTGAAGGGAACCGATTGTCTTCGTAAAAGTTTCGATGGCATTTTCATTTTTACCTGATAACGCATAATTTATGAGCTGAGCGCTGCTTTGTTTACAGCCGTTACTGGGGAAACTGCTATATTTCTGACGTTCCAAAAGTACCTCCTACTGGCAGAGAATGAATGCGCATTTTCAATAATTCAGTCTGCAGTTTTAAATAATAAAATAATTTATATATCTGACTCGTCCCTTTTCTTAAAAAAAAATGATTAAAGGATCAATTGTGAGGTTTATCATTTTATAATTTATTGTTTTTTGTTAAAAATTTTATCTCAATGGTAAATTGCTATTTCGTGGTCTACAACATAAAAAAATAACTGTCTGCTAAATGAACAAATGCAAATGTAAATAAAATAATCACATTATAACTTACATGAAACATGTAGAAACACTAGACACAACTATGGGGCACCATTGTGCAGCAGCAAGCATCACGACAAAAAAGGAACCTCAAAGTTGATCTAGGTAAAGGTGTGTAAATATATAGGGCCCCATTCCTATATTTCCCTGGGGCCCCCAATTCACTAAATCCGCCCGTCTGGAACGACCCATTTTACTCTGATTTTCAGAGAGAAATGCACAGTACAACATGTGCTGCCTTCATCCTTAAATAAGAGCCACCTGTTTGTTTGTTTTTTACGGTGTTTTTATTAAACTTGTTATAAACATAATATACACATAGCATTTATTATTAGTATTAACATTAATAATAAGATAAAATAAACAAGTAAATAAATAATTAGTGGTCAAGTAACCTTACAGAGTGCAACAAGCAATGGCAAAAATTAAAAAAATAAAGAAATAAATGGCCCCCGACAACATTTCAAAGACCAAGCAAATATGTTTCGATTAGTGCCCAAGTCTGTTGGAAAGTTTCAGATTTCAGCTGTAAGTCGGCTGTCATTTTCTCAAATATATATGTGTAACAAATGACAGGTCAGAGGCAAGAGTAGATCCACTAGCAGCTTTATTTGTACAAGGTCAAACAGGCAAATATCAAGCAGAGGTATCGAGGGCAATGTAGAAAAGGCAGAGTCAAAATCAGAGGCAGAGCAATGGGTCAGGGCAGGCGGCAGACAGAGAGGATTACCATTAAACAGGCGAGGTCAGAGAGGCAGGCAGCAAACGATCAGGAGAGGAGGTCAACAGTCCAGGTAGTACACGGAAAGACAAACTGGGAAAAACGCTCGGAAATGTTAGCCAGGGGGAAACAAGACTTCGCAATGGGTGAGTGTATGTGTGCTGCTTATATGTGAGTGTGAGAATGAGGTGCAGGTGTGGGGAGGCAATCAAGACTAATGAGTGAATGGTGACAGCTGTGTGATTGGTGTAATGGTGGACGGGAATGTGTGTGTGCAGTGCATGATGGGAGATGTAGTCCATGGGTGATGTGCAGTTGTAGTGAGTGGTAACCAGATTCATGACAGAGCCCCCCCCCTAAGAGCGGCTTCCAGACGCTTACACAAAGCGTACTCCAGGAGGGCGGTGGAGCGGAGGTGGAACCAGTGGAGGGGACGGAGGGCCAGGTCCATGTGGGGCCAATGAGACAGGAGCCCACCAGGGCAGGGCGGACGAGACAGCAGGGACGTGAAGGGACACTGGGTAGACCGCTGTGGCGTGAGGTGACTCTGGCAGGTCGGCGGAGGCGTGAGGTGACTCTGGCAGGTCGGCGGAGGTGTGAGGTGACTCTGGCAGGTCAGGCGCCCACCAGGGCGGAGCAGACGTGACAGGCACCCACCAGGGCGGAGCAGACGTGACAGGCGCCCACCAGGGCGGAGCAGACGAGACAGGCGCCCACCAGGGCGGAGCAGACGAGACAGACGCCCACCAGGGCGGAGCAGAGATCCCTGGCCGAGACTGGGACCTAGAGGAAACGGAGACACAAGAGGCAGAGAGCACATTTGGTTTCAGGAACCGGGGCAGGGAGTTTAAGCGGCCATGGTAGATCCGGGGCCTCGGGCAGCCATGATGGATCAGGGGACCTCATGGGCCATGGCGGGTCCGGGGTCTCCGTGAGCAATGGAGGGGAGCTCCCTCCATGAAAGTTCTTGGTGAACTCCACTACCTCGAGGGGGCACTCTGGAAATGCTAAATCTCGGTGGCGCTCGGGCGGCTCTGACTCTCTTGGGCACTCAGGTGGCTCTGACTCTCTTGGGCGCTCGGTAGAACTGGACGGAACCAGCGGAGGCATTGTTGAGCTGGGCGGGACCAGCGGCGAAGAAGGAGAGCTGGGCGGGACCAGCGGAGACGAAGGAGAGCTGGGCGGGACCAGCGGAGACGAAGGAGAGCTGGGCGGGACCAGCGGAGACGAAGGAGAGCTGGGCGGGACCAGCGGAGAGCTGGGCGGGACCAGCGGAGACGAAGGAGAGCTGGGCGGGACCAGCGGAGACGAAGGAGAGCTGGGCGGGACCAGCGGAGACGAAGGAGAGCTGGGCGGGACCAGCGGAGACGAAGGAGAGCTGGGCGGGACCAGCGGAGACGAAGGAGAGCTGGGCGGGACCAGCGGAGACGAAGGAGAGCCGGACTCTGCGAGCTCCTGGATCGGGACGGCCTCTGGAGCGAACTCTGCGAGCTCCTGGGACGGAGCGGGCTCTGGAGCGGACTCTGCGAGCTCCTGGGACGGAGCGGGCTCTGGAGCGGACTCTGCGAGCTCCTGGGACGGAGCGGGCTCTGGAGCGGACTCTGCGAGCTCCTGGGACGGAGCGGGCTCTGGAGCGGACTCTGCGAGCTCCTGGGACGGAGCGGGCTCTGGAGCGGACTCTGCGAGCTCCTGGGACGGAGCGGGCTCTGGAGCGGACTCTGCGAGCTCCTGGGACGGAGCGGGCTCTGGAGCGGACTCTGCGAGCTCCTGGGACGGAGCGGGCTCTGGAGCGGACTCTGGAGCGGACTCTGCGAGCTCCTGGGATGGAGCGGGCTCTGGAGCGGACTCTGCGAGCTCCTGGGACGGAGCGGGCTCTGGAGCGGACTCTGCGAGCTCCTGGGACGGAGCGGGCTCTGGAGCGGACTCTGCAAGCCCCTCCGTGGCACCCACCGTAAAAGGAGAGCCACTCAGCTGTAGTGCGGTATCCATATACTTCTCCAACGTCCAGTTAGGATCATGCAGCTGCATGATTGAATGAAGAGGTTCAGATAAGCCCCCATGAAAAAATATCATCAAGCAGATTTTGTCTGTATGAGTCAGGTGTGCCAGTTCGAGGAAGTCCACGACATAGTCCTCAATGGACCTTGTACCCTGGCGGAGTAACATCAACCTTACTGCTGGATTGATCTTTGGCGCAGTCTTCTGTAACAAATGACAGGTCAGAGGCGAGAGTAGATCCACTAGCAGCTTTATTTGTACAAGGTCAAACAGGCAAATATCAAGCAGAGGTATCGAGGGCAATGTAGAAAAGGCAGAGTCGAAATCAGAGGCAGAACAATGGGTCAGGGCAGGCGGCAGACAGAGAGGATTACCATTGAACAGGCGAGGTCAGAGAGGCAGGCAGCAAACGATCAGGAGAGGAGGTCAACAGTCCAGGTGGTACACGGAAAGACAAACTGGGAAAACCGCTCGGAAATGTTAGCCAGGGGGAAACAAGACTTCGCAATGGGTGAGTGTATGTGTGCTGCTTATATGTGAGTGTGAGAATGAGGTGCAGGTGTGGGGAGGCAATCAAGACTAACGAGTGAATGGTGACAGCTGTGTGATTGGTGTAATGGTGGACGGGAATGTGTGTGTGCAGTGCATGATGGGAGATGTAGTCCATGGGTGATGTGCAGTTGTAGTGAGTGGTAACCAGATTCATGACAATATGATTCAGTCTCTGTGTCCATTCTGTCAAGGAGGTTGGCGCACCTTCATCCAGTTCACAGTTATTATCTTCCTAGCTGCCATCAATAATATACAGTATGTAGAATAAATAGATGAGAGCTACTGAACTGATCAGGGGGGAACCATCAAGCAGAAAAAATACTGGGTGCATTTATGTATCACATCCTAAAACTTTGCTAATCACACATTTAACCCACTGCCAATGCATCTATATTTTGGGGCATTCCCAAAATATATTAACATAGTCCCCCACCTACCCACAGTCTCACCAGCATTGTAATAATTGTGAAGAGCTATCAAATTTAGCGACCACTAATGGAACTCTGGAGAACCTCATCTTCATCTTCCAATCGAACTCCTTCCATATTTGACTACGTATAATCTTATGACAGCTGGCACATATATTAGTCCACATATCACCCTCTATTATAGTATTTAACTCTAATTCCCAATTTAATTTGGTACGAAATGAGTCATCAGATTTATCTTGCATTAGTTTTCTGTATAAATGGGCTAGATTATTTTTAGTAGGTAAACCATGTTCAATAATATCAATAAAATCAGTATAATCAGTATTTCAGTATAAACCTATTAGATCATTGAGAAAAAGATTGTATGGTCTCCCCATCAAAAAGTTGATGAATTATCAAAAAGTTGATGAATTATGAATTACTAAAGACACTATCCGGGCCACCAGTTTTTTTCACAGAATGATTAACCTCTCTAATTAAACTCCACACTGCTATTATTTTGAACACACTCTTTTCAATTAATGATTCAATTACACAGAATCAACAGCATGCATGTCATGACTGTTGGTTTTCCATTACAGGTGCATCTCAATAAATTAGAATGTGGTGGAAATGTTCATTTATTTCAGTAATTCAAATCAAATTGTGAAACTCGTGTATAAAATAATTTAAATGCGAACAGAGTACAGACTGAAGTAGTTTTAGTCTTTGGTTCTTTTACTTGTGATGATTTAGGCTCACTTTTATCAAAAACCCACCAATTCTCAACAAATTAGCACATGGTGACATGCCATTTGGCTAATCAATCAAAACACCTGCAAAGGTTTCCTGAGCCTCAAAATGGTCTCTCAGTTTGGTTCACTAGGCTACACAATCATGGGGAAGACTGCTGATCTGACAGTTGTCCAGAAGACAATCATTGACACCCTTCACAAGGAGGGTAAGACACAAACATGCATTTCCAAAGAAGCTGGCTGTTCACAGAGTGCTGTATCCAAGCATGTTAACAGAAAGTTGAGTGGAAGAAAAAAGTGTTGCAGAAAAAGATACACAACCAACCGAGAGAATCGCAGCCTTATGAGGATTGTCAAGCAAAATCGATTCAAGAATTTGGGTGAACTTCACGAGGAATGGACTGAGGGTGGGGTCAAGGCATCAAGAGTCACCACACACAGACGTGTCAAGGAATTTGGCTACAGTTGTCGTCAGAGGCGTCTTACCTGGGCTAAGGAGAAGAAGAATTGGACTGTTGCCCAGTGGTCCAAAGTCCTCTTTTCAGATGAGAGCAAGTTTTGTATTTCATTTGTAAATAAAGGTCCTAGAGTCCAGAGAAAGGGTGGAGAAGCTCATAGCCCAAGTTGCTTGACGTCCAGTGTTAAGTTTCTACAGTCTGTGATGATTTGGGGTGCAATGTCATCTTTTGGTGTTGGTTCATTGTGTTTTTTGAAAACCAACGTCACTGCACCCGTTTACCATTACATTTTGGAGCAATTCATGCTTCCTTATGCTGACAAGCTTTTTAAAGATGCTGATTTCATTTTCCAACAGGATTTGGCACCTGCCCACACTGCCAAAAGCACCAAAAGTTGGTTAAATGACCATGGTGTTGGTGTGCTTGACTGGCCAGCAAACTAACCAGACCTGAACCCCATAGAGAATCTATGGAGTATTGTCAAGAGGAAAATGAGAAACAAGAGACCAAAAAATGCAGATGAACTGAAGGCCACTGTCAAAGAAACCTGGGCTTCCATACCACCTCAGCAGTACCACAAACTGATCACCTCCTTGCCATGCCGAATTGAGGCAGTAATTAAAGAAAAAAGAGCCCTATCAAGTATTGAGTACATATACAGTAAATGAACATACTTTCCAGAAGGCCAACAATTCACTAAAAATTCACACAGCAGCAGACCTACACTCCTCTTATGATCAGTGGGACCCCTGTGGATAGGGTGAGCAGCTTCAAGTACCTCGGTGTAAACATCTCCGAGCACCTGACTTGGACTGCACACATTAAAACACAGGTCAAGAAAGCCAGGCAACGACTGGGACAGCTGAGGAAATTCAGGGTCTCACAAGCTATCCTGAAAACTTTCTATTCAGGGGCCATAGAAAGTGTATTGACTCAGTGCATCTCAGTGTGGTATGGTAACGCCACAAATCAGGACTGCAAAGCTCTGCAGAGAGTCGTACGCTTAGCCGAGCGCATCTCAGGGTCTGCTCTCCCCTCTCTGCAGGACATCTACCTCAAACGCTGCAAAAGCAGAGCTTCTAAAATAACCAAGGACTCAAATCACCCCGGTAACCATATTTTCATTTTACTGCCATCTGGCAAGCGCTTCAGGAGCATGATGGCAAAAACTGAGAGACTGAGAAGGAGCTTCTTCCCTTAGGCCATCAGGCTCCTAAACTCAAACTCAGTCTCATAATATTACAAGACTCAATTTAATAAACTGTAAAACATTCATTATTCTCCACCATCCGCATTGCTGCTATGTGTACATACCCGGTACAACCTGTTTGCACATTCTTTTTGCACATCCCTGTTTATATTATTATTTATTAAGTCCACAGTATACTGTATTGCACATTTTATTTTATTGCACATTTTACTCATTTTATCTTCTCATTTTGTTTTTACGATATTTATATATATTCTCTTGTGTTAGGTTTCATTTTTTTGCACTGTCCATTGAGCGGACCTGTCCTGATTTACATTTCACTACTGATTATATCCTGTATAATTGAGTATGTGATGAATAAAAGAACCTTGAACCTTGATGTTCTCTATGCATGTCACTCTATCAAATAGAGCTGCAGTATTTAAATCTTCCACTAGTGGGACAAATACGCATGAAAGGGGTCTAAGACTCTAGGGGTCTCCAGAAAAACCAAGTAGGGCTCGCTGCATCCTGCAGTGGCCATCCAACCCCGCCCACATCCAAGTGTGAAATCATAAGCCACGCCCATACCCAATGCAGCCACGCCCACATCAAAGTGTGACATCAGAAGCCACGCCTATGCCCAATAAAGCCACGCCCACATCAAAGTGTTAAGTCAGAAACCACGTATACATCATCTTCTGATTCCCCATCCCCGTACTGGGGAAACCCGGAAGTCATGCCTACACAACGTTGACAACGTCACTTCCTGTTTGTTGCTGATGCATGTTTTGAGTTTGAGCTCCGTCAAATCAATTATTTATCGTCTATTTTCTATCTTAAAATCCAATTTTATAGACCATCATTTTTGTTTCTATAACATGTGAATATATCTCTGATTGTATTCTGCAACGAAACGATCAGAGCGCCTTGTTATCGCAAGTTTTATTTCGATTTCCCGAGTCCACTATTAGCTTATAGCCCATTAGCAAAGCCAACGCGGGTTCCGCTGACACAGCTTATACCCTATTCACACACATACATTTACCACTGTTATTTGCTTTAATGGCAGATTTGTGTCTACCTTTGAGTGCAGGTGAGGACACATTCGAGCTGCATTCAGTGCAGCTGGAGCTAGAGGCCGTGGAGAGACAGATCCATGAGCTGCTTGGGAAGCAGGCCCAGCTGATGAAATGGAAAGCAGCGCTGGAAACATCCCGGGCTGACGCTCGCAAGTCCGGGGTAAGTATGCAGCGCGCTGCTAACACTCCCACCACCTCTACTCCACCACCTGTGTGTTTCTCTGCACAGGCCCCGTGCACCTGGGACACGATCTTCCCAGATGTCCTTCACTCCGGACCCTGGGTGCAGCAGCCGATGGCACGATCCAGGCCCCGGTCGACGACTTCTCCCCCTCCGGTCTTCGATATCTGCTCCCGTAACTGCTTCGCTCCTTTCTGCGAGATGGAACGTGACGCTGTGATCATCAGAGACTCAATCGTCCGGCATGTCCGTGCTACGTTAGCTGAAGGTAAAGTGCACACTTATTGTTTCCCTGATGCTCGTGTTCTTGATGTTTCTGTGCTGATACCCACGATCCTGAAGGATGATGAGAGTGTTGCAGTTGTTGTGATCCATGTGGGGGTTAACGACACCAAGCTGCGGCAGACGGAGACACTGAAGAGGGACTTCAGGAGCCTGATCGAGACGGTACACACATCACCCGCGACGACAATCATCGTGTCAGGACCTCTTCCCACATATCGACGAGGACACAAACGATTCGGTAGACTGTTTGCTTTAAACGAATGGCTGTTGTCATGGTGTAAAGATCAGAAACTGCTCTTTGTTAATAATTTGAATCTTTTCTGGGAGCGTCCTAGGCTTTCTGTGCTGATGGCCTGCACCCCAGCAGAGTCGGAGCGGAACTCCTGTCGGATAACATCTCCAGAACGCTACGCTCCATCTGACTAGTAAGCCAATTCTCCAATAACTGCTATAATGACTTTTGTTCTACCCACTTAAATGATAGAGGTATGTGCAGTGTGCAATCTATACAGACTATGTCTGTTCCCCGAATAGTGAGGTCAAAATATAAATTTAATGCAGGATCTAGAAAATATCTGATCATGATTAAACCAGAAAAATGCAAAATAAATTAACAAAAACAATTTTTAAAGCTTGGCCCCTAAACATTCGGTCACTCACACAATAATAATAATAATAATATAATTTAAGCTCAGATGAGCTTCATTTGTCACATACACAATTATACAGAGTATAACCAGCAGTGAAATGTCTTCTCTGCATTTAACCGATCCAAGTGCACACACTTGGAGCAGTGGGCAACCGATCACAGATATGACTGAAACCTGGCTTAAACCAAATGATTATATTGGTCTAAATGAATCTACTACCATTACCGTTATATCAGCTACCGTTATAAGCATGAGCCTCGTCAGACTGGTCGTGGCGGCGGTGTTGAAACAATATATAGTGATATTCTCAATGTTACTCAGAAAACTGGATACAGGTTTAACTCATTCAAAATACTTATGCTTTATGTTACACTGTCAGATAAGCTAAATAAATCTGTCCTATCTCTTGCTCTGGCTACTGTGTATAGACCGCCAGGGCCATATACAGATTTTCTAAAATAATTTGCATATTTCCTCTCAGACCTATTGGTTAATGTTGATAAAGCGCTAATTGTCGGAGATTTTAACATTCACGTTGATAATACAAATGATGCGTTAGGACTTTACTACTACTTACATTTACTTTACTTTACTTGCATTTACTGACCTAATAAACTCTTTTGGTGTCAAGCAAAACGTCATCGGGACCACGCATGGTTTTCAAGGTTTCTTTATTTGTCACATAATAAATTATACAGGGTATAATTAGAAGTAAAATGTAATCGAATCAGGTCCGCTCAGTGGACAGTGCAAAATAATAAAAATAAAAATTATATAAAGTAACACAACACAAGAGCATATATATGGTAAAAAAAAGAGAGAAATAAGAGTAAAATGTGCAATGAAATAAAAAAGTGCAAAACAATAAGATGTGCAAAAAACAACAAGATGTGCAAAAAACAATAAGATGTGCAAAATAAAAACAGTGTACTGGGACTTAATAAATAGTAATGTGAATAAGAGGGATGTGCAGACTGGGTTGTTCAGGGTATTGTACATAAAGCAGCAATATTTGAGAATATGAGAATATTTACAGTTAACAATGAGTCTTGTAAATGTTTATGAGACTGGGTTCGTGTTTAGGAGCCTGATGGCCTGAGGGAAGAAGCTTCTCCTCAGTCTCTCGGTTTTTGCCATCATGCTCCTGAAGCGCTTGCCAGATGGCAGTAAACAGAAAAGATGGTTACCGGGGTGAGTTGGGTCTTTGATGATTTTTGCAGCTCTGCTTTTGCAGCGTTTGAGGTAGATGTCCTGCAGAGAGGGGAGAGTAGACCCTGAGATGAGCTCAGCTAAGCGCACAACTCTCTGTAGAGCTTTGCAGTCCTGGTTTGAGGAATTACCATACCACACTGAGATACACTGAGTCAATACACTTTCTATGGCCCCAGAATAGAAAGTTTTCAGGATAGCTGGTGAGACCCTGAATTTCCTCAGGTGTCGCAGATGGTACAGTCTTTGCCTGGCTTTCTTAACCTGTGTTTGAATGTGTGTAGTCCAAGTTAGGTCCTCGGAGATGTTTACACCGAGATACTTGAAGCTACTCACCCTCTCCACAGGGGTCCCACTGATCATAAGAGGAGTGTAGGGCCGCTGCTGTCTCTTCCTGAAGTCCACGATCAGCTCCTTAGTTTTGCTCACGTTCAGAGAGAGACAGTTGTCCTGGCACCATGATGTGAGTCTCTCCACCTCATCCAAGTATGCGGCCTCGACATCGTTGTTAATGAGGCCCAGAACCACAGTATCATCCGCAAATTTGACAATAGAAGTGGAGCTGTGAGAGGACACGCAGTCGTGGGTGTATAGAGAGTAGAGCAGGGGGCTCAGGACACAACCCTGTGGGGCTCCTACGTTCAGGGTGATGGAGTTAGAGGTGAACTGGCCGACTTTCACCACTTGTGGTCTGGCGGTGAGGAAATCTTGAATCCAGTCACAGAGTGAAGTGTTTAGGCCGAGGTCTGTGAGTTTATCAGCTAGCTTGGTGGGGACTATAGTGTTGAAAGCTGAGCTATTGTCTATGAATAGCAGCCTGACATAGTTGCCATTCTTGCTGTCGATGTGAGTGAGGGAGGAGTGCAGGACCTGGGAGATGGCATCATCAGTAGACCTATTTGGCCGATAGGCAAACTAAAGACGGTCCAAAGTAGCAGGGATGGAGGAGCAAATGTGTTTCTTTAAAAGTCTCTCAAAAACCTTCATGACTGTCGATGTGAGGGCAACTGGACGATAGTCATTCAGGCAAGAGGGTTTACTGTTCTTAGGCACAGGGATTATGACAGATTTTTTAAAAGAAGGTGGGAAAAACAGAGGTAGCAAGGGACTCATTAAATATGGAAGTAAACAAACCAGCAAGCTGATCAACACAGGACCTCAGAACGCGGCCAGTAATCCCATCAGGTCCTGCTGCTTTCCTGACGTTCACTCTCCTTAGTTCCCTCCGAACATCATCCTCTGACACAGTGATAACATGATCGCTGCTCTGTCTGCTGCTTCCTGACGGGCTGTTCGGCAGATTTGCGCCGCCATTACATTCAAAGCGGCCGTAGAAGGTGTTTAGTTCTTCGGCCAGCAACGGATCTGCTCTCACCTCTGCGGAGGAGTTATTTCCAGAGGAACATATGGTCTTCATGCGACGAGAGTCATTGAGCTGGAAATGTGACTCAATTATCTCTCTGTACCGGCGCTTAGCGGCTCTAATTGCACGTCGGAGAGCATAACATGATGCCTTGTACTCGCTCATGTTTCCTGACAACAGACCGGCATTGTATGCGGCAGTGCGATGGTTAACCGCATCACGGATTGATCTGTCCACCCACGGTTTCTGATTAGTAAATGTCCTTATTGTTACCGTTTCAGTGGCTTGCTCGGTTAGCGTGTTTACGAAGCTTAATGCTACATCCGTGAATTCGCTGACGTCAGATGAACTCGCCCGGAACATGTCCCAGTCGACGTCATCAAGAGACGCCTGTAGCATAGCTTCAGAGTGGGAAGACTTCCCTCTCCACCGGCGGTTCATGAACGATCCTTTGTTTGTATTCCGGTGTGAGGAAAATGGCGACATGATCTGATTTGCCAAAAGCCGGCAGTGAGTGGGCTTTGTAGGCATTTTTGAGCGGAGTGTAGCAATGTTCGAGTGTATTCAGTCCTCTGGTTGGACAGGATATGTGCTGATGAAAGTTAGGGATGACCTTCTTCAGGTTGGCTTTGTTAAAGTCCCCCGCGATGATACATGCAGCGTCAGGATGTTTATTGATGTAGCCGCTGAGCTCATCGTGGAGTTTGGACAGAGCCAAGCTGGTATCTGCCTGTGGTGGTATATAAACGGCAGTGACGACGATTGATGAGAATTCCCGGGGCAGATAGAATGGGCGGCAGATAATGGAGAGATGTTCCAGATGAGGCGAACAGGAACGCGACAGAATGGAGATATTCCTGGAGTCACACCATTTCTTCTTAATAAAGAAACACACTCCACCACCTTTGTTTTTTTCCGGCCTCGGCTGTTCTGTCCATCCGTAAAACAGAGAAGTTATCAGACGGCGTTACAGCAGTGTCCGGGACCGTCGGCGTGAGCCATGTTTCGGTCAAACAAAAGATGTTACAGTCCCTAATGTCCCGTTGGAAACTTATCCTGGCTCTAAGATCGTCCATCTTATTCTCCAAGGATTGGACATTAGCGAGCAGAATACTTGGTAGAGGAGGGCTGTGAGCCCTTTTCCTCAGTCTGTTGCGTATTCCAGCACGTCTCCCGCAGTGTTTCCTTCGCCTCCTGCGGTTGTTCAGGTGGTCGTTGTTCAACTCGGTGCTCCGAAGTATCTCCAATGGCCACGCTGGATCCGCGGATAAAGTGTTCTGAATCAGGTTAGTGTAGCGCTGTCCAATGTCCAAAAGTGTTCTTCTGTCGTACATAATCATTGCAGACGATACACGTATCAAAAAGAGAAGTAAAAAAATAAAAAATAGGTAAAAAAAAAACACATAAAAGCACAATTCTGAGCGGAGCTAATTCACAGGCGACAGAACTCAGCAGCGCCACCGGAAGGTATATCATACGCTGGATTTAATTATATCGCATGAAATTGATCTTACTGATATAGATATCGTACATCAAAGTGATGATGTTACTGACCATTTCCTTGTATCGTGCATGCTGCATATTACTGATATTAACTATATGGCTCCGCGTTATCGTCCAGGCAGAACTATTGTTCCAGCCACTAAAGACAGATTGACCAATAACCTGCCTGATTTATCTCAGCTGCTCTGTGTGCCCATAAATAAAGATTAACTAGACAAAATTACTAGCAACATGGGAACTATCTTCTCTAATACGTTAGAGACTGTTGCCCCCATCAAATTAAAAAAGGTTAGAGAAAAACGTGCTGCGCCATGGTACAACAGCTATACCCATTCTCTCAAGAAAGAAACTCGTAATCTCGAGCGCAAATGGAGAAAAACTAATTTGGATGTCTTTTGAATTGCATGGAAAAACAGTATGTCCAGCTATAGACAGGCTCTAAAAGCTGCCAGGACCGAGAATATCTGCAAACTCATAGATAATAAACAAAACAATCCAAGGTTTTTATATAGCACAGTGGCTAGATTAACAAATAAACAGATGTCACCCAATCTAAATATTCCCTCACAGCTTAACAGTAATGACTTTATGAATTTCTTTACTGGAAAAATAGATAACATCAGAAATACAATAACAAATGTAGATTCTACAGCGTCTAGTACTTCAGCTTCATTCATCGCACCCAAAGAAAAACTGCATTGCTTTACAACTATAGGACAGGATGAGCTAAATAAACTTATCACTGCATCTAAACCAACAACATGTTTATTAGATCCTGTACCCACTAAACTATTGAAAGAGTTGTAACCTGTAGCAGAAGAACCGCTTCTCAATATTATTAACTCCTCATTATCTTTAGGTCACGTCCCAAAACCATTTAAGCTGGCAGTTATTAAGCCTCTTATTAAGAAACCAAAATTAGATCCTTGTGAACTGGCAAATTACAGGCCCATCTCAAATCTTCCGTTTATGTCTAAAATATTAGAAAAAGTAGTGTCTGCTCAACTGTGCACCTTTTTGCTAAAAAATGATATATATGAAGAATTTCAGTCAGGTTTGAGGCCCCACCATAGCACAGAAACTGCACTTGTTAAAATTACAAATGACTTGCTTCTTGCGTCAGACAAAGGCTGCATCTCGTTGCTAGTTTTACTTGATCTTAGTGCTGCGTTAGACACTATAGATCATGACATACTGATAGATCGTTTACAAAACTATACAGGTATTCAAGGGCAGGCTTTAAG
Source organism: Schizopygopsis pylzovi (assembly GCA_027422435.1). Taxonomy (NCBI): domain Eukaryota; kingdom Metazoa; phylum Chordata; class Actinopteri; order Cypriniformes; family Cyprinidae; genus Schizopygopsis; species Schizopygopsis pylzovi. The sequence goes on along the minus strand of CM049837.1, from coordinate 672,613 downwards.
ATGGTTTAGATCCTACCTGTCCGATCGCTACCACTTTGTTTATTTAAACGGGGAGGCATCTCAATTATCACCAGTAAAGTATGGAGTACCACAAGGATCTGTCCTAGGTCCTCTATTATTTTCATTATATATGTTGCCCCTTGGTAATATTATTAGAAAATACGGGATTAGTTTCCATTGTTATGCTGATGACACTCAACTATATATCTCAACAAGACCAGATGAAACCTCTAAACTATCTAAGCTAACAGAGTGTGTTAAAATATAAAAGATTGGATGACCAGTAATTCTCTCCTATTAAATTCAGATAAGACAGAGATATTAATTATTGGACCTAAAAACAGTACACAGAATCTCTTGGATTACAATTTGCAACTAGACGGATGTAATGTTACTTCCTCTACAGTTAAAAATCTGGGTGTTATATTAGACAGCAACCTATCTTTTGAAAATCATATTTCCAATGTTACAAAATCAGCATTCTTCCATCTTAGAAACATTTCCAAGCTACGGAACATGTTAAGTGTTTCTGATGCAGAAAAGTTAGTTCATGCATTCATGACCTCTAGACTGGACTATTGTAATGCACTGCTAGGTGGTTGTCCTGCATCTTCAATAAACAAGCTACAGGTAGTACAAAATGATGCGGCTAGAGTCCTTACCAGGTCAAGAAAATCTGATCATATTACTCCAATTTACAGTCTCTGCACTGGCTACCTATTAAGTTTTGTATCAGTAACAAAATATTATTACTTGCCTATAAGGCCCTAAATGATTTAGCTCCTGCGTACCTAACTAGTCTTCTATCACGCTACAATCCAACCCGCTCCCTAAGGTCGCAAAACTCTGGACTCTTGGTAGTACCTAGGATAGCAAAGTCCACTAAAGGAGGTAGAACTTTTTCATATCTGGCTCCTAAACTCTGGAATAGCCTTCCTGATAACGTTCGGGGTTCAGACACACTCTCTCTGTTTAAATCTAGATTAAAGACACATCTCTTTAGCCAAGCATTCATATAATGCATCTCACAATCTTGTACTGCCAGTCTATCTGAACAAATGCACATTATTATGCTTTAGCTTGGGTTATACTGATAATTTCATCCAGGGTTATCCTGGATACTGACTTAACCAAAGTCTGCCATAAATGGAGGATCAGCACCTGGAGACAACCTCTACAGCCTTGACCGTCAGCGGAGTCTAGGACACATAGATGAGCCCCAGAGACAGATCTCCAGTGAGCACCTCGTCACCTAGACATCCATCGGGGAAAGACCCCTGGAACCAGTGGACCACTTACACTCTGACTTTGCTGCAGTTGGAACAAACTACTGATTCGTCTGGCCAGAGGGGAACTGCCCCCCCCGACTGAGCCTGGTTTCTCCCAAGGTTTTTTCTCCATTCTGTCACCGATGGAGTTTTCGTTCCTTGCCACTGTCGCCTCTGGCTTGCTTAGTTGGGGACACTTCATTTCCAGCACAATCCTCGACTTGATTGCACAGATATTATTTCAACTAAACTGAGCTGGACAATGCCATTACTAAATTCAATAATGAAATGCATTCAGCTGATAATTGAGTGTTAAATCTAGTCATTTTACATTATTGACACAATTTGCCTATTTTGATATTGTGCAGTGCTTTGTTACAATTTGTATTGTTAAAAGCGCTATATGAATAAAGGTGACTTGACTTGACTTGACCATGTCAAGAAAATATGATCATATTACTCCAATTTTACAGTCTCTGCACTGGCTACCTATTAAGTTCTGTATCAGTTACAAAATATTATTACTTGCCTATAAGGCCCTAAATGATTTCGCTCCTGTGTATCTAACTAATCTTCTATCACGCTATAATCCTACCTGCTCGTTAAGGTCGCAAAACTCTGGACTCTTGGTAGTACCTAGGATAGCAAAGTCCACTAAAGGAGGTAGAACTTTTTTATATTTGGCTCCCAAACTCTGGAATAGCCTTCCTGATAACGTTCGGGGTTCAGACACACTCTCTCTGTTTAAATCTAGATTAAAGACACATCTCTTTAGCCAAGCATTCATATAATGCATCTCACAATCTTGCACTGCAGGTACATCTGATCAAACGCACATTATTATGCTTTAGCTTGGGTTGAACTGATAATTTCATCCAGGGTTATTCCAGGATGGAACAACTGCTAAGCTAATTGTCTTTATTTGTTTCTCTGTTTCTGGATTAACATCCTGTGGTAACTAGGAATTACACAAGCTTCAGCCTGGATCCAACCCTTAAATGATCTGAGATGACCGAACACCTGAGAAGAGATTATGACAACCCCTCGGGGGACCTCAGAGGAAGCCAACCATCAGCGATTATACTGAATTAACCAAATTTTGCCATAAATGGTGGATCAGCACCTAGAGACAACCTCTACAGCCCCTACAGCCCTGAATGTCAGCAGAGACCAGGACACATAGATGAGCCCCAGAGACAGATGGAGTTTTGGTTCCTTGCCGATGTCGCCTCTGGATTGCTTAGTTGGGGACACTTAATATCCAGCGATATCACTGACGCTATTTAAACTGAACTGAGCTGGACGATGAATCACTAAATTCAATAATGAAATGCCTTCGGCTGAAAATTGAGAATAAAATCTTGCCATTTTACATTATTGACACACTATTTTCCTATTTTGATATTGTGCAGTTGCTTTGTTACAATTTGTATTGTTAAAGGCGCTATATAAATAAAGGTGACTTGATTTGACTTTGGAGTCCCATTTTGAATAAAAAGACTCGCGAAACGCACTTTGAAGTCCCGTTCTGAACCAAATGACTCGCAAAACGAACTTTGAAGCTCTGTTTTGAATCAAATGACTTGCGAAACGCGCTTTGAAGCCCCGTTTTGAATCAAATGACTCGCGAAACGCGCTTTGTATCCCCGTTTTTAATCAACTGACTTGCGAAACGCTCTTTGAAGCCCCGTTCTTAATCAAATGACTCACGAAACGCGCTTTGGAGTCCCGTTCTTAATCAAATGACTCGCGAAACGCGCTTTGAAGCCCCGTTTTGAATCAAATGACTCGCGAAACGCGTTTTTAAAGTCCCGTTCTGAATCAAATGACTCGCGAAATGCGCTTTAAATCCCCGTTCTGAATCAAATGACTTGCGAAACGTGCTTTGAAGTCCCGTTTTGAATCAAATTACTCTTAAAACACACTTTGAAGTCCCGTTTTGAATCAAATAACTGGCGAAACGTGCTTTGAAGCCCCGTTCTGAATCAAATAACTCACGAAACACGCTTTGAAGCCCCGTTCTGAATCAAATAACTCGCGAAACACGCTTTGAAGTCCCGTTTTGAATCAAATGACTCACGAAACACGCTTTAAATCCCCGTTCTGAATCAAATGACTTGCGAAACGTGCTTTGAAGTCCCGTTTTGAATCAAATTACTCTTAAAACGCGCTTTGAAGTCCCGTTTTGAATCAAATAACTCGCGAAACGTGCTTTGAAGCCCCGTTCTGAATCAAATAACTCGCGAAACACGCTTTGAAGTCCCGTTTTGAATCAAATGACTCACGAAACACGCTTTAAATCCCCGTTCTGAATCAAATGACTTGCGAAACGCGCTTTGAAGTCCCGTTTTGAATCAAATAACTCGCGAAACGTGCTTTGAAGCTCCGTTTTAAATCAAATGACTCGCGAAATGCGCTTTAATGCCCCGTTCTGAATCAAATGACTCGCGAAACGCGCTTTAATTTCCCGTTCTGAATCAAATGACTCGCGAAACGCGCTTTGAAGCTCCATTTTGAATCAAATGACTCGCGAAACGCGCTTTGGAGTCCCGTTCTTAATCAAATGACTCGCGAAACGCGCTTTGAATCCCCGTTTTGAATCAAATGACTCGCGAAATGCGCTTTGAAGCCCCGTTTTGAATCAAATGACTCGCGAAAAGCGCTTTGAAGTCCCGTTTTGAATCAAATGACTCGCGAAACGCGCTTTGAAGCCCCGTTTTAGACGCGTTTTAAAGTCCTGTTTTGAAACAAATGACTCGTGAAACGCGCTGTCTAGGTGACGAGGTCCTGATTGGATATCTGTCTCTGGGGCTCATCTAGGTGCCCTGGTCTCCGCTGATGTTCAGAGCTGTAGAGGTTGTCTCTAAGTGCTGATCCACCATCTAATCTGGATACGAACTGGATCTGGTGACTGCAGTGATCATCTGATCTGGAGACTGACTGGATCGGGTGACTGCAGTGACCGTATGATCTGGATACGGACCGGATCTGGTGACTGCAGTGATCATCTGATCTGGATACGGACTGGATCTGGTGACTGCAGTGATCATCTGATCTGGAGCCTGACTGGATCGGGTGACTGCAGTGACCGTATGATCTGGATACGGACCGGATCTGGTGACTGCAGTGACCGTATGATCTGGATACGGACCGGATCTGGTGACTGCAGTGACCGTATGATCTGGATACGGACCGGATCTGGTGACTGCGGTGATCATCTGATCTGGATACGAACTGGATCTGGTGACTGCAGTGATCATCTGATCTGGATACGAACTGGATCTGGTGACTGCAGTGACCATATGATCTGGATACGGACCGGATCTGGTGACTGCAGTGATCATCTGATCTGGATACGGACCGGATCTGGTGACTGCAGTGATCATCTGATCTGGATACGGACCGGATCTTGTGACTGCAGTGATCATCTGATCTGGATACGGACCGGATCTGGTGTCTGCAGTGATCATCTGATCTGGATACGGACTGGATCTGGTGACTGCAGTGATCATCTGATCTGATACGGACTGGATCTGGTGACTGCAGTGATCATCTGATCTGGATACGGACCGGATCTGGTGACTGCAGTGATCATCTGATCTGGATACGGACCGGATCTTGTGACTGCAGTGATCATCTGATCTGGATACGGACCGGATCTGGTGACTGCGGTGATCATCTGATCTGGATATGGACTGGATCTGATGACTGTAGTGATCATCTGATCTGGATACGGACCGGATCTGGTGACTGCGGTGATCATCTGATCTGGATACGGACTGGATCTGGTGACTGCGGTGATCATCTGATCTGGATACGGACCGGATCTGGTGACTGCGGTGATCATCTGATCTGGATACGGACTGGATCTGGTGACTGCAGTGATCATCTGATCTGGATACGGACTGGATCTGATTACTGCAGTGACCATCTGATCTGGATACGTACTGGATCGGGTGGCTACCGTGACCTCGGAATAAGAACGCAAAAGACTAATATTAGCGTAGATGTCAATCTTCTTACGATGTAGCAATTACATAATGTTTTATGGGAAGTGTTCCCAGTTCCGGATGACCTAATTAATGCCTTACAATCCTTAAACAGATTTGAATATTAGAAGCTGTGTTAAGTGTACGCCAGGTTAAAGAGATGGGTCTTTAATCTAGATTTAAACTGACAGAGTGTGTCTGCCTCCCGAACAGTGTTAGGTAGATTGTTCCAGAATTTGGGCGCTAAAAAGAAAAAGGATCTGCTGCCGGCAGTTGATTTTGATATTCTAAGTATTATCAAATGGCCAGAGTTTTGAGATCGTAGCGGACGTGGAGGACAATAATGCAATAAGAGCTAGTGTAAGAGATCATAAAAAAAGGGTGTAAATATCGTCTACCAATAAGACGGGGTATTTGCACTTAGTGTCAATAGACACTCCGTTTTGGTATATGCAATATATATAAAACAAAACTCCCTGTTGAAAAACTTTGCAATAAATATATTTTATAAATATAAAACCAACTTTACCCAAGTAGAAACAAGAAGCCTTTATCCAAACAAATGGCGTCGTTCTTGTCCGTCGAAACACATGTATTGACGTTTAATCCAAGAGATCTTCTTTTATCCAATGAAGCAATGTTTTTGACTGTGTTACGGCTTTCCAGTAAGCCGCTGTCCTTGGTAATATAAGAGAGCAAGTTCTAGGACGCGTACAAACAGAGTCCGTGCAAGTAGAAATAGATGTAAACAAATGTCTATCTTTATTTATTTTCGAATAACGAATGTCTCAAAACTACTTGCTGGGAGTGTTTCTTGTTTACCAACAGTGTTGGGGAAAGGTAATTTTAAAAGTAATGCATTACAATATTGCGTTACTCCCTAAAAAAGTAACTAATTACGTTACTTAGTTACTTTTTATGGAAAGTAATGCGTTACGTTACATTTGCATTACTTTCGCATTACTTTTTAAATATGAGCAGGGCTTGATTGTTTGTTTTTAATACAAGAAGTTATATACAAATACAAATTAAGCTCAGATGAGCTTTATTTGTCACATACACAATTATACAGAGTATAATGAGGAGTGAAATGTGTTCTCTGCATTTAACCCATCCAAGTGCACACACACCTGGAGCAGTGGGCAGCCGACTGTGCAGCGTCCGGGGAGCAGTCGTGGACTTCCTGCCGGAGCTGGGATAAAAAGTAATATTTATAGCGAATGTAAAAGCCCTTTCACACCCAAAAGTGTAAAAAATAAACCTCAGGCTGAAGGAAGAGTACATTCATTTTTGTACAGAAGAGGGTTCAACACTCTTCAGCAATAAAAAACAATGAAGCGCAATTGATAGTTTATCTAAAGTCATTGTTGCTTATTAGTATGTTTGAACTGGATCATCAAAGGTCAGCAGCAAACACATTGGTTAATTAATTGGGATTAGATACATTTGTGTTGTTTAACATATTTAATTATTGCAGGTTTGCGTCATATTCTGAGTTTGTATTTCACTCTTTTAATTAATTTAGATGAATACTGAATAAGTGAGTATCATTTTATAATTAGCGTGATAATTTTGATGAATACTGAAACGTTTTTTTGAGAGTGGGATGAATTAATGCTCATTCACATTTAGTCTATAACTACAGTAACATGTTCACACAGCGCACTGTCAGTCAATAAATGGGAAAAAAGTAACTCAGATATTTTCTTGTAAATCAAAAAATAAAGCGTTACTTTACTAGTTACTTGAAAAAAGTTATATTATTACTGTAAGGGAGCCAGTGGTGTGTCCAGTGTAGAAAAAGAGCCCCAAAGATGTTCTGCAGAGCACAAACACCACTGTCCCAAATGTACTGGCAGATGGAGGCATAAAAATAAGGTGACGTGACAATGGATTCTAAAGTTCAGAGTGTTTATTCCCAGGAGTGCAAAAATGAAGGTTTCAAATGAAGTGTGTCACAGATATTTACAATGGAAATTAAAAAACAAAGAAAAACTGTTCAACCAACTATTTGGCTATGTCAAAAAAATTGACCCAAAAGCTAGTGACTCCAAAATCATCTCACAACTCACTCTACGAGTTTCCTAACAATTCTGAGAGGCCATCTTAAAAAGACAAAGCCCCTGCTACTTGGGCTAAACCATTTGTTAATTAACGGTAATAAAGAAACTTTAAGAAAGACAAATAAATGTACTTTAATAGTAACAAAGAGGCAAACTGTTATAATAACACCAAACACAAAAATTTGGAACAAGACAAACTCAATTAATTATTAATTCTTAACAATTCTCAACACAGAATTAAGCAGATCACCAACATCCCCCTTCCTACATGAGTAAAATGAACCATGTCATCTGTTGGCGGGAACGGGATCTTCAAAATGGTGAACATTTATTGTGACCGTGTTTTGTCTGTTTGGCATGGGAAACGGTTCCAGTACTTAAGTATGGCTATTTATAATATGTATTGTTTTAAACAGAAACAATAAACATTTAACCTGATCACCTGTCTCGCTTTACTTCTTAACCCAACACATTACATACATACATCACCATAAAATGTAGTAATTATTAAATGTCAAACTTCTAAAAAATTTACATAAGGACAGGAACAACATTACATAACACATGATCAATGACCAACATACCTGTGTTAACTGGTGTTTACCAATATGTACAATCAAAGTCCATACCTTGAAGACACAGCATAAGGTTATAGTCCCTCTTGCACACTACTCTGCCGTGCGGTCAAAAATTGTGTGCTTCCCAATTACCAACACACACAGACCTGGCGCTTACACCGGTGTTACAATTATACTGTGCCACCATGCCACCCAGTGGCCAAGTTAAACTTTGCAATGAATGGCTCCAACATTCTGTTGTTTGAATTAGGTTTAAGGGATAAGGAACCGGGCCTTGACAGGAACTGGTCCAGACAATCGACATTAGGTTTGATCATTAACTAGTTTTACAACTTGCAGATGGTGGAGAGGAGACTTCTTAACTTCTGCTCAGGAATGTGCTGTTCTGCAGTTATGCTGTGTGTCTGTTCAAAAGGAGATCCTACACAGCAGACGTTATTCTCTCTCAGATCCTGGATTAGCTCAAATGAACAGCAATGATGATCTACCCACAATCCCCTCTGATGGGCTCCTGTACGCTGCTGTCAGTTTCCAGAAGCATGACGAGTCTCTCAGTGACGCTACAGTCAGATTCAGTAAGAATGAGATTCACTCTGATTACGCCACAGTCAGTCACCGCATGAGACTCAACTAGAACAGATCACAGATCATTACACGTTACATCAGTATTTCAAAAACAGACTATGATATATATATATATATATATATATACACACAGGTGCATCTAAAAAAAAATTGAATATTGTGAAAAAGTTCTTTATTATTGTGGTTTCATTTTATTATTGTGGAACAAGAGATTTATACTGTATATACCCAGAATTTATACTGTATGGATGGTGTCACGGTTCATGGGTTCCCGGTCCCGTCCTCACCGTGTCTTGTCTGTATGCGTGTGCGTATGTGTGAGCAGGTGTCTGTGGGTGCGTGTGATTGAGGCTAATTCGCTCCAGCTGAGAGTCATCACCATTGGGCTATATCAGTTCCTGTCACGCTCTCTCTCTTGTCAGATCCTTGCAGTGTTTGCGGTCGTCGTTTACGGTCCGTTCTGGTTCCGCGATTCCTGAGCCCTGCTGCTTCCTGGACTCCGATCGCCGGACCTTTGGCTGCCCATTGCTTCCCTGCGCTACCCGCCTCTGCCCTACGGAAAGCTCCGCCTCTGCCCTACGGAAAGCTCCGTTTCTGCCTACGGAAAGCTCCGCCTCTGCCCTACGGAAAGCTCCGTTTCTGCCTACGGAAAGCTCCGCCTCTGCCCTACGGAAAGCTCCGTTCTGCCTACGGAAAGCTCCGCCTCTGCCTACGAAGAGCTCCTGTTTAGTTTCTCGCTGTGTATTTACTTCTTGTAATAAACTCTCTTTTCCGCAACTGAATCCTCCCGTCTTCATTGTGACAGAAGGATCTGACCAATCTTCATGGATTCAGCGGAGACTCGTGGTTTGCAAGAACTGATATCCGGCAACAACGCTCGTATGGATCTCCAGGAGGAGAATATGTTGAACACCGGACGAGCTGTGCAGGCGTTAGTGGCGCAGGTGTCCGAGCTCACAACCCAGGTACAGTTACTAAGATCACCCGCTGCGCCACCCACACCGCCTAGCTTTTCCATCCCCGGGAACCACAGCCCTCAGCACGAACCTAGACTCCCTGCACCGGAGATGTATGCCGGAGATCCTAATCTCTGTAGAGCGTTTCTGACGAAGTGTTCTCTGTTTTTCTCGCTCCAGCCACTGACGTTTGCCACAGAAGTTTCCAGAGTGGCACTAGTGCTTACGTTGCTGTCAGGAAGGGCAGCATTGTGGGGAACGGCGGTGTGGGAAAATCGCCATCCCTGTTGTTCCTCGTTCCACTCACTCTCTCAGGAGATGAGGAGGGTGTTCGATCGCGCGCTGGTCGGGCGCGAGGCAGCGCGCATGCTGGCCGATCTCCGCCAGGGGGAGCAGTCCGTTTCTGACTATTCCATCCAGTTCAGGACCCTGGCGGCAGAGTGTGAGTGGAACGAGAAGGCGCAGTGGGACATGTTCCTGCATGGGCTGGCCGACCGTATCCAACAAGAGATCGACGTGGTGGAGTTACCTCTCGGGTTGGACGAACTTGTGGATCTGGCCTTACGCGTGGATGCACGGCTTCAGCAACGCGATCTTCGCGGTCGACGCAAGTCAACACCGAGATATCCTTTCTTCGACACCGGCGATACGGTCGGTCACTCGTCGGTTGACGAACCCATGCAGGTGGGTAGAGCTCGGCTCTCCCGGGAGGAGAGAGATCGTCGGAGGATGAGGGGGCTGTGCCTATACTGCGGCGCGGCTGGCCATTTCCGGGCGAGCTGTCCCGTAAAAGACCAGGCCCGACAGTAGGTCTGAGGCTACTGTCGGGTGGGGTATCTCTCAACGAGACCTCATCTACTACCCTCCTCCCGGTGAGGTTGCAATGGGCAGCCGAGCGACATGAGGGGACGGCGCTGCTAGACTCCGGAGCCGAAGGCAACCTGCTGGACATTTCCCTGGCCCAACTCCTTCACATTCCCTTGGTTCCCCTCCGTCACAAGATCTCTGTCAGCGCCCTCAATGGACAGTCACTTCCCCAGATCAGTCTCTCCACGGTACCCATCACCCTCGTCACCTCAGGCAACCACTCAGAGACCATCACGTTCCTCGTCACCCACTCACCCCTGGCCCCGGTGGTGTTGGGTCACCCCTGGCTCACACAGCACAATCCTCGGGTGGATTGGGGTCGTAACACCGTGTTGGAGTGGAGTCGAGCCTGTTATGCCTCTTGTCTTGTGTCTGCTGGTTTTTCTGTGTGTGATTCTGTGTTGCAGGAGGAGATGGGGAACCTGTCTAACGTGCCCGAGGAGTATCTCGACCTGAAGGAGGTGTTCAGTAAGTCCAGGGCCGCTTCTCTCCCTCCTCATCGTCCCTACGACTGTGCTATAGACTTAGTACCAGGTATGTCTCCGCCTGAGGGCAGATTATACTCGCTTTCTGTTCCGGAAAGGGAGGCCATGGAGAAATATATTTCTGATTCTCTGACAGCCGGGTTCATCCGCCCCTCTTCTTCTCCAGCGGGGGCAGGATTTTTTTTTGTCGCGAAGAAGGATGGTTCTCTGCGACCTTGTATTGACTACCGGGGCTTGAACAACATCACGGTAAAGAATACCTATCCTTTGCCGTTGATGTCTTCAGCCTTCGAGAGGTTGCAGGGAGCATCCATCTTCACTAAGTTAGATCTTAGAAACGCTTATCATTTGGTTCGCATAAGAGAGGGGGATGAGTGGAAGACCGCGTTTAATACCCCCAGAGGGCATTTTGAGTATTTGGTTATGCCTTTCGGGCTCTCTAACTCTCCCGCGGTCTTCCAGGCACTCGTCAATGACGTGTTGAGAGATATGGTCGATCAGTTCATATATGTCTACCTGGATGACATATTGATTTTTTCTTCTTCTCTCCAGGAACATGTTCAACACGTCAGACGAGTGCTCCAGAGGTTGTTAGAGAATGGGCTTTTTGTCAAGGCGGAGAAGTGCGCGTTCCATGCACAGTCGGTTCCTTTCCTGGGTTTCATAGTGTCGCCGGAGGGAGTTCGCATGGATCCTGACAGGGTTAAGGCTGTGGTAAATTGGCCAACCCCTGATTCCCGCAAGGCCCTGCTGAGGTTTCTGGGGTTCGCTAATTTTTACCGGCGTTTTATTCGCAATTTCAGCCAACTAGCCGCTCCTCTGACCGCCTTGACCTCCACCAAGATGACGTTCAGGTGGTCAAATGCAGCCGAGGCCGCATTTACCAAACTCAGAGGCCGCTTCGTTTCGGCACCCATTCTCCGGGCCCCTGATCCCACACGTCAGTTCGTGGTGGAGTTCGACGCGTCAGAGGTGGGGGTAGGTGCAGTGCTATCCCAACGGGCCACCTCGGACGACAAAGTGCATCCCTGCGCGTTCTTTTCCCATCGACTGTCTCCTGCCGAACGTAATTACGACATCGGTAACAGAGAGTTGCTGGCCGGCAAGCTAGCGTTGGAAGAATGGCGTCACTGGTTAGAGGGTTCGGGGGTTCCTTTCATAGTTTGGACCGACCATAAGAATCTTGAATATATTCAGTCCGCCAAACGTCTTAACTCCAGGCAGGCTCGTTGGGCACTATTTTTCGGACGTTTTGATTTTTGCATCTCCTATCGGCCGGGTTCTAAGAACATCAAGCCCGATGCCTTGTCACGCATTTTTGACATTTCGGACCGCCCGGTGTCTCCCGAGTGCATTATACCTGAGAGATTGTTTGTCTCTGCAGTCACTTGGGAGATCGAATCGAAGGTCCGCACGGCCTTGGAAGGGGTAACGCCTCCGCCTGGATGCCCAACGGGCCGGTTGTTTGTGCCGGAGGGGTTACGGTCCAACGTCATCCAATGGGGTCACTGTTCCAACGTGGCTTGTCATCCAGGAATCGGTCGCACCATGTTTTTGATTAAACAACGATTCTGGTGGCGGGCCATGGCTCGCGATATCCGAGAGTTTGTTTTGGCCTGCTCAGTCTGTGCTCGGGGTAAGACTTCCAATCGACCTCCAGAGGGGTTACTTCAGCCGCTGTCAGTCCCTTCGAGACCCTGGTCCCATATCGCGCTAGATTTCGTCACTGCCCTCCCACCCTCCCAGGGTCACACGGTAGTTTTGACCGTGGTGGACCGGTTCTCGAAGGCGGCCCATTTTATTCCCTTGCCCAAATTGCCCTCAGCCAAGGAGACAGCGGCTACGGTAGTTGATCACGTCTTTCGCATTCATGGTCTCCCGGCAGACGTGGTTTCCGACAGGGGTCCCCAATTCGTGTCCAAATTTTGGAGAGAGTTTTGTCGACTACTGGGGGCGACTGTGAGTTTGTCTTCTGGGTTTCACCCTCAGACCAACGGTCAGACTGAGCGGGCCAACCAGGATCTCGAGAGGGTGTTGCGATGTTTGGTCACTCAGAATCCCACTTCCTGGTGTCAGCAACTTTCATGGGTTGAGTACGCTCACAACTCGTTACAGGTGTCGTCCACGGGCCTCTCGCCGTTTGAGTGTAGTTTAGGTTACCAGCCACCTCTTTTCCCTAGTATGGAATCCGAAGTCGCGGTCCCCTCTGCCCACGCCTTCGTCCAGAGGTGTCACCGTACCTGGACGAGAGCCCGAGAGACTCTCCTCCGGGTGGGGGCGTGCACCAAGGCTAAGGCTGATCGCCACCGGTCGAAGCCTCCCGTCTACGTCGTTGGTCAAAAAGTGTGGCTTTCTACCCAGAACATTCCGCTCCGGTCCGTGTGTAATAAGTTGGCTCCCAAATTTATTGGCCCGTTTCCTGTCACCAAGATTATTAGTCCGGTGACAGTCCGCCTCAAACTCCCTCCTGCGTACAGGAGAATTCATCCCGCGTTCCATGTTTCCAAGATTAAACCGTTTTTCGGTCTCCCCTTAATCCGCCTACTCCGGTTCCTCCCCCGCCGCGACTCGTAGATGGGGAACCCACCTATTCGGTCAATCGCATTCTGGACTCGAGGCGGAGGGGACGAGGTTTTCAATACTTGGTGGACTGGGAAGGTTACGTCCGGAGGAGAGAAGTTGGGTTCCGGCCAGGGACATATTGGATCACTCCCTTATTGATGATTACAATCAACAGGTAAGGTCGGCTGGGAGCGCCGAGAGGCGCTCCTAGGGGGAGGGGTACTGTCACGGTTCATGGGTTCCCGGTCCCGTCCTCACCGTGTCTTGTCTGTATGCGTGTGCGTATGTGTGAGCAGGTGTCTGTGGGTGCGTGTGATTGAGGCTAATTCGCTCCAGCTGAGAGTCATCACCATTGGGCTATATCAGTTCCTGTCACGCTCTCTCTCTTGTCAGATCCTTGCAGTGTTTGCGGTCGTCGTTTACGGTCCGTTCTGGTTCCGCGATTCCTGAGCCCTGCTGCTTCCTGGACTCCGATCGCCGGACCTTTGGCTGCCCATTGCTTCCCTGCGCTACCCGCCTCTGCCCTACGGAAAGCTCCGCTTCTGCCTACGGAAAGCTCCGCCTCTGCCCTACGGAAAGCTCCGTTTCTGCCTACGGAAAGCTCCGCCTCTGCCCTACGGAAAGCTCCGTTTCTGCCTACGGAAAGCTCCGCCTCTGCCCTACGGAAAGCTCCGTTCTGCCTACGGAAAGCTCCGCCTCTGCCTACGAAGAGCTCCTGTTTAGTTTCTCGCTGTGTATTTACTTCTTGTAATAAACTCTCTTTTCCGCAACTGAATCCTCCCGTCTTCATTGTGACAGATGGTCATTTAATGAAACTCAAATGTAAATATTCTAATATTTTGAGATACTGATTTTTGACTTTCATTAGTTGTAAGCTCTAATCATCAAAATAAAAAAAATAAAAACATTTTTTAAATGTTTTACTTTACATGTAATGAATCTAGAATATATTAAAGATTCAAAATATTTACTTTTTCACGATATTATTTTTTTTTTAGATTCACCTGCATATATATAGAAATATATATAGAGTTCTATCATGCTGAGATACAGTGCCCTCCACTAATATTGGCACCCTTGGTAAATATGACCAAAGGCGGCTGTGAAAATAAATCTGCATTGTTTATCCTTTTTATCTTTCATTCAAAAAATTCACAAAATTCCAACCTATCATTGAAGTAAAACAATTGAAAGTGGGGAGAAAATCTCATGATGAAATAAATGCTTTCACTATTTCATGTTGGCCACAATTATTGGCACCCAATTATTGCAACGTCCTTTTCCCAGGGTAACAGCTCTGAGTTTTCTCCTATAATGCCTGAAGAGTTTGGAGAACATCTGACAAGAGATCAGAGACCATTTTCTTCATCCAGAATCTCTCCAGATCCTTCAGATTCACAGCTCCATGAAGGTGCTTCTTCTCTTCAGATCACCTCACTCATTTTCTGTAGGGTTCAGGTCAGAGGACTGGGACAGCAATGGTACAAGATTAATTTTGTGCTCAGTGACCCATTTTTGTGTTTATTTTGATGTTTGTTTTGGATTGTTGTCCTGCTGGAAGATCAAAACATGGCCCATTATAAGATTTCTAACAGAGGCAGTCAGATTTTGATTTTTTATCTGTTGGTATTTGATAGAATCCATGATGCCATGCATCTGAACAAGATGTCCAGGACATCCAGCAGAAAAACAGGCCCACAACATTAAAGATCCAGCAGTATATTTAACCGTGGACATAGGGTACTTTTTATCCTTGTTTGTACTAAACTCATCTGGTGGGGTTGCTGCCAAAAAGCTATTTTTTCAGTTTCATCTGACAATAGAAGCCAGTGCCATTTGAAGTTACAGTCGTGTTTGATAACTGAATTTGCTGGAGTTTGTTTTTGGATGAGTGAGGAGAATTTTTCTTGAAACCCTCCCGAACAACATGTGGTGATTTAGGGGATGTTTTTTTTTTTTTTTTTTTTGGTTTCTTACCCCAAGATTCAACTAATCTCTGCAATTCTCCAGCTGTGATCGTTGGAGAGTATTTGGCTACTGAAACTCTCCTCCTCAGCATTCATTAGGACGATATAGACACACGTCCTCTTTCAGGCAGATTTGTAACATTTTTAGTTCATTGGAACCTCTTAATTATTACCCTAATGGTGGGAATGGAGATTTCAATGTTTTAACTCTTTTCTTACAGCCACTTTCTATTTTGTGATGCTCAACAATCTTGTTCTTCACATCAGAAATATATTTTTTAGTTTTTTTCTCATTGTGATGGATGATAAAGGGAATTTGACCTTTGTGTTCCTCATATTTATAATCCTGTGGAACAGAAAGTCATGGCTGGACAATTTAATGCTCTTAGTCACCCTGGTGTGCTAAAAAATTTAAATATGAATGGGAATATACTTCAGAGATATTTTACTCATAAGAATTTCTAGGGGTGCCAATAATTGTGGCCAACATTCATTGGAGAAAAACATTTATTTCATCATGAGATTTTCTCCCCACTTTCAATTGTTTTACTTCAATGATAGGTTAGAATTTTGTGAATTTATTGAGTGAAAGATCAAAAGGATAAACAATGCAGATTTATTTTCACAGGCGCCTTTGCTCATATTTATCAAGGGTGCCAATATAAGTGGAGGGCACTGTATTTATTTATTTATTTATTTAGTCATTTAGCAGACGCTTTTATCCAAAGCGACTTACAAATGAGGACATTATAGAAGCAATCAAAACCAACAAAAGAGCAATAACATGCAAGTGCCATTACAAGTCCTGGTTAGCCGAACGAAGTACACGTAGGAAGGATTTTTTTTTCTCCAGAAAACTAGTATGTAAAATATAGAAAAAATTTATTTAGTGTTAGTTTTACAAGAAAAGCTAGCAGTTAGAGAATAAATATGCAATTGATAGAGGGTCAAATTTTTGTGTTTTTTATTTTATAAAAAAAAGACAGATTAGATCAAATGGAATTAGAATAGAGATTGCTAGAGTTAGAGGGTCAAATAAAGTTGGAAGAGATGTGTTTTTAGCCGTTTCTTGAAGATGGGTAAGGATTCAGCTGCTCGGATTGAGCTGGGCAGGTCATTCCACCAGATGGGAACAGTAAATGAAAAAGTCTGTGAAAGGGATTTTGTGCCTCTTTGGGATGGTACAGTAATGCGTCGTTCACTTGCAGAACGCAAGCTTCTAGAGGACATATACGTCTGAAGTACTGAATTTAGGTAAAGGGGTGCAGAGCCAGAGGTGGTTCTGTAGGCAAACATTAATGCTTTGAATTTCATGCGAGCAGCTATTGGTAGCCAGTGCAAATTGATGAACAGAGGTGTGACGTGCGTTCTTTTCGGCTCATTAAAAATTAATCTTGCAGCAGTGTTTTGGATTAATTGTAGAGGTTTGATGGAACTGGCTGGAAGACCTGCCAAGAGAGCATTGCAATAGTCAAGTCTGGACAGAACAAGAGCCTGAACAAGGAGTTGTGTTGCATGCTCCGAGAGAAAGGGCCTGATAATATTATATAATGCAAATCTACAGGACCGGGCAGTTTTAGTAATGTGGTCTGTGAAATTCAGCTTATCATCAATCACAACTCCAAGGTTTCTGGCTGTTTTTGAAGGAGTTATTGTTGATGAGCCTAATTGGAAGGTGAAATTGTGATGAAACGATGGGTTTGCTAAAACCACAAGCAGTTCTGTCTTAGCTAGGTTTAGTTGAAGGTGATGGTCCTTCATCCAGCTAGAAATGTCCGCTAGACAGGCTGAGATGCGAGCAGCTATTGTCAGATCATCAAGATGGAATGAGAGGTAGAGTTGAGTGTCATCAGCATAGCAGTGATATGAAAAGACATGTTTATGAATGACAGAACCTAGTGAAGCCATGTAGACAGAAAAGAGAAGTGGTCCAAGAACTGAGCCCTGTGGCACCCCTGTAGCTAGATGTTGTGACTTGGATACCTCACCTCTCCAAGATACTTTGAAGGACCTATCTGAGAGGTAAGAGTCAAACCACTGGAGTGTGGTTCCTGAGATGCCCTTTCTCATCAGGGTTGACAGGAGGATCTGGTGGTTGACCGTATCAAAAGCAGCAGACAGATCCAGCAATATAAGTAATGAAGACTTGGAAGCCGTTCTTGCAAGTCTTAGATCTTCAACAACTGAGAGCAAGGCAGTTTCGGTGGAATGTCCACATCTGAAGCCAGATTGGTTACTGTCCAGAAGGTTGTTCTGTGTGAGAAAGGCAGTGACTTGGTTGAACACAACTCGTTCAAGTGTTTTTGCAATGAAAGGTAGAAGGGATGTTTCTTAAGAAGTGGGGTTATACGAGCCTGTTTAAATGCTGAGGGAATAATTCCAGTGTGAAGGGATGTGTTAACGATGTGAGTGAGTGCAGGAACAACTGCAGGAGAAATGGCTTGAAGGAGATGAGATGGAATAGGATCAAGCGGACAAGTAGTAGGATGACTGGAAAGGATGAGTTTAGAGACTTCTGCCTCAGAGAGTGGTGAGAAGTATGTGAACGAGTTTATGTTTGCTGGTAAGATGTGTTTGACAGATTGTGGTGTGGAAAATTGTGCAGTGAGGTTTGTAATTCTATTAATGAAGAATCTGGCAAAGTCGTCAACTGTTAGAGTTGATGAAGGAGGGGGAGGAGGAGGACAAAGGAGGGAGGAAAATATTTTAAAGAGCATGCGAGAATTAGATGAATTGTTCATTTTGTCATGATAGTATGTCCTTTTATCAGTGGAGGCATTAGCAGAGAAGTCAGAGAGGAGTGATCGATAAAAATGAAGGTAAGTAGGGTTTTGTGATTTGCGCCATACCCTTTCTGCAGCCCTGAGTTTAGAACGATGTTCGTGGAGAACGACAGATAGCCAAGGGGCAGAAGGAGTGATATGTGCTGGCCTGGAAGTTAAGGGGCAGAAAGTATCTAAACAAGACATCAGAGTGGAACAGAAAGTGTCAGTGGCACTGTTAGCATCAAGATATGATAACTGTTTAAGTTATACAGAGTTGTAGAGAGTTAAATGCCACCTACCTGCCAATAAGAAATTAGAGTGTTGTTGTTTCCGTTTAAATTGTGCAATGCGTTCATTACTAAGCAACATGGATGCAAGCACATGGAGTGTAAACCCTGGAATACACTACATGATTTTTGCCCTGATTTTCCCCCAATTTTACAGTCTGGACAGGTTGAGGAAAGTCAGAGCCAGTCTGTAGATTACAGCTGACAGATTTCACAGCAAATCTCGTAGTGTATATATACACTATACCCCTATACCCTATACCCCTCTTACCTCACCAGCTATCCTGAAAACTTTCTATTCAGGGGCCATAGAAAGTGTTCTGACTCAGTGCATCTCAGTGTGGTATGGGAATTCCTCAAACCAGGACTGCAAAGCTCTGCAGAGAGTCGTGCGTTTAGCTGAGCGCATCTCAGGGTCTACTCTCCCCTCTCTGCAGGACATCTACCTCAAACTCTGCAAAAGCAGAACTGCTAAAATCATCAAAGACTCAAATCACCCCGGTAACCATCTTTTCCGTTTACTGCCATCTGGCAAGCGCTTCAGGAGCATGATGGCAAAAACTGAAAGACTGAGGAGGAGCTTCTTCCCTCAGGCCATCAGGCTCCTTAACACAAACTCTGTTTCATAAATATATTTTAAAAAAACACTCATATTCATATTCGCATCATCCGTATTGCTGCTGTGTTTACATTCCCAGTACAAACCCGTTTGCACATCCCTCTCATCCCTCTTGTTTATATTACTATTTATTAAGTCCCATGTACTGTTTTCGCACATTTACTTGTTTTTGCACATCTTACTTGTCTTGCACATCTTGTTTTGCACTTTTCTTTATTCCATTACACTTTTTACTCTTTATTTCTCTTTTTTACCTATATATATGCTCTTGTGTGGTGTTACTTTTATATAGTTTTTATTATTTGCACTGTCCCCTAACCCTAACCGGACCTGATTTGATCTACATTTCACTTTTGATTATACCCTGTATATTCATTCTCTACACACACAATAGGATCATGAATGTATTTTCTGTCACGGCGGTGACTGTGTGAAGAACTGAGGACTCAAGTGCTGAGCAAAACAGAGGAGTTAAGTTTAATAGTAAACTTCGGATGTGAACATCCAAAAACCAAACAGAAAACTCGGGGGAAATACTGGCTCCCCGCGCCCACACCAACTGGGCGGATTAACTGAGAGGAACAGGTGGACCGGGGTGCCGTCACGCGCTCCCAAGCCGGACAACCTATCCAGTGGATTAACTACTCCTCGCCTGGGGATCCTGGACACAGAACGCAGATAGCAGAGAGGAGATCTCAACAAACAAGGTAAGATAAACCACAAAAGACATACCGACACTGAAAGAGGGCATAGGCCTGAATAAATAGGAAAGGGGTAATGAGTAACAGGTGCAAGGCTGATGGAGCGCACAGTGCTGCGAGTCAGCACTGATTCTTCCCCCACGTGTGGCAGCAGATGACAGGACGTAAACAACCCACCACGTGTAGCTGATAGTGGCAGGAGTGAGTCGGAAAGGGGTGCCAATCGTGACAGAATCCCTGCCCTCAGGGATGCCTCCTGGCATCTCCAGAAGACTCACCATGACGCCGATGGAACTGGGCTATGAGGGCGCGATCCAGTATATTGCGGGCCGGAATCCAGCATCTCTCCTCCGGACCAAAACCCTCCCAGTCTACCAGATATTGGTGGCCCCTACCCCTGCGCCTCACATCAAGGAGTCGTCGTACGGTGTAGGCAGGCAACCCCTCAATGAGTCTGGGAGGCGGTGGGGCAGAGGTCTGGGGTTGGAGAGGGGAGCGAATAACGGGCTTGATTTTAGATACGTGAAATACCGGATGAATTCTTTTAAGCAGGGGGGGTAGTTTGAGTCGAACCATCACCGGGTTAAGCACCTTGGTCACGACGTACGGTCCAATGAATTTAGGTCCCAGTTTACGTGCGGGCAGAGGGATGTCTAGGGTAGACAACCAAACCTTCTGACCACACACGTAAAGTGGGGGCGTAGAACCGTGACGGTCCGCCAACGTCTTGTTCCTTTCGCCAGTCTGGATAAGGGCTTGTCTGGTGAGCCTCCATGTCCGGAGGCATCTTCGAATGAACGCATGCGCGGATGGAACAATGGCGTCGGGCTCTTGTGAGGGAAATAGGGGGGGCTGGTAGCCTAAACAGCACTGGAAGGGTGACAACCCCGTAGACGAGACCGGGAGGGAGTTATGCGCATACTCGAATTTGGAACTCCAAGTCAAAGGCTCTGCTGACGCCACGCAGTCCTGATTGGCCCGCTCGGACTGACCGTTAGTCTGCGGATGGTAACCGGAGGAAAGGCTCGCTGTCGCCCCCAGTAATCTACAGAACTCAGTCCAAAATCTGGACGAGAAGTGGGGACCCCTGTCAGAAACCACGTCCACCGGGAGGCCATGGATGCGGAAGACGTGATCAAAGACCTCGCTGAGGGTAGTTTGGGGAGGGGAATGAAATGAACCGCCTTCGAGAACCTGTCCACCACGGTGAGGACCACAGTATTGCCACTAGACGGGGGTAGGCCTGTGACAAAGTCCATGGCGATGTGGGACCAGGGTCTCGAAGGGATAGACAGCGGTCGGAGAAGCCCTACTGGGGGTCGATTAGAGCCCTTCCCCACCGCGCACACCGGGCAGGCCAACACGAACTCCCAAGCATCCCGCGCTACCGACGGCCACCAGAACCGCTGCTTAATCAGCGCAAGTGTCCGAGCCACTCCTGGGTGGCAAGCTAGCCCAGAAGAATGGCCCCACTGAAGGATGCTGGTTCGAACCAACTCAGGTACAAATAACAGACCCTCTGGGCACCTCGCGGGGATAGTGACGCCGTCAAGTGCCTCACAGACCCTGGACTCCACCTCCCAAGTGACCGTCGCAATCACCCGGTTGGGTGGCACGATGGGCACCGGAGAAGGGAATCCAGGCTCCACTTCAAAAACCCGCGAGAGTGCGTCCGGCTTACCATTCTTGCTCCCTGGGCGATAGGAGATGGTGAAGTTAAAACGCCCAAAGAATAGAGCCCAGCGGGCCTGCCGAGAATTTATTCGTTTGGCGGAGCGGATGTACTCGAGATTTTTATGGTCGGTCCAAACCAGAAAAGGAACCCCCGCACCCTCCAGCCAGTGACGCCACTCCTCCAAGGCCAACTTAACAGCCAGCAACTCCTTATTCCCAATATCGTAGTTCCGTTCCGAGGGGGTCAGAAGATGGGAAAAAAAAGCGCAGGGGTGTACTTTGTTGTCAGAAGGTGATCTTTGAGACAAAATAGCTCCAACTCCCACCTCCGACGCATCCACCTCCACTATGAATTGGCGAGACGGGTCCGGGCTATTTAAGATAGGGGCCGAAACAAAGCGGCTCTTGAGTTTCTCAAAAGCCTCCAGGGCCTGTTCAGACCAACAGAATCGCCGTCGTGTGGAGGTAAGATTAGTCAGAGGCAGGGCGATCTGGCTAAAACCTCGAATGAACCGCCTGTAAAAATTGGCAAACCCCAGAAATCGCTGGACCGCTTTACGATTGTCTGGGGTGGGCCAATTAGCAACTGCTTCTACTTTGGACGGGTACAGTACATAAGATTTCACTTACCACATAAACCGAGTAAGGAGAGATGAGGATGATGGCAAATGATTTACAGATCCTGAGCACCATTGACACGCGTCTGATCTTGTGAAATGTGTGGTAAGTACTGTTCCTCCATAATATAATCAGAGTTTGTGCATCGCGTCTCTTGAAAGTGAAACTATAACGGCTATATAATGGCTCCCTGATGCCTGCGTTTTATATACAGTATAATTAATTACCTGACGATATAACTGCGAGAGAAAGTATTGAAATATATATTTTCCTACCTGTGTTTCCTTCTTGCTAATGAGCCGCTCTGTGAAACAGCCAATCAGAGCAGAGCTCAACATTGAGCCGCACTGTGAAAAAGCCAATCAGAGCTCAATATCATTCATGACCCTGCCAAATAAGCCAATAACAGACCGTTTCATTCTAAGGAGAAATCCTTGGGTTGTAAATGGACATGTAAAATCGTTTCTGGAGATCGTTTGCCCTTACCTAAGCCACATAACTTTTATGTAGATATCAGAGAACAATTTAAAATACTGTATCAATGCATCCTATGGCACCTTTAAAAAAAAATTGAAAACCTGTAGGTCTTTCTGAACTGTAAATCATGCTTTTTACAGTCGTTTTACAGTTTAACATGTTACCATAGACATTCCCCTACCCCTCTCATAAGGAATATTTTTTTTCTGTGCAGGTCTTAAAAACAGTCTTAAAACGTCTTAAATTTTAGCTTAAAAAAGTGTGTGCTATAAAATAAACATGATTACACAAACAAGGAAAATAGCAATAGTCTGAACACAAAGAGGTCTGAGACATCATTACTGCTTGTAAGTAACCAAAAAATTATCTAAGTCCTCTTTCGGGAACAGCGACAGTGTGAACATAAAGAAAACTGGGTCCTTTTTCACTTAAAGTGATTCTTTTAAAGAAGACTCAAGTGTGAAAACACCCCAAGAAGGCCAGTTTCTGAGTGTAGTCAAAAGTATTCTTATCATAAATACAAAGTAAAGGGTAAATGCAATGAAAAGTTGAGATGATTCTTCACAATATAGGATATCATACACTTGTATAATACAACAGACTTAACACTATCTAAAATACAAGGAAAAGATACATAAAAATACTACATATAATCTAAGGTGGCTGCTTTTTTATTAGTTTTTCTTTATGATGTTAATTTTTACTTTAGGAATACAAACTGCCAGATGAATTGGGTTTAGCAATGGGATTGTGTACAAAAGGGGAGAACAAGTTTTACCTAAACGATTTGAAGCTATTTCAATTCAATCATGATTGGTTGATTTTGAATATATCTCCTTTTATGGAAATTCTTATGTAAGTTTCTGTTCCTCCCTGTCGTAATAACAACAAGAATGAAACTAGACCTGTGACAGTAAGCTACAGATGATCATCAGGGAGCGGTCTACGCAACATTCATAACTGAAACAATTTACAGGAAAATAATAGAAATGAGTGAATCAGGTAAGTGATTTATTAACAATATTTTAAATTGGTTTTAAAGTAACATGAATATGCAACAAGTATAAACGTTTTTTTCTTCTTTTTTTTAACAGAGGCATTGCTGTCAAATTACATTTCTGGAAGTTATTATGATGCTGAATCGAGTAAGTGATAAAAAAATGTATCACGTTTTATTACTGAATGTGATGTTCACAAGTTTAAAAGCTTCTAATGTGACCCTGCAGCACAAAAGCAGCCATAAGCAGCACAGCTATATTTGTAGAAATAGCCAACAATACAGTGTATGGGTCAAAATTATACGTTTTTATTTTATGCCAAAAATCATTAGGATATTAAGATCATGTTCCATTAAGATATTTAGTAAATTTCCTACCGTAAATATTTTAAAACTTAATTATTGATTAGTGATATGTATTACTAAGAAGTTAATTTGAACAAGGTTAAAGATGATTTTCTCAATATTTAGATTTTTTACACCCTCAGATTCCAGATTTACAAATATTGTCCGATCATAACAAACCATACATCAATGAAAATATTATTTATTCAGCTTTCAGATGATGCATACATCTCAATTTTGAAAAAAAAAACCTTATGACTGTTTTGTGGTCCAGGGTCATATATTTAAACATTGTCAAGCTTTCATTGTATATTATTTATGACAAGATATGTATAGACTCTGTGCAACACTGAGTTTCATTAGAAAGTGGTGTTCTATTCTAATCGGTCAGTTCAGTAAAGTTCAGTGCTGTATAGTATTGTTTTTTAATTTTAGAATTATGACAAATTGCATTTGATGTTCCTTATTTTAAGTCACTTTTGCTAAAAGCATTTGCTAAATTATAAAATTGCAAAAGCAAGTGTGTTCACACACAGATAAACATATGGTAACCTAATTTATTAAGATGCTAGATTCTGTTTAAAAAACAGACTTTCTGCTTTGATCTTGATCATTTACCAAAATAACCAAATAAGATCTACAGTTTAGCCAAATGCCTTTGTATCCGCTTTCCACCTGCTTTGAGGAACAACTCCTATAGAATATAATGATGGTTGTTGATTTGCAGCATCTGATTCTGAGGTAAGGATTATTCTGGTTGGGAAGACTGGAACAGGTAAGAGTGCAACTGGGAACACAATTCTGGGACAGAAAAGGTTTACATCAGAAGTTTCACCTGAAAAAGTTACAACAAGGTGCAGCAGAGAATCTGTACAGCACGAAGGAAGAATAATCTCTGTAACTGACATGCCAGGGTTTTCCGGATCGCTGACTAAAAAAGAAATGAAGACACATATAAAGGAGTGTGTTGAGCTGTCTGTTCCTGGTCCTCATGTGTTTCTGCTGGTGATCAATCTGGATGCGAGATTCACACAAGAGGAGGTAAACACGGTGAAACTCATTCAGGAAAACTTTGGAGAAAAGGCTGTGCGCTTTATCATTGTTCTGTTCTATCGCTCAGATCAGCTGGAAAATAAAACTTTGCAAACGTTTGTAGGGGAAAGCCCTAACTTAAGGAAACTTACTGACAGCTGTGGTGGCAGATATCATGCATTCAACAATAAAGACATGAGGAACCGCTCTCAGGTCACAGAGCTGCTGCAGAAGATTGACAGAATGATCCAGGAAAATGGAGGAACACATTACACCAATGAAATGTTTGAAGAAGCTCAGAAAAGGATTAAAATAAAAGAGATGAAGAAAAAGGCAGTAGACATTGCTTTAGGAGTTGGATCAGTCTTAGGAATAGGAGCAGCAATAGCAGGAGGTGTCGTCCTGGGAGCAACCGAGGCTGCGGTTGTAGTTACAGCAGGGGCTGCATTGAAACGGGTGCATCACTTGCTGTGAAAAAAGTGCAGAAAATGAGAGAAAAAATAAAAATAATTAAAAAAAAACATTAGACTAAAAATAGCAAACTCTTCATTTTTTTTTATATGTAAATGATCAGATCTGCTTTACTTTCAGCTGTTGTTAAACAGGGGTTTTTGTTTCTTAAAACTGGGGCATTGTATGTGCTTTTTGCTTTTACTGTAAAACTTTCTTTTTTTTTACTTTAAAAGGCAATCAGATATTATTGTTTGTTCAAACTTTTAGTTTAGGTCTGAACATGTCCTTAACATAAATGTAATGCATTATTCATTGTGTGTGTGTGTGTGTGTGTGTGTGTGTGTGTGTGTGTGTGTGTGTGTGTGTGTGTTAAATTAAAATGTTAATTTGTATAGCACTTTTCACAATAAAAATCGTTGCAAAGCAGCTTTACAGAAAAGGTACATTTCTACATTGTATTTAGTAATAGCTTATCAGTGGTGACTGTCAAAGTTGATGTCCATATGGCAGAAATCTACAGTAAAAATCATGCAGTTAGTTAATAAAATAATCAAACAGATGGTGGACATTGTTATATGCAATGATTATATGTTGTGATCAACCTTATAGCTAAATTTGCAAGTTTTGTATGTTGTGTCTGGGATGGCCAGTCCGCCCCTGCCCCTGTTCTCACCCCTCGATATGCATGCAAGTACTATGACAAACTCCTGAACTCCATTGCTCTCTGAACAAGCAAAAGACACACTAGAGCAGTGTTTTACATTTTTCACATCTGTGTGTAGTTTGGCGTGTATTTGGCTAATTGTTTTATGTTTATGTGTAGAGTTAATATGCAAAAATTTAATTTTTAGAAGAGTTAAAATAGTTTTCAAAGTGTTTGCTTTTGCAAGATGTGATGTTTTGCATGCTGTGTGTGTTTTGTGGTTTTGTGTGTAGAGTTTTAAGAAATGGAGCCACAGTTTCAAAAACTGTGCGTAAGCCTTTTCAAAAAACAACATGTGTGATTATTTTATTATTTTATGCCATTATATGAATAATAAACAGCGCTCTCTCCTTCTTCATGTGAGACCCTTGAGCAAGGCACCGAACCCTCAACTGCTCCCCGTGCAACACAGCATTGGCTGCCCACTGCTCCGGGTATGTGTTCACGGTGTGTTTGTGTTTATTCACTACTCACTGCTGTGTAGGTGCACTTGGATGGGTGAAATGCAGAGCTCAATTTTAACCCCATTCCAGCCCTGGCTGCAAGGAAAGTAGTTCAATACAATTTACTTGACATGCTACATGCATCTGGTTACACACAGGATGTGAAAAGAAAAACCATGCACCCCCACCCCTGTCATTTTTTGTAAATCAGCCCATTTTTGTAAGAGAGCTTCCTCTTCTATCTTACACCGCAGAAAGACTTTGTTTCGCTTTAGCTACAGCGGCATTAAAGATTCTTTCACAATCATATATAACACATAGAGGTCTGGGTTTCTTATTTGGATTATAAAATGCATCCAGTGCCTCAGACTCTTAAAATATAATCTCACACAAGAACGCTGCCTGTGGAACTTAAAATAAATGCAAAAAGCAGACCAGCCAATCAGATGTTGCCTGTTGGGGCAGTATATGATGTGACCCTCAAACTCAAACCCTCACACTGACACATTAATTTGGCCTACATATGCACTTTGGTGCATCACTCCTGTTAGCCAGATCTGGACCACAAGCAAGCCAAAAAAATGCCACATAATAGCCAAGATCAAGGCAAGCTATAGCTGCAAGCAGCGATGGCGGGCCCAAGCTCTCAGTGCAAACGCCACCCTGGTGGCATCAGGAAACCGTTGCCCAGCGGGCACATGCATTACAGTAACCCTCTGGCAGTCTGGTTTTAAGTTCATATAGTAAATAAATGTCTGTGACATCAAATATTAAAAATCCAATAATTTCTGTATCCACCCTCATTGTGTGTGCATTTTATAATCTGTGTACGGTACGAATTTATACAGTTATTAACACTAGATCATTGTAGCCATATAGACCTGCATAACTATCGAATAGTAAATCATGCGGAGCTGTAAATCTGTGCATTAGGTATGTGAGTACTTTTAATAAAATACCTTCTCTGTGATTAATATATTTTTATTTATTAAAGACTATAATAACAACTAAAAATGTAACATCAGTAGGCCTATAGTACAGTGATCCCTGGTTATTTTTAAAGGACTGAGCCACAAAACCAGTAATTTAATTTGTGCATATAGCCTATATATACAGTCTGTACATATGTACTGTCCATATGTAAATTGCTGTTGCTTTTTTGCACTGTCTGTCCATATGTAAATTGCTGTTGCTTTTTTGCACTGTCTGTCCATATGTAAATTGTCTGTAGTTTTTTTGCACTGTCTGTCCATATGTAAATTGCTGTTGCTTTTTTGCACTGTCTGTCCATAGGTAAATTGTCTGTTGTTTTTTTGCACTGTCTGTCCATATGTAAATTGCTGTTGCTTTTTTGCACTGTCTGTCCATATGTAAATTGTTTGTTGTTTTTTTTGCACTGTCTGTCCATATGTAAATTGTCTGTTGTTTTTTTTGCACTGTCTGGAGCACGCTCATAAGAATTTCACTCACCAAGGCACTTGTGCTGTGGTGATGTGACAATAAAAGTGATTTGATTTGATTTGATATATATAAAAGTATAAATAAAAATGTTACAGAGAAAACATTTCAACATGTATTATTTAAATACGCACTAAAGCACATCAATAATAATATTTGCTGTAGATCAGATTTAATAACAGCCGTTTTGGTAAAAAAAATTGGTCTATAAGCAAAACAATTTAACAATTTAATAAAATTAATAAATTATATACAGTATATATATATTGTTTCAGCAAGGTTTTTATTCCCATTATCCACACATAAAACCCCAGTTCACGCTGATGGACTATTTGGTATTATTGTCTTATTTGTCACCGCAGTTGTTCTTTAAAATAAAACCATTTGCGTGTTTGTCTATGTCTTCCTGAACTACAATGAATTATCATCATATCCTAAGTTTTTGCTTATCCACGATCCTAAATTAAAGAATATAGGCTACATATAAATATACATTATACAAAACAGCTAAATCTAAAGTGGATCTAGTGGATAATTTGGATCAACATTGCCCAGCTAAAACTGCTCAATGTTAAAGTATGTCTGCTTCGTGTAGGCTACTGTGAAAATTGCAATAATGTATGACTTCTTTTAACATACTATTAGGACTATATCATAGCCACAAATTAAGAATTTGTTCCCCAGACTTGATTCGTGAGCGCTCATATTACACAGCTCTGCTCTGCCCGAAGTACTCGGAGATGCTGCCACCAAGCGTTTGATAGGAACTTAGTCTATCTAATTTGTCATAAGTTAAAAAAAAAACTATTTGATAATTGATTCTAACTAAAATCGCTGTTGTTAGCACTTAATATTTATGTAGTACAGCCAAACAGCGTAGATCATTCATAAAGTATATAAAAGAATGCTCATCCACAAACGTTTACACCAATAAGCTCTTCTGTATTATAATCAATTAAATTGGGGGAGGGCGGAGCAACACGTGTCGCCCCACCTTAATGTGTTGCCCCGCCCTATCGTTTGCCCTCTGGGGCTACTCCATTCATCTAAATCAAATCAAATCACTTTTATTGTCACATCACCACAGCACATGTGTCATGGTGAGTGAAATTCTTGAGAGCGTGCTCCAGACAGTGCAAAAAAAACAATTTACATATAGATAGTACATACTTACAGACTTATACAGAAGACAATGTGCAAAAAGTTGTTAATAAAGGGTTCTGATGCGGTGTCTGTGAACAGTCCACCGGCATTCAAGTACTCAAATTCCGGTTTGCGTTGCGCGATGGAGGAACCGATGTTTAAAAGATCTGCTAGTGAGCGACGCCTCGTGGTACCATCACAGAGAGGCTCAAAATCATTCTCTTTCACCATTCCTGGCCGGTGGAATGATCTTCAATCACCAATGAAATGTTTGAAGAAGCTCAGAAAAGGATTAAAATAAAAGAGATGAAGAAAAAGGCAGTAGACATTGCTTTAGGAGTTGGATCAGTCTTAGGAATAGGAGCAGCAATAGCAGGAGGTGTCGTCCTGGGAGCAACCGAGGCTGCGGTTGTAGTTACAGCAGGGGCTGCATTGAAACGGGTGCATCACTTGCTGTGAAAAAAGTCCAGGAAATGAGAGAAAGAAAAAAAAAAGAACAAGAATTAGACAAAAAATAGCAAACTCTTCATTTTTTCTATATGTAAATTATCAGATCTGCTTTACTTTCAGCTGTTGTTAAACAGGGGTTTTTTGTTTCTTAAAACTGGGGCATTGTATGTGCTTTTTGCTTTTACTGTAAAACTTTCTTTTTTTTTCTTTAAAAGTAAAAGCTGCATATATGCAGCTTCATCCTTGCGACACCGACTTAGAAAACACTAGTTTATTAATGTTTATATTGAATTAATATAAAGTTTCCCCCGAACACATTCATGGTGACCCAATACCAACATCAATATCACTTTAAGCTCTCTGACACGTGCTGTCTCTGCTACACACACACACACACACGCTACTAAGAGGTACACTTTTATTATAGTCCTCCAACATAACTTCCACCACCGACAATCATGCCCACAAATATCAATACAGACAAAACTCTGCCAAAATGCATCTTTTCCCGAAGCATTGGGAACTTTTAGTAACCCCCCCTGCTCCAACTTCTCCCTGATGCTCTGCATGGTCACCTGTCACCTGCATGCTAATGCGTGTGTATATGCGTTGCGTACTTGCCTATTGCATAGGCGATGTATAATATTTATAATATAATTATTATAACAATATTTCATACAGTACATGTGTGGTCTGTGTTAAATAGAATAAAACACAATGTTTATTCAGTTAGCACACTTTATTGCATACTCCTAACGTTCTTCCCGTTCCCTCACAACCCGTCTCTCCCCCCCCTCAACCCCCCTCGCGCTCATCTTTGAACCAGTGCATGCGCTAACCACACTTTTAGCCCAGAAGAACCGTATTCCAAGCGAACAGAGGAGGGAGGAAATAACATGTTAACAGTCTGCGCATATTTGGGCACAATAAAAGGAGAGAAGCTAAATGAGCCAGAGCCCGATTTGTAAAAACTAAAAACGTCCCGAACCCGGCCCGAGTGGACTCAGCGTGTCGGGTTCCGACGGGCTTGCAGGGCTCTAAGAAGGGATCCAGCTAATACCGGAAACCAACAATACATATTTTTTCTACCTATTAGATTGTGTTTTATTAACGTCTACACCAACCCTATACCTTCCCTTACAGTAATGCAGATACATTAAATATTGTTGTTCAGCGTGATAAAAAGGATGCAATATTGATGCGCGCATGCACAGTAAGCCGAGGTAGGAAAATCTGACGGGTAGGATAAAATGTCAGGACACCGGCTACAAACACAGTTAAAGTGATGAGTAATGAAGTTGGGCTCAGGTTGTTGTGCTGTGGGATGTGTTTCACATGCATACATTTATTTATGGCGACCTGCCACTATATCAACTGACTGATTTTCCAAAAGGCTTCGTTGAATAAGCATGAGCACGTAATGCATGTTTAAAAATCTAAATGAGGAGCAGGTGTTTTTATATCACTGCATATCTAATCATATCTAATAATTTCTAATCGCCTTTAGAAAATGTTCGATGTCATTTTCATTTCATCTTGCATGTTATATGCCTGATCAATATGAAAGTTTCACAATTTCAATGGTTTGCCGTTGGGGAGGATCTCTGTAAACATGTGAATCATGCGAGTTCATTGACCCCCCCACAGACATTTGTGTAATTAAAAGAATGAGAAGTAGTTAACAGTCTCTTACTGGCCTCTATACAAGATCTGTCCATAAAACAAACAAAGCAAGTCCTGCAAATTAATATAAAATATTTAAAATAAAAACACATATTCATATTTCATTTCATATTTAAGGGAAATTTTTATTTTTATTGTATTCATGTATTATATTTTCAATAAAACATTTGCAATGTGTGTTTTAATCTGTTTTTCTGCATGTTTTATCCTGAGATTTTGATGCATTTACACACTTCTGACCAGCAGGTGTCACAGCGCGTGGTGTCTCGAGCGCTTCGAATCACTGAATCATTCTGAGTCACTCGGTTCAATTGATTCGAAGCTTCTCAAAACGGTTCGTTTCTCCCATCATCAGAGACACACAGTGGTCAAAGTCAGAAATGATTCAGTGAGTCGAGGCTGTAATGTGATTGGTTTACGAGACTCAGCTGATCCTCGTTGAGAGCTTTGTTCTCCTTATTTAAGAAGATCTGGAGGAATTACAGCAGGAACAACAGCGTCGTTCAGGTGAGTCTCTGATCTGAGTGAATAACCACAGAATCTGCTGCTTTCTCATTTTGAAGAAATTAATGCATGCTTTATGATTGGATGTTGATTGTGTTTGTTACTGTCTCGAGGTGTTCAACATATCTCAGAGATTATCATAAAAACAAGAGACTAATTCCTCCAGAAAACAGTGTTTGGGTTTTCAGATGAAAGCTTAAATTAGCTTCGTGTGGAATTGGGGAAATAATGAACAATGTTCGGTCAGTGTGATTTAAAAACAGGTAATGTTTTGGTCTTTAAGAGATGAGAAACACTGCTATCAGCTTGATTTTCTCTGTGTCTCATGATCTAATCTAGAGTTTCTCTCTCTGTCCCATCAGAGGACGACCAAAGCTGATGTTTTCCATTATTTTGGCCAAGATCTTGGGATGGAGGACTTCATACGAGAGTTGGAGCAGATGGAGGCACACACACGGCTCTTCATGTGTTCAGCACAGAATCATCTGGACCTGAATCTTCATTGGATCTGCTGGGACTCATGTCTTTCTCTCTGATAGCTTCACAGTCCAGGTCAAGTTGGGAGAGGAGCTGTTCTCTGAGCGGGTTGCTGGAGTAAGAACGGGTCAAAGAGAAAGCGGCTCGGGCAGCTCTGGATGAGATGCTAAACAGAGGAACGCTGCCGGAAAAGGTTAAGAGAAGGACTGAAACACATCCAGTGATGCGCTGAAGTTTCTGTGAACTGATCATCAGTAAACTGAATCTTGAAGCTTTAACACTCGTGTTGAGCTCTTGACTGCACTGCTAGTGAGCATCACATCTATAGTCAGATTCACAATATCATTGAAATTAAGCACACAAGAGCTGTTCCCCGCACAAATAAATGCAGGATTATCAGTGAATTTACTTTAAGAGACACTGATTAAATATAAGACTGCTGTTGAATTGTTGATGGCTGATCCCTCGTCAGTCAGAGTTTTTACTGACAATAATAGTGACTTCAGTGGAAAGTCAAATATGTGTATGTAGTGTGTGAACGCTTGTGCCGTTTATGTCTGACTCCTCTTTCTCTCGGTCACATTCACAGTGAGAGATGCATTTGGTGATGAAGGCGTCTCTGGAGGAGCTGAAGAGAAGACTTTAGAGAACAGGTCAGAGACACCA
>CM049837.1:532909-639698 GCA_027422435.1 Schizopygopsis pylzovi | reverse complement strand
GCGCCGAGCATGGCAGCCTTCGTGGCGGCGTCTGCAGTTGTTTTTATGTTTTTGTTAGTGTAACACAGTTCGTAGATCGGGAAGAAGGAGGCGGGAACGGGCGAACATTCACAAGACTTTAATAATAAAATAAACAAACACAAAATAAAAGCGGCAGCCCCTCACGGACAACTGCCGCACACAAAACACAAACTAAAAGTCCAGGCCTGGTCCTCTCTCATCTTTCACTGTTGTCACTCCTCCTTTTATCCTTCCGAAGCTCCTCCGTGGGACTCGAGACCGGTGAGTGGCGCAGGTGTTGTTCATGATCATTTACTCCACCGGCCTCACTCCGTTCCCACGGCTCTCGGCCCCGCCCCACTCGTCACAGTTAGTTTATCCTGTCTTTAGTCATATCCGTGCAATCAGTTTCACCAGAGACGAATTGCTGGACATTCGGAAGTACACACCACCCGATATTTCACCAGTTTTCATCTATTCTGATGTTTTGCTGGACATTGTAATCAGCGGAGCAGCGGTGCTGTTTAGACGCTACAGGACGCGCAAACGGGGAAAGCGAGCCGGCGCGCTCATGAAGCTTCAACGGCGGGGATTAAGAATGCCGTTGCCTAGCATCCATCTAGCGAGTCTCTGCTCTCTACCCAACAAAACTGACAAACTCCTTCTGTTTTCCTGGTTAAACAAGGATTTTTCAAACTCTGCTGCTCTGTGTTTCACAGAAACCTGGTTGAACGACGCCATTCCAGACAGCGCTTTACATCTCAGAATTTCCAGCTTATCAGAGCAGATCGCGATGCAGAATCAACTGGGAAATCACAAAGCGGTGGGACGTGCTTTTACATCAATGAGAGGTGGTGTACAGATGTAACTGTGCTAAAGAAGATGTGCTGTTCAGATCTAGAAACGCTCTATTCGCCGCGGGAGTTGCTCGTTCAGTCTCGTGAGTGTTTACATTCCTCCGCAAGCGCATGTGAGCTCAGCTTTACAGAAACTCGCTGATCAGATCACAGACAGAACAACAACACCCAGACTCTGTTTTAATCATTCTCAGGGACTTTAATAAAGCAAATCTCTCACGTGAACTGCCAGAATACAGACAGCATGTTACATGTCCCACCAGAGACAGTAATATATTGGATCACTGTTACACAGCAATACAGAATGCATATCACTCTGTCCCACGGGCAGCTTTAGAATAATCTGATCACTGTTTCGTTCATCTTGCTAGACCTGTGGTAAAGACTGTAAAGAGTTGGACCAACGAGACAGAGCGGGTTTTACAAGCCTGTCTCGATCTTACTGGTTGGAGTGTTTTTGAGGCTGCTGCAAACAATCTGGACGAGCTCACAGAGACAGTAACTTCATATATCAGTTTCTGTGAGGATATGTGCATTCCTACCAGGACTAGTTTAACCTACAACAACCCATGGTTCACTGCAAAACTCAGACAGCTCCGTTAGGTCAAAGAAGTTGCTTACAGGAAGGGGGATAAAGTCTTGTATAAACAGGCCAAATTCACACTGGAAAAGGAGAGCAGAACGGCAAAGAGGAATTATTCCGATAAGCTAAGGAACCAATTATCTTCCAGTGACTCAGCATCAGTGTGGAAAGGTCTAAAAGAGATAACCAACTACAAGACATCATCCCCCAGCACTGTGGAGAATCAACAACAGGCAGACAATCTGAATGAGTCCTACTGCAGGTTTGAAAAAAACATCCCACACCCGCACTGGACACCACTCCACACATCCATTAACACCTCCAGCAACCCCCTCTCCCCCACACCTGCAATTCAGATAAGCGAAGACGATGTGCAGCAGGTCTTCCGGAAGCAAAAAAGGAAAAAAGCACCAGGCCCAGACTGTTACATCAGTCTGATTGAAATCCTGTGCTGACCAGCTGGCCCACATCTTCACACAGATCTTCAACAGGTCACTGGAATTGTGCAAAGTCCCTTCATGCTTCAAACGCTCCACCATCATCCCCATCCCAAAGAAATCCAAAATTACTGGATTTAATGACTACAGGCCTGTGGCTCTACTGTCTGTGGTCATGAAGTCATTTGAAAAACTGGTGCTGGCCCACCTAAAGGACATAACTGGACCCTTACTGGATCCTCTTCAGTTTGCCTACAGAGCATACAGATCTGTGGACGATGCAGTCAACATGGGACTGCATTATGTTCTGCAACATCTAGACCGACCAGGGACTTATGTGAGGATCCTGTTTGTAGACTACAGCTCAGCCTTTAACACTATCATCCCAAACCTCCTCCTGCCCGAACTAACCCTGCTCTCCGTGTCCACCTCCGTCTATCAGTGGATCACCAGCTTGTGAGGCTGGGAAAATACACATCCAGCACCCGTATGATCAACACTGGAGCTCCTCAGGGCTGTGTTCTCTCCCCACTGCTCTTCTCCCTGTACACGAATGACTGCACATCTAAAGACCCCTCCGTCAAGCTCCTGAAGATTGCAGATGACACCACACTGATCGGCCTCATCCAGGACGATGACGAGTCTGCCTACAGACAGGAGGTTAAGGAGCTGGCTGTCTGGTGCAGTCTTAACAACCTGGAGCTGAACACGCTCAAAACTGTGGAGATGATCTTGGACTTCAGGAGAAACCCCCCTGCTCTCCCCCCACTCGCCATCATGAACAGCACTGTGACTGCATTAGATTCATTCAGATTCCTGGGCACCACAATCTCTCAGGACCTGAAGTGGGACAATCACATTGACTCCATTGTGAAAAAGGCCCAGCAGAGGCTGTACTTCCTTCGCCAGCTGAAAAAGTTCAACCTGCCACAGAAGCTGCTGAAACAGTTCCACTCTGCCATCATTGAATCCGTCCTCTGCACGTCAATAACTGTCTGGTTCAGCTCAGCTACCAAATCTGGCCTGAGAAGACTATGGAGGGTAGCCGGACTGCTGAGCGAATCATTGGTACACCCCTCCTCACTCTCAAAGGACTGTACTTATCCAGAGTGAGCAAAAGTGCTGGTAAAATCACTCTGGACCCCTCACATCCAGCACACTCCCTCTTTGAACTGTTACCGTCTGGTCGATGCTACAGAGCTCTGAACACCAGAACGACCAGACACAGAAACAGTTTCTTCCCTCAGGCAATCCATCTCATGAACACTTGACAATAATTATGGTACAAACACTATTTTTACACTTATACACTTATTTATCTAACACACATTACATTTCAATTGCACATAATATACCTGTACATACAAAACTATCTACTGTTATATACCTGTACATACAATTGTCAATTTGTATATTGTTATTACTTATTTACTTGTTCTTTTTAATTATTTTTATTATCTGTGTTTTTTGTTCTGTCACAGTCATTCTGTTACGCTGCGGTAGCTTCTGTCATGAAAACAAATTCCTTGTATGTGTAAACATACCTGGCAATAAAGCTCATTCTGACTCTGATTCTGAACTCAGAGTGAGCAGATGATATATGAAAGCCTGAGGCATACTGAAAATACGCTTATTAAGATGTCTGTAAATAACATTATATTAAAACCTGCAAAAACCTTTCTGTTGAGAGATGTTTAGGGTATCTAAATGATCTAGATATAAATTAAATTTATTATAGTTTATCGTGTGCAAAACCTTTAGGAATCTTATCCAAGATATTAAATATTGATCAGTTGTATCGGACATAAAGGATCCGCGAATGAAACCGTGATCATTAACTTAAGTGAATGAAAGGCAATAATCAAAATAGCGATATTTTCACACAAATAACTTTTAATTTGAATGTCTGTATTAAAACCCTGCTGATTGGAACAGTCTGGATAGACTGGCGAGGTGTGTAATTATAGACCCATCTCAATTATTTCAGTAATTTCCAAAGTTTTATAAAAGTTAGTGGTTGAGTAATATGATCATTTTCTGAACCCTTAACAATTTGGATTTCGGGCAAAGCATTCAAAAGAAATGGCTATATGTTATTTTATAGATACCATAAAAAATAAGTTTGGAACAATGAAAAGTGGTGGGGAGCAGTATTTTTAGACTTTAAAAAGACTTTTGATACTGTGAATCATGAAGTACTTATAAATAAATTGAAACAAATTAACATTTCTCAACAAGCTCTCAACTGGTTCAAATCATACCTGGGTTGTAGACAGCAATGTATTACAATTAGGTGTGAAGTCACAAATGCAAACTAGATGTACCACATTGTTCAATATTAGGTCCTTTGCTTTTTTGGTTATACAGTGCACTCCACTAATATTGCACCCTTGGTAAATATGAGCAAAGGCAACTGTGAAAATAAATCTGCATTGTTTATCCTTTTTATCTTTCATTAAAACAATTCCAACCTATCATTGAAGCAGAACAATTGAAAGTGGGAAGAAAATCTCATTGTGAAATAAATGCTTTCTCTAATTCATGTTAGAAGATACAAACATGGCCCATTATAAGATTTCTAACAGAGTCAGTCACTTGTAGATTTTTTACATGTTGGTATTTGATAGAATCCATGATGCCATGTGTCTAAACAAGATGTCCAGGACCTCCAGCAGAAATATAGGCCCACAACATCAGAAATACAGCAGTATATTTCATTGTACACAGGTACTTTTTATCCCGGTGTTCACCAAACCCACCAGTGTCTGCTGCTAAAAAATATATATTTTCAAATCAAATCAAATCACTTTTATTGTCACATCACCACAGCACAAGTGCCTTGGTGAGTGAAATTCTTACGAGCGTGCTCCAGACAGTGCAAAAAAAACAACAATTGACATATGGACAGTACATATTTACAGACTGTACAGAAGACAATGTGCAAAATACACATACATATACTCAGTACACATAGTGTACTATAAAGACATACTTAGTTATCAACTACATATTATACACCGTATGGGCACATCTACAATATGTACACTATCTATACATTATGTAGTCTATACATAGTAATAATGTGAAGGTGCAACAGATTATAAATTAACAGCAGATTGGTTGAGCAGCAGATAGTTGTGCAAAGGTGCAATAGATTATACATATGCAAAGTCGTGGGTGTGCTTTTATGGTGTCCAGTGATAGCAGATGTGTTAGTGCAGTGTGTGCGTGTAGTCCAGTTGAACTGTGTTAAAGTGCAGTGCATGGCATGTTGTGTGAGTGGGAGTGTGTTGTAGGGTGGGTCATTTCTGACTGTTCATTAGCCTGATAGCCTGAGGGAAAAAGCTGTCCCTCAGTCGGCTAGTGCGGGATCGGATGCTGCGGAAACGTCGCCCTGAGGGCAACAGAGAGAGCAGTCTGTGGGACGGGTGGCTGGAGTCTTTGATAATCCTCCGGGCTTTCCTTGTACACCGCCTGGTGTAGATATCCTGGAGGGAGGGAAGCTCACCTCCAACAATGTGGCGGGCAGTTCGCATGACCCTTTGCAGAGCCCTGCGGTTGCCAGCGGTGCTGTTCCCAAACCAGGCGGTGATACAGCCGGTCAGGATGCTCTCCACAGTGCAGGTGTAGAAGGATCTGAGGATTCTGGGGCTCGTTCCAAACTTCCTCAGCCGTCTCAGGAAGAAGAGACGCTGATGTGCCTGCATCTTCTTCAGCACTGCATCTGTGTGAGCAGACCATGTGAGATCCTCAGTGATGTGAACGCCGAGGAACTTAAAGCTGCTCACCCGCTCCACAGGTGTCTTGTCGATGGTGATGGGTGTGTGTTCTCTGCTCTGTCTCCTGTAATCCACCACCAGCTCCTTGGTCTTGTCGATGTTGAGTGAGAGGTGATTCTCCTGACACCATTTAGTCAGGGTACTCACCTCCTCTCTGTAGGCCGTCTCATCGTTGTCGGTGATCAGGCCTATCACCGTTGTGTCATCAGCAAATTTGACGATGACATTGGAGCTGTGTGTTGCTGTACAGTCGTGTGTGTACAGGGAGTACAGGAGTGGGCTGAGGACGCAACCCTGCGGTGCACCAGTGTTGAGGATCAGGGGAGATGAGATGTTGTTGCCCATTCTGACCACCTGACTTCTGCCTGTCAGGAAGTCCAGGATCCAGCTGCACAGAGATCTGTTCAGTCCTAGAGTCTGGAGCTTCGCAACCAGTGTGGCAGGCACTATGGTGTTAAATGCCGAACTATAATCCACGAACAGCATCCTCACATAGGTGTTCTTGTTTTCCAGGTGGGAGAGAGCAGTGTGCAGGGTGAAGGCAATAGCATCGTCTGTGGAACGGTTACTGCAGTATGCAAATTGTAGTGGGTCCAGTGAAGCAGGCAGCACAGAGCAGATGTGTTCTCTGACGAGCTTCTCAAAACACTTGCTGAAGATGGGGGTCAGAGCAACGGGCCTCCAGTCATTCAAGCATGTGATTTTATTTTTCTTCGGTATGGGCACAATGGTTGATTTTTTGAAGCATGAGGGAACCACAGACAGAGAGAGGGACAGATTGAAAATGTCTGTAAAAACCCCGGCTAACTGGAAAGCGCATGCTTTGAGCACACGGCCTGGTATCCCATCTGGGCCTACGGCTTTACGGATGTTCACCCATCTGAAGGATCGGGTTACATCCGCGACAGAAAGGGAGAGTGGACTCACCTCTTCTGCGGCAGCCGTGTGAGCACTCTCTGTGTGGGCGGTGTTATCAGCCTCGAACCGAGCATAAAAGGTGTTGAGCTCGTCCGGTAGAGAGGCGGCAATGTTCACAGTAGCTGGTTTATTCCATTTAAAGCCTGTGATGTTGTTAATGCCCTGCCACATGCTTCTTGGATTATTGTTGTTGAAGTGTTCTTCAACTTTGTTTTTGTATGGTCGTTTGGCTACTTTGATGGATCTCCTGAGATCGTAATTGGCTTGTTTCCGATCGTCAGTGTCTCCGGATTTAAAGGCAGATGTCCGCGCTGACAAGGCTGATCGAACATCTCTGTTAATCCACGGTTTTTGGTTGGGGTAGATACGGATTGTTTTTGTCAAACGTCCTCTATACACTTCCTGATGAAACACGTGACCGTATCTGAATACGCCTCTATGTCGTCATCAGACGCTGCCCGGAACATGTCCCAGTCCACGTGATCAAAACAGTCCTGTAGTATAGCGTCCGATTGGTCCGACCAGCATTGGACTGTCCTGAGGGCGGGTGCTTCACGTTTCAGTTTCTGCCTATAAGCAGGCAGGAGCAGAACGGAAGAGTGATCCGATTTGCCGAAAGGTGGGCGGGGGAGGGACTTGTATGCGTCCCAGAAGGGGGTGTAACAATGGTCGAGTGTACGATCTCCACACGTGTTGATGGTGACGTGTTGAAAGTATTTTGGAGCTATTGTTCTGAAGTTGGCTTTATTGAAGTCCCCCGTGATAATAAAAGCTGCATCTGGATGCACGGTTTCCTGCTCACTTGTATTCCTGTACAGTTCCCTGAGTGCCTGGTCTCTGTTGGCTTGAGGAAGAAATGTTTATGAAATGATTATGATCGCTGTAAATTCCCTCGGTAGCCAGAATGGTCGACACAAAAGCTTATGAAATTCCAGATCAGGGGAGCAGAAGGATTTAATAGAGTGTATGTTCCTTTCATTACACCATGAGTTGTTAATATAGGAACAAACACCTCCACCTCTGCTTTTCCCTGTGAGCTCTTCCGTTCTGTCCGAGCGGTGCACGGAGAAGCCCGTGAGCTCGATGGCTGAGTCTGGAACAATAGCAGACATCCAGGTTTCTGTGAGGCAAATAACACAGCAGTCTCTTGTTTCTCGTTGGTATGAGATGCGCGCCCGCAGTTCACAGAGTTTGTTGTCCAGTGACTGAACGTTAGACAGCAAAATTGTTGGGAGAGGAGGTCAGAAAGCACGGCGTCTCAGTCTGACGAGAACGCCAGCTCTCTTCCCTCTTTTTCGGCGTCGGCGGCGTTTCTTCGATTGCGCGACCCAGACAAAGGGCTCTGATGCGGTGTCTGTGAACAATCCACCGGCATTCAAGAACTCAAAGTCCGGCTTGCGTTGCGCGATGGAGGAACCAATGTTTAAAAGTGTGTCTCTATCGTAGACAGTTATACTAACAACATCTAACACGTAAAACAACAAAAAAACAAATAAAACATACGAAAAACTGCAACATTTTCCTGGAGCTTGCAACACGGCGGCCATTCTCGGCGCCATCTTGGAGTGTGCAATCAAGCTCATCTCATAGACTTGCATTGTTTTCCCCTAACCTGACCCCTAAACCAGCACATAAAATACAACATCTCATCTCACTGTATAGTGACAGCATTTATTAAACATTTTGGCCCTCATGAGAACATCTCTGTTTTGTATTTGCTGTTAATTCATTGTTGAATTGAAGGTTCAGTATTGTCAGGACACAAGTGTTTGAGTTTTCCTGTTTGATTCTAACTTCAGGTGTGTTTTTGTAACTTTAACATGAAGCAGACAGTTCACATTGTTTGTGAAACAGGGCCAACTTTTTTCTTCACCCTCAATGATATCTTGTTGTTTTAGGTTAAAGGTTAATTTCTCAGATTCTACATACATACAGTCGTGGTCAGAATTATTGGTACCCTTGGTAAATATGATCAATGAAGGCTCTGAAAATAAACCTGCATGAATAATCCTTTTGATATTTTATTTAACAAAATCACAAAAATCTAACCTTTCATTGAACTAAAACAATTGAAAATGGAGGGGGGGTGTCTCATTATGACATAAATGTTTTTCTCAAATACATGTTGAACACAATTATCGGCACCCCTTTGAAGTGATTGTGAGTAAAATATCTGTGAAGTATATTTCCATTTATATTCACAATTTTGTGCACCCCAGAGTGATTATGAACATGAAATTATACAGCCATGGCTTCCTGTTTCACAGAAATATAAATAGGAGGGAAAACAAAGCCCCTCCATCATTCACCACAATGGGTAAAACCAAAGAATATATTTCTGATATATCTTTCACAGCCTTCTTTGATCATATTTACCAAGGATGCCAATGTTTTTGGACATGACTGTATATTATTGTTTTTACAGTAGAAGAACTGACGTAAGTCATAAGAAAAACATACTAGAACTTTATTTCTCTGTCTCTGATTGTTTGTTGACTGTCATATCTCTCTGTATTCACCATGATTGTCTTCTTTGATAATTTAGGGCTTTGCTTTGAAGTTACGCATTCGTGAATCTTCTATAAGCTGCAGTCAATGTTGAGATAGAAAAACCAAGGCAAACGCAAGTATCTTCTCCGTCAAGTCTGCTGTGTTTACAGTGTTCAGTTCAGCTGAGATTGAGTGTGGAGCTGTAGATGAATTAGACAGCAATATGTAAACTCCATAAAAACATAAATGAAAAAATATTCCCCTTCTAATATTGTTACAGGAGTTATTTTTATGGCATTATTCACTAAAATCACTGATTTTAGAAGAGACTCTAATTGTTTGATTATTTCTCCACAAAAATCTTATAATTACAGGCAACACTGTATTGTAAATTTAAATTATGTTAATATAACATGAATTATCACCTTGTTTTCTCTTCAGCTAATTGATGTTGACTTTCCACAAATACTGATTCTACGATTAAGGAAAGTCCAAACTGACAAGATGCAGAGAACTCCTCCACATACTGAGGTAATTCAGTATTACAGTGATTGAGTGTCTGTAACAGAAGCAGTGATCCACCAGTATGTGTTTCTGCTTACATATTTGTTGAATGTTGATGATAAATGCTCAGGTATTATAGTGTTTTTCTTTTTATGATTAGGACAGTTTAATGAGGAGAGAGAATGGGAGATTGAAACACACATACGCATTTTTTGCATGCTTACATACAATCACACTCTTTCTCTAACTATTGAGTCCATTTGATAATGTTTTCTCTTTTTCCGAAAGGTTTCCTCTCATCGGTATGAGCTTTATGCCATAATAAACCTTTATGGTACATTGGAAGCTGGACACTATAATGCTGATATCAAATCAGATGATGCAAACTGGTTTCGATGTGGTGACAGTCATGTATTTCAGGTATGTTTGTGTATATAATGACAAACATGATTAGAAATGGATTGACTTTATGGCGTTCAAAACTGAAAATTGTCCATCTTGAAGATAAACTGGGAATAACAGGGCAAATTAGCATGAGCGCGCAACACCATAAAAGTGGAAAAGTGGAAAGTTCTGCAGGTAATTTACTGACAATACACAAATTAACACAGACGCGGTCTGTGCTTTTCCATAATGACCAACACAATCTGCCAAGAGCAGCAAATTAGCGGCTGGTTTAAGACATGCGGTTTTTGTGTGGTAAATAATGGCTCAAATACCAGTAAACAGACTACCATAAACCTCAATATATCACGTTGCGTTCATTTCAATATTCCCATATGCATATTCAATAAGCTCAGCCTCAAAAATGACTGTCCACGCCTTTTCATTGTTTTGTTTATTTATTTATTTTACAATAAGTACATTTAATCCGTCACAATTCCCTGCAGGCTTATTCTTTTTTGATTTGTGACTGCAATACTTTTGGAAGAAAATTTATCCCATATCAGTCTAATAAAAAAAATAAAGAACATAAATCACATACTTGCACAGTT
Organism: Schizopygopsis pylzovi; assembly: GCA_027422435.1. Taxonomy (NCBI): domain Eukaryota; kingdom Metazoa; phylum Chordata; class Actinopteri; order Cypriniformes; family Cyprinidae; genus Schizopygopsis; species Schizopygopsis pylzovi. Next base: position 629,135 of record CM049837.1, on the reverse strand, counting down.
AACATTTTTATAGAGTAAAGTTAAAGAGTTAGAGAGTGAAAATATAATGTCTAATATGTAATATGTCATTAGAGTGTATTTTTTTCACATTTTGTTTTTAAGGTTCTGACACAGTGTTTTTTATACAAGCAGGTACCAGACATTTAATACAGTTTATAGTGTATATATATATATATATATATATATATATATTTGTGTGTGTAACTGTATTTCTACATTTGGTGTTATTAGTGTTACTTGATTGGCTTATGAAGTTTATTTCTATGCACAGGTCTTCACCTGCCTATCTAGTCTTGTATAAACGCAGTGAGTGTCAAATATTTTTTTGCTGCATACACCATAAACCTTTTCAATGAGAAGACGTTAAACGGTTATTCTGATTTGTGCTTTTAATTTTGGGTGTCACATACAGTAGGAGAGATATACAGAATATGCTTGTGGGTCACCAGGACAGAGAAGTCCTGAGAAGTGGTCACAGAGCCAGCAATGTGTTAAATATTAAACTGCACTTTTGACTGAACGCAGTGGCGTCTAATATATCTACATATTGTAAGATAATCTTTCCATGGAGTCAGACCTGGGAAATCTTTCATCAGGTGGAAGTGGGCCTATGAGAGAGACAAATATCAAGACATCAAATCATGAACATTATTGCAAAAGACATTTCATAATTGCTCATACACAATCTATCGATGTATGTTAATAAATAATGACATTTCTTTGACCATGCACAAGATTATGTGAAGTTATATAATAAGCAATGTCCTAAACAGGATTAAGCATAAGAAAACATATTGTTCGGCCTTCAATACCATCGTGCCTGACTCTATTCTCTTTATTATTATTGTTTTTATTACCTTCAATGATATGTCTTTCTGTACTGGAAGCTCCTGACTTTAAGTGGGTAAACACACTTAGCAATAAAGCTCTTTTTGATTCTGATTAAATACCTATTTAATATTGTATTGTATTAATTGATCTAAATCTGCTGATCTATTCCTACACAAATGCAGTGAGATTTGATATGATTTTTAATTATTCACTGTCATTCCACCTTTTAATTTCGCAACATTCAACAAAAGCAGAAAATCCAGACAGAACTAGTGTAGACTAGATTCATCAAGTGTCCAAAACACTCTGTTTTTACATGTTGGCTTATATTTGATCAAATAAATGCAGCCTTAATGAGCAGATAGTTCTAATCTAAAGTCTAAAATAATATGTTTTAAATAAGTTTATTTAAATTTTTTTTAACTATAAATGATGCTAAAGGGGTACTCGAAGCGTTAAATAGTAGTATTTGAATTATCATTAAAACCGCATTAGATTCCGCGATTTAAACAACTCAGGATAAATAATGCAATGTAATTTTTTTATTTTAAATAATTATTTATTTTGTTGCTGTTATGACAAACTGCATGATTTAATGTCTTGACAGGGTTTAAGCAAATGAAAATGTCTTACCTCCGCCACCAGGTAGTCGGATCACAATGAAAAGAACACTTAAATGTTTGATTTTATAATACGCAAGAGTGCGATCATCTTCCAGTTGATGTAACGTTATTCCACAAAGCACTCTTATATCATCTGGGTCAAAAGAAAAACATGACATTCAGTGTGATGAACAACTCAAATGACACGTGAACACATACATATCAAACTAATTTAGACTTGAATCTGTTTTCTCTCTGGAAAATAATCAATATTGAGTCTACCAGCTGCTCCAGGAAACTGAGATTTGAATTTCTCCTTCAGTTCTCTGATGGTGGTGTTGTTAAACTCCTCCTCTGAATCTGCCACACGTACTAGTTTTTTTTTCTTGTCATTATAGATTATTTGGACCTGAAACACCATTCTGGATACTTTTATCAGAAAAAAAGAGAACAACAACAGAACATAAATCGTTTGGTATCTGTGAGATCAGATTCGCTTGTTTGGCGATCGACGTTAATTCTGTTTCCGGGTGCAAGCGGTTTCACTTTCGCTTTAAACTCACTGTGTCAAATGGGCGCGTGTTAAACCGGAACACAGTCAGGAAACGTTAAAAAGCGGCATAATTGAACAGTAGGTGAAATTATATCTGGCCTGGCAACTGCACAAACAGCAGACCCGCCGTGATCAACTGCGATCAAGCGAGCCGCACCTTTTGTTTTTGTTTGTCTTGCGAGTCTAATCACGCACTTCCGGTACGGCTGCTGGGAGCGGACACAATGAATGTAAAGACGCTGTCATAATGGCGTTTCCTTTATACCTAAAAAGACCATAAAGTTACATCGGAAAATGTATTTATTGCTGTTTTCCATCAGGACATAAATGATACAATATCAGGATTTTTTGTTCTTGATTTGAACATTCATTTTAATGTTTGTGAGTACATTATATATATTTTTTTAATTAAAAATTGTATTATACATTTATGAATACACATAATTGATTAATGCTAATAGGATGTATATATATACTGTATATATTAGTCATTTACATTTAGTCATTTAGCAGATGCTTTTATCCAAAGATTTCAAATGAGGACAATAAAAGCAATCAAAACCAACAAAAGAGCAACGATACGTAAATCTGTAATAAGTCCCAGTTAGCTTAACACAGTACACCTAGCTGTTTTTTTTATTATATAATAATTAAAAATAAAAAAGACAAAATAGAAAATACATTTTTTTTAATTTTTTCTCCTTTATATGTTTGCTCATTGTTTCAATGAATTCCTGTTCAGAGTGAAGCTGATTATTACTGTATCAATTCTCAAGTCCTGTTGCGGTATAGATTTGGAGAAAATGAAAGAGAAATTCACCCCGAGGGTATAAGTGCATTCTAGCACGTTTACATCAGGTCCCATTTCCAAACACTCATATCATATTTAATATATCTTTATTTTTCTGAAAATAATTACTAGGGTGATTTTTGTCAAGTGGAGCAACCATCATTTCAACCAAACAATCAAATACAGTAAAAATCGATTATTATTTTATTATCCTGATTATATATATATATATATAATCAGGATAGTAAAATAATAATCGAAAATAAAATAATAATAATCAGGATAATAAAATAATACTTATCTTTCATTATTAACAATTATTTGAGAAAAATACTGGGACCTGACAGATATTATTTCTGCCTTATATTCATGTAAGTGCTCCTTCCAAGCTTGGTTATGTACACTGAGACCAGAGATACGCCACCTACGCTCCAATTTACGACAAGCTGCCTTCATCAAGCGCAGTTCATCAGTATACCAAGGAGCTGAGCGTACAAAGGCCACTGTGCGAGATTTCATTGGTGCAAATGAATCTAAACCAGATGAGAGGACTTTGTTTAACAAAGAAATTGTCCTCCAATGGGTCAGATGGCAAAAAACAACTTAGAGAGGAGTCGACAAAAGCAGAGAAATCAGGAACATCAATAGATTTCCATTTACGATAATTAACAGTTCTAGACAAGGGCGTATTCTAGTGAGACAAATCCACATTAAAAAGGATCGCCAAATGGTCAGACAGCCAAAAATCAGAGGAGGATAACTGTGACAGAAATGTGCCATTCGTAATGACCAAATCCAAAGTATGACCCTTGATATGTGTGGGACAATCCACCAGCTGCTTTAAATCAAAACAGTCCAACAGAGACAGAAAGTCCCGTGTCATAGTAGAGTCATTTTTATCTATATGAATATTAAAGTCCCCCAGGATGAGAATTCGTTCAAACTTAACACACACCAGAGACAGCACAGAATCACAGAACAGAGGACTGGTACTATTTACAGCATTCATATAAAAAAATAAATTGTATTGTTCCTGAGAACAAAGTCACAAATATCTTGAAAACTTACCTTTAAGATGCCAGCCAGTATGTACTCTAAGTGGAGATCACTTGTAAATTGCCATAGGTTGCACTGCTTTTAATGTCATAGTCATGCAACGTCACTTCTTTGGCTGACTGATAAGAAAATGAGAAAATGACCATTGCCTGTGCTCATGCAATGGTTAATTTTACTAGTGTGATTTTGGTCAGGCCAACCACAAGATAAATTCTGCAAAATGCAAAACTCTTCTGACTGATAGTGATACTGGGCTTCTCTCGTCAAATTTCTGTGTGATATGTCTGTATCAGGAGTCACCAACCCTACTCCTGGAGAGCTACTGTCCTGCAGAGTTCAGCTCCAACTTCAATGGAGTGAAATTAACAAGTCAAGTGAGGATTGAGCATTTGTGATGGAAGACCTGCTGTTAACAAACATAATATCGGAAGGAAAGGGAAATGGAAACTGGAAAAAAATGTTTCATGACTTAAATATTTATTTCAATCATGACAACTATGCCAATGTATATGGCGATACGGTGCCATGAGTATTTAAGACATACTGCTGCCACACAAATAGGATATAAAATAACCCCCCAACAAAACTGGAAGTAGAAAAAGCAATTATGTATGCTGCTGCTATACAATAATATGATTAAAATCATCCCTACAGGCAGAAGGAAAATAAAAGATACCCCCCCAATAAAAACAAACAAAAAAACAAGCAGACCCATTGCCAAAACATATGTACTGCTGCTGCTCCGGAGAGCCGTGAGACCATGTGTTTGCTATATATGTGAGCCTGGGCTGGCTTTGCCGAATGGCTTAATGCTAGTGAACTATTGCAGCATGTACCTGACAGCTTAAACTAGTGACCCTAGTTAAATGTGTTTCTGGGCTAATGAACCCAGATAAATTAGCTAGTGGCTTAACAATGTGAACCTGGGTTCTGTACACTTAGGTTTATTTAACTAATGACCTAAATAACTATGTGTGTCTGAGCCAATAGCTCAAACTTACCTAGGTGACCCATGTGTGCCATTGACAGTACCCTCGGCCCCCGCGCAATGCATGACTCACTCCAACATGTCAATTCTGCCCTGACTCGGGAGAAAGGTGTCAGATCAGAGCTCACCCGAGCAGGCCAGCTGTTCTGAATGTACGTGCTGAGGGTAACAAAGAGTGGGGCAGACTCTCGCTTGAGTTCTTCAAGAGACACTGCGGCCTGTAGGGGCTGATACATTAACTGCACAAGGCCACTCTCTGTATCTGACTCTGGCTGTGCTAGTTGGCTCTGCAGCTGAACGTGACAGGAAATCTGCAACCACGTTGTCTTTTCCAGGAGTAAACAGCAGCTGGTAGTTGTACTGATTCAACCTGTCAGACAATCGGTGAAGCCTGAGGGGCTTGTGGCCCATTCCAGCAGAGGACTTGAAAGCAGTGAGTGGTCTGTTCTGAGAGTAAAGGATCGTCCATATAAGTACATGTGCCAGCGCTCACATGCCCAAATTCACGAGGCGAATGCCTCTTTCTCTCTCCCACTGAATATTAATGCTCCGCAGTACTCAGAGCTGGTGAAGCAAAAGCAATATGCCTTTCAATGCCATCATGCAGCTGTGACAGAACTGCTCCGACTGCTACTGCTGATGCGTCACATGTCACCAGGGTGGGGCTGGAGAGATCAAAATTAGCTAGAGTTGGTGGTGATGAGCATGCCCAGGGGGTGTTATGCTTGAGTAGCTGTCGTAGAGGGGCAGTGATTTCATTACTAAGGTAAGAACCTGAGATTAAGCAGTCATGCCAAAGAAGGATGCAAGCTGTCCCGCTGAGGTTGGCACTGGAAGGTTAAGAATGGCTTCTACGTTGGACTGCAATGGTGTGATACCTGAGCTGGACACCCAAAGACTCAAAGTATATTGCTGGGACAGCAAACACACATTTTTCTGATTAATGTCAGATTTTGTCTTGACAGAGCTGTGAACATCTGTCTAAGGCTTTCGTCATGAGTTCCCATGTCCTTTCCATGTACTACTATATCATCTAAGTACACAGCTGTACCTGGGAGTGCTGCTAGGACAGTAGCAGGTGTATAGCATGTGACGGTAATGTGTATTTGTCTGGCACCACAGCCTTCACAGTATACAAAAATTTAATGAGATATTGAAAATGATCTCTGATCTAAATGAAGTTGATGATTTGACCGGATCCAGGATTGTGTGCTTCTGATTTCAACTAGAGCGTAATAATTTGGCAGGGGGTCGAAAATCGGCACAACATGGCCTTTAAGCCTCAATTGTTTACAATGCAGTGATTTTGTGAATCAATTATTTCTAAACAGTGGTTCGGAGCGCTATCAAAGTGCTAAACAACATTATTTCAGTAAACGAGGCTTGAAAGTTTCACAATTACAATGGTTTGCCGTTGAGAGGATCCGTTGAGAGGATCTCGTTGAGAGGAATCATGTTGAATCATCCCCCCCCAGCAAGAACCACTGAACCAGTGTCTATGCTTTTACCTGATCTCGGATTGTAGAGAGTTTTAACGAGACATTTGTGTAATTAAAAGGATGAGAAGTAGTTAACAGTCTCTTGCCTCTATACAAGATCTGTCCATAAAACAAACAAAGCAAGTCCTGCAAATTAATATAACATATTTAAAATAAAAACACACATTATACAGACACTTCATATTTAAGGGAAATTATTATTTTTATTGTATTTATGTAATATACTTTCAATAAAACATTTCCAATGTGTGTGTTTTTAATCTGTCTTTCTGCATGTTTTTGATGCATTTACACACTTCTGACCAGCAGGTGTCACAGCGCGTGGTGTCTCGAGCGCTTCGAATCACTGAATCATTCTGAGTCACTCGGTTCAATTGATTCGAAGCTTCTCAAAACGGTTTGTTTCTCCCATCATCAGAGATACACAGTGTTCAAAGTCAGAAGTGATTCAGTGAGTCGAGACTGTAATGTGATTGGTTTACGAGACTCAGCTGATCCTCGTTGAGAGCTTTGTTCTCCTTATTTAAGAAGATCTGGAGGAATTACAGCAGAAACAACAGCGTCGTTCAGGTGAGTCTCTGATCTGAGTGAATAACCACAGAATCTGCTGCTTTCTCATTGTGAAGAAATGAATGAATTCATGCTTTATTAGGCTGCTCATTCAGCTTTATGATTGTGTTTGAGTTACTGTCTCGAGGGGTTCAACAGATCTCAGAGATGATTACACAAATATATTAATTCCTCCAGGAAACAGTGTGTTTGGATTCTTCAGAAGCTTGAATTAAATTCATGTGAAATTGGGGAAATAATGAACCATGTTATTTCAGTGTGATTAAAAACATTTAATCTTGTGGTCTTTAAAGGAGGAGAAACACTGCCATCGGCTCCATCTTCCATCGACTTCTCTGTGTCATGATCTAATCTAGAGTTTCTCTCTATTCAATCTTCTGCTGCTCGAGAACACATTACAGTCGCACAGTTAAGGATTGATTTTCAAGCTCTAAGTTTAACACAGAAGTGTATCTTTGAGATCCGTTCAGTCCACCTCACTCTCTCCATTCTGCTCTCTCTCTCTTCTACTTCAGCAGTCTTCATGTAATGAGAGAGAGCTTCTTCATATAAGGCCCCATGCTATGGACTGTTTGCTTCTACCATCAGACATGCTTTAAAATGATGGGTAAGACATTTAATTAACAGTTTTGTTCTTGTTTTAATTGTTTCCCTTTGGGTTTAAGAAGAGCGCACTACAAATAAAATGCATTATGACGGTCCTGCTGCAGCTACAAGAACCAAATCAGCTCTTTTCTGAAGACACTGCTATATTTCCATGTAACGCCTGTCTGAACACACGATGATTCGCCTGATTTTATCATCTGGGATTGAGACGAGAAAGCCGATCAATCTTCATTGGATCTGCTGGGACTGTGGTCTTTCTCTCTGTAGCTTCTCAGGTCAGTTCAAGCTGGGGAGGAGAAAAGAAGGGATTGGTTTACGAGACTTGGCTGATCCTCGTTGAGAGCTTTGTTCTCATTATTTAAGAAGATCTGGAGAAATTACAGCAGAAACAACAGCGTCGTTCAGGTGAGTCTCTGATCTGAGTGAATAACCACAGAATCTGCTGCTTTCTCATTGTGAAGAAATTAATGAATTCATGCTTTATAAGTCTGCTCATTCAGCTTTATGATTGTGTTTGAGTTACTGTCTCGAGGTGTTCAACAGATCTCAGAGATCATTAAAAACAAGAGACTAATTCCTCCAGAAAACAGTGTTTGGGTTTTCAGATGAAAGCTTGAATTAGATTCGTGTGGAATTGGGGCAAATAATGAACATTGTTAGTCTAGTGTGATTTTAAGAACAGGTAATGTTTTGGTCTTTAAGAGAGGAGAAACACTGCTATCAGCTTGCTTTTTCTGTGTCTCATGATCTAATCTAGAGTTTCTCTCTCTCTGTCCCAGCAGAGGACGACCAAAGCTGATGTCTTCCATGATTATGGCCAAGATCTTGGGATGGAGGACTTCATACGAGAGTTGGAGCAGATGGAGGTACGTACACACACACAGCTCTTCATGTGTTCAGCACAGAATCATCTGGACCTGAATCTTCATTGGATCTGCTGGGACTCATGTCTTTCTCTCTGATAGCTTCACAGTCCAGGTCAAGTTGGGAGAGGAGCTGTTCTCAGAGCGGGTTGCTGGAGTAAGAACGGGTCAAAGAGAAAGCGGCTCGGGTGGCTCTGGATGAGATGCTAAACAGAGGAACGCTGCCGGGAAAGGTTAAGAGAAGGACTGAAGGAGTCTGATGATTGAGAGGAACAGAAAGAGAATAAACGGGTCAGTGGGGTCCAGACTTGCAGTAGTCGGCACAGGTGGTCACCTTCACTTATAAAGGAAGAGAAGGACCGGAACAACCCAAGGAAACGCATCCAGTGATGAGCTGAAGTTTCTGTGAACTGATGATCATCAGTAAACTGAATCTTGAAGCTTTAACACGTGTTGAGCTCTTGACTGCACTGCTTGTGTGAGTATCACATCTATAGTCAGATTCACAATATCATTGAAATTAAGCACAAGAGCTGTTCCCCGCACAAATAAATAATGCAGGATTATCAGTGAATTTACTTTAAGAGACACTGATTAAAAATAAGACTGCTGTTGAATTGTTGATAGCTGATTCATCCTCAGTCAGAGTTTTTACTGACAATAGTGACTTCAGTCGAATGTGGAAAGAGTCAAATGTGTATGTAGTGTGTGAACACTTGTGCCGTTTATGTCTGACTCCTCTTTCTCTCTCGGTCAGATTCACCGTGAGACGCATTTGGTGATGAAGGCGTCTCTGGAGGAGCTGAAGAGGAGACTTTAGAGAACAGGTCAGAGACACCGAGAGATGTGAACCGCTGTAGATCATTTATCCTTTATTCTACCAGCAATGCTGCTTTGAATTAAATATGAATCAGTATTTGTTAAAGGGATGTAAAGGTCAGTTTCTGGACTGTAAGTGACGCAGGAACTTCATTCAAAAGTGTGCAGATTAAACTCTTTATGAGACTTTGTTCTTTTCTTTCCACTCCCTCCTGAGTGCTTTTAATCAATGGATTTTAACGTTTTTACTGTTTTAACTCCTTCCCCTCATGTCTTAATTTATCACCCCTGCTTTCACCCTACATTACCTTGATTTTAATGTATTTATTATATATGAATGTTTTATCTTCCTACCCTGTGTATTTATTGATCTTAATAAAATCATTGCATCAAATCATATCTCTGTACATGTGTATAAGTGTTCATCATGAAGAGATGATCTCTACAATCATTCCAGCAGATCTCATAAAGTCCACAATCACAGCATGGATTGAAACACCATTACAGGCTTAGTTCAGACAAACATTAATAATTGTTCTCAAAGGATTGTTTTCTCTTCTGTGTGAAAGTGTTTCTTCAGATGAGTGAAAGCTGAGAGAATCTCTCTGATTGTGTTTCTAACAGTAGCCTGGACTCATTCAGACCCATAGAGTCACGAGAACATCAGAACTATTATCTGTGATTAGAGAACGGGTTTTACACAGAATCAAGTCAAAGCGCATTTCGCGAGTCATTTGCTTTATATTTATCCCAGAGGGGAAGATGTTACTAATGATAGAAATAAACTGGAATATTATTGTAATCAACTGTCATCCATACATATTTTAATAATAATTCACATGATTTTGCACGTGGCCTGAGAAAATCATGTCTATTGTTTTGCTAAAAAAAACTAATTGTATGGATGTAAACAAATTCTGGACCAATGTGTTGTATATTGTCACTATTTCCAGCCGTGGAAAGGTTTTTGCACACTTCACTGAGGAGTCTAAAGCCTTAGCGGTGATTGGCAGCCTGTGTTTAGACTAAAGAAGAGGAAGCTAGAGGACACCTTTCAGGTAAAAGCATTGACTTGAGAGAAGGACACTAATAATGTCATGGTACCTTGTGAATGTTTGCTTATTCTGTGGTGTTTCACTCACAGGACGAGACACAACATTGGGTTCAGGAATCATCATCACAGGTATAAAGCCTATACTGTGTAGTGGGTCAAACACAGTGGAAAGTCTCTTTAAATATGCACTTTTAAAAATAGCACACACTTAAGTGTAATTGCATCTGTAATTGCATCTGATTGCATTTCATAAATTGTTAGGCAGATAATGCAAATATAAATGTACTGCGTCCTGTGTTGGAGGATGTACTCTTGAATCGTACACACGATTAGTAACAAAGTCAACGCTACTTTTCTTTTTGTTTTTGGAACAATTCTGAATTAATGCTTTTGGTTTCTTACAATTGTATCTCCCTTGTTCTTTGTGTTATTTTACAGAAACAATTGATGAGAGATTTAAAGGAAGCCAGCAAGTGGTGTTGATGAACAGTCAAGTGTGCTGCTCGGTTCTGTTCAGCGGCCCGGAGTACTCTGTATGGAGGATGAAGATGATGATGAACAGTCAAGTGTGCTGCTCGGTTCTGTTCAGCGGCTCGGAGTACTCTGTGTGGAGGATGAAGATGTTGATGAACGGTCAAGTGTGCTGCTTGGTTCTGTTCAGCGGCCCGGAGTACTCTGTATGGAGGATGAAGATGTTGATGAACAGTCAAGTGTGCTGCTTGGTTCTGTTCAGCGGCTCGGAGTACTCTGTGTGGAGGATGAAGATGTTGATGAACAGTCAAGTGTGCTGCTCGGTTCTGTTCAGCGGCCCGGAGTACTCTGTATGGAGGATGAAGATGATGATGAACGGTCAAGTGTGCTGCTTGGTTCTGTTCAGCGGCCCGGAGTACTCTGTATGGAGGATGAAGATGTTGATGAACAGTCAAGTGTGCTGCTTGGTTCTGTTCAGCGGCTCGGAGTACTCTGTGTGGAGGATGAAGATGTTGATGAACGGTCAAGTGTGCTGCTCGGTTCTGTTCAGCGGCCCGGAGTACTCTGTGTGGAGGATGAAGATGTTGATGAACAGTCAAGTGTGCTGCTTGGTTCTGTTCAGCGCCCGGAGTACTCTGTGTGGAGGATGAAGATGTTGATGAACAGTCAAGTGTGCTGTTCTGTTCAGCGGCTCGGAGTACTCTGTATGGAGGATGAAGATGTTGATGAACAGTCAAGTGTGCTGCTCGGTTCTGTTCAGCGGCTCGGAGTACTCTGTATGGAGGATGAAGATGTTGATGAACAGTCAAGTGTGCTGCTTGGTTCTGTTCAGCGGCTCGGAGTACTCTGTGTGGAGGATGAAGATGTTGATGAACGGTCAAGTGTGCTGCTCGGTTCTGTTCAGCGGCCCGGAGTACTCTGTGTGGAGGATGAAGATGTTGATGAACAGTCAAGTGTGCTGCTTGGTTCTGTTCAGCGCCCGGAGTACTCTGTGTGGAGGATGAAGATGTTGATGAACAGTCAAGTGTGCTGTTCTGTTATCAGCTTGCTTTTTCTGTGTCTCATGATCTAATCTAGAGTTTCTCTCTCTCTGTCCCAGCAGAGGACGACCAAAGCTGATGTCTTCCATGATTATGGCCAAGATCTTGGGATGGAGGACTTCATACGAGAGTTGGAGCAGATGGAGGTACGTACACACACACAGCTCTTCATGTGTTCAGCACAGAATCATCTGGACCTGAATCTTCATTGGATCTGCTGGGACTCATGTCTTTCTCTCTGATAGCTTCACAGTCCAGGTCAAGTTGGGAGAGGAGCTGTTCTCAGAGCGGGTTGCTGGAGTAAGAACGGGTCAAAGAGAAAGCGGCTCGGGTGGCTCTGGATGAGATGCTAAACAGAGGAACGCTGCCGGGAAAGGTTAAGAGAAGGACTGAAGGAGTCTGATGATTGAGAGGAACAGAAAGAGAATAAACGGGTCAGTGGGGTCCAGACTTGCAGTAGTCGGCACAGGTGGTCACCTTCACTTATAAAGGAAGAGAAGGACCGGAACAACCCAAGGAAACGCATCCAGTGATGAGCTGAAGTTTCTGTGAACTGATGATCATCAGTAAACTGAATCTTGAAGCTTTAACACGTGTTGAGCTCTTGACTGCACTGCTTGTGTGAGTATCACATCTATAGTCAGATTCACAATATCATTGAAATTAAGCACAAGAGCTGTTCCCCGCACAAATAAATAATGCAGGATTATCAGTGAATTTACTTTAAGAGACACTGATTAAAAATAAGACTGCTGTTGAATTGTTGATAGCTGATTCATCCTCAGTCAGAGTTTTTACTGACAATAGTGACTTCAGTCGAATGTGGAAAGAGTCAAATGTGTATGTAGTGTGTGAACACTTGTGCCGTTTATGTCTGACTCCTCTTTCTCTCTCGGTCAGATTCACCGTGAGACGCATTTGGTGATGAAGGCGTCTCTGGAGGAGCTGAAGAGGAGACTTTAGAGAACAGGTCAGAGACACCGAGAGATGTGAACCGCTGTAGATCATTTATCCTTTATTCTACCAGCAATGCTGCTTTGAATTAAATATGAATCAGTATTTGTTAAAGGGATGTAAAGGTCAGTTTCTGGACTGTAAGTGATGCAGGAACTTCATTCAAAAGTGTGCAGATTAAACTCTTTATGAGACTTTGTTCTTTTCTTTCCACTCCCTTGAGTGCTTTTAATCAATGGATTTTAACGTTTTTACTGTTTTAACTCCTTCCCCTCATGTCTTAATTTATCACCCCTGCTTTCACCCTACATTACCTTGATTTTAATGTATTTATTATATATGAATGTTTTATCTTCCTACCCTGTGTATTTATTGATCTTAATAAAATCATTGCATCAAATCATATCTCTGTACATGTGTATAAGTGTTCATCATGAAGAGATGATCTCTACAATCATTCCAGCAGATCTCATAAAGTCCACAATCACAGCATGGATTGAAAACCATTACAGGCTTAGTTCAGACAAACATTAATAATTGTTCTCAAAGGATTGTTTTCTCTTCTGTGTGAAAGTGTTTCTTCAGATGAGTGAAAGCTGAGAGAATCTCTCTGATTGTGTTTCTAACAGTAGCCTGGACTCATTCAGACCCATAGAGTCACGAGAACATCAGAACTATTATCTGTGATTAGAGAACGGGTTTTACACAGAATCAAGTCAAAGCGCATTTCGCGAGTCATTTGCTTTATATTTATCCCAGAGGGGAAGATGTTACTAATGATAGAAATAAACTGGAATATTATTGTAATCAACTGTCATCCATACATATTTTAATAATAATTCACATGATTTTGCACGTGGCCTGAGAAAATCATGTCTATTGTTTTGCTAAAAAAAACTAATTGTATGGATGTAAACAAATTCTGGACCAATGTGTTGTATATTGTCACTATTTCCAGCCGTGGAAAGGTTTTTGCACACTTCACTGAGGAGTCTAAAGCCTTAGCGGTGATTGGCAGCCTGTGTTTAGACTAAAGAAGAGGAAGCTAGAGGACACCTTTCAGGTAAAAGCATTGACTTGAGAGAAGGACACTAATAATGTCATGGTACCTTGTGAATGTTTGCTTATTCTGTGGTGTTTCACTCACAGGACGAGACACAACATTGGGTTCAGGAATCATCATCACAGGTATAAAGCCTATACTGTGTAGTGGGTCAAAACAGTGGAAAGTCTCTTTAAATATGCACTTTTAAAAATAGCACACACTTAAGTGTAATTGCATCTGTAATTGCATCTGATTGCATTTCATAAATTGTTAGGCAGATAATGCAAATATAAATGTACTGCGTCCTGTGTTGGAGGATGTACTCTTGAATCGTACACACGATTAGTAACAAAGTCAACGCTACTTTTCTTTTTGTTTTTGGAACAATTCTGAATTAATGCTTTTGGTTTCTTACAATTGTATCTCCCTTGTTCTTTGTGTTATTTTACAGAAACAATTGATGAGAGATTTAAAGGAAGCCAGCAAGTGGTGTTGATGAACAGTCAAGTGTGCTGCTCGGTTCTGTTCAGCGGCCCGGAGTACTCTGTATGGAGGATGAAGATGATGATGAACAGTCAAGTGTGCTGCTCGGTTCTGTTCAGCGGCTCGGAGTACTCTGTGTGGAGGATGAAGATGTTGATGAACGGTCAAGTGTGCTGCTTGGTTCTGTTCAGCGGCCCGGAGTACTCTGTATGGAGGATGAAGATGTTGATGAACAGTCAAGTGTGCTGCTTGGTTCTGTTCAGCGGCTCGGAGTACTCTGTGTGGAGGATGAAGATGTTGATGAACAGTCAAGTGTGCTGCTCGGTTCTGTTCAGCGGCCCGGAGTACTCTGTATGGAGGATGAAGATGATGATGAACGGTCAAGTGTGCTGCTTGGTTCTGTTCAGCGGCCCGGAGTACTCTGTATGGAGGATGAAGATGTTGATGAACAGTCAAGTGTGCTGCTTGGTTCTGTTCAGCGGCTCGGAGTACTCTGTGTGGAGGATGAAGATGTTGATGAACGGTCAAGTGTGCTGCTCGGTTCTGTTCAGCGGCCCGGAGTACTCTGTGTGGAGGATGAAGATGTTGATGAACAGTCAAGTGTGCTGCTTGGTTCTGTTCAGCGCCCGGAGTACTCTGTGTGGAGGATGAAGATGTTGATGAACAGTCAAGTGTGCTGTTCTGTTCAGCGGCTCGGAGTACTCTGTATGGAGGATGAAGATGTTGATGAACAGTCAAGTGTGCTGCTCGGTTCTGTTCAGCGGCTCGGAGTACTCTGTATGGAGGATGAAGATGTTGATGAACAGTCAAGTGTGCTGCTCGGTTCTGTTCAGCGGCCCGGAGTACTCTGTGTGGAGGATGAAGATGTTGATGAACAGTCAAGTGTGCTGCTCGGTTCTGTTCAGCGGCCCGGAGTACTCTGTGTGGAGGATGAAGATGTTGATGAACAGTCAAGTGTGCTGCTTGGTTCTGTTCAGCGGCCCGGAGTACTCTGTGTGGAGGATGAAGATGATGATGAACAGTCAAGTGTGCTGCTCGGTTCTGTTCAGCGGCTCGGAGTACTCTGTATGGAGGATGAAGATGATGATGAACAGTCAAGTGTGCATGCTTGGTTCTGTTCAGCGGCCCGGAGTACTCTGTATGGAGGATGAAGATGATGATGAACAGTCAAGTGTGCTGCTTGGTTCTGTTCAGCGGCTCGGAGTACTCTGTATGGAGGATGAAGATGATGATGAACAGTCAAGTGTGCTGCTTGGTTCTGTTCAGCGGCTCGGAGTACTCTGTATGGAGGATGAAGATGTTGATGAACAGTCAAGTGTGCTGCTTGGTTCTGTTCAGCGGCCCGGAGTACTCTGTGTGGAGGATGAAGATGTTGATGAACAGTCAAGTGTGCTGCTTGGTTCTGTTCAGCGGCCCGGAGTACTCTGTGTGGAGGATGAAGATGATGATGAACAGTCAAGTGTGCTGCTTGGTTCTGTTCAGCGGCCCGGAGTACTCTGTATGGAGGATGAAGATGTTGATGAACAGTCAAGTGTGCTGCTCGGTTCTGTTCAGCGGCCCGGAGTACTCTGTATGGAGGATGAAGATGTTGATGAACAGTCAAGTGTGCTGCTTGGTTCTGTTCAGCGGCCCGGAGTACTCTGTATGGAGGATGAAGATGTTGATGAACAGTCAAGTGTGCTGCTTGGTTCTGTTCAGCGGCCCGGAGTACTCTGTATGGAGGATGAAGATGTTGATGAACAGTCAAGTGTGCTGCTCGGTTCTGTTCAGCGGCCCGGAGTACTCTGTATGGAGGATGAAGATGTTGATGAACAGTCAAGTGTGCTGCTCGGTTCTGTTCAGCGGCCCGGAGTACTCTGTATGGAGGATGAAGATGTTGATGAACAGTCAAGTGTGCTGCTTGGTTCTGTTCAGCGCCCGGAGTACTCTGTGTGGAGGATGAAGATGTTGATGAACGGTCAAGTGTGCTGCTTGGTTCTGTTCAGCGGCCCGGAGTACTCTGTATGGAGGATGAAGATGTTGATGAACGGTCAAGTGTGCTGCTCGGTTCTGTTCAGCGGCTCGGAGTACTCTGTATGGAGGATGAAGATGTTGATGAACGGTCAAGTGTGCTGCTTGGTTCTGTTCAGCGGCTCGGAGTACTCTGTATGGAGGATGAAGATGTTGATGAGGCCATGGACAAATTACAGAAGGACAGAACTGATTCAGTTTTGTCTTTACTGAGGAGGAGGACATGGACTTGTTCCTTGAACATTGATGTCATGAATCTGAAAGTATTCTGTCAAACTGAAACAATAGAAAACGCATAATGTGCCTCGTTGATTCCTTTGGTTTTTATTTTGTTATGGAGGTGTTCTAAATTTGTATTCATTTGTATATTGTACTATTTTATACAACTATTGTCAGTTTATCCAATAATAAAAACTGTTAATGCAGTAGTTGTAAATAGTCTGTCTCCTTGTGACAGGTTTAAAATAAAAATGCTTTTTTTATCCATGATTTTGGAAGATCATTTTGTGTTTAGACCTTATAGTTATCTTGTATCTTTGATAATGATTAGCTTTGCAGATATAAATGTTAAAAAGTCGTAGCCTACTTTAATGCCAAAGTAACGTTATAACATTATAGTCATATGATAAACAAGCATCAAATAATATCTTTTGGGAGGAACATTTTCTGTCTCGTTATAGAAATAATGTACTTTAAATCGTTTAACAACATTGTCTTTATTAGTAACGCGAACGAACGAAAGTCTGGAAACTTATTTCCGGTTTGTTTATGTCGACTGCACGTGACGTCACCGGAAGCGCAGGTGTCTGAGAGTGCAAGTCTGCAGCCAGACCCCTCTCCATCATTTTCCCATCAGGAGAAATTGGTCCGGGTTCTTATGGGTTAAGTTCAGAAATAAGAAAACACTCCAGCGCAGTAGATGGCGCTGTGAGTCTAGAAGCTTCCTTAGTTTTCTTCCCGCCAGAAAACACATAAAAGAAGAAACGCGGTTAGAACAAAATGAATGCGTATTAAAGTGGAGCACGCTGTATCTGTGCTGTTCGTTGGGACAGAAGACCGGGCACAGGGTGTCGTTTGGGAACGAAGCTCGTGAGGGACCAGACCACATGCCAAGGTAACACATAAGTGATGAGCTGAAGTTTCTCTGGACAGCTGTTGATCATCAGTAAAGTCAATCTGCACTGCTACTGTGAGCATCACATCTATAGTCAGATTCACAATATCATTGAAATTAAGCACACAAGGGCTGTTCCACGCACAAATAATTAATGCAGGATTATCAGTGAATTTACTTTAAGAGACACTGATTAAAAATAAGACTGCGATTGAATTGTTGATCCCTCCTCAGTCAGAGTTTTTACTGACAATAGTGACTTCAGTCGAATGTGGAAAGAGTCAAATATGTGTATGTAGTGTGTGAACACTTGTGCCGTTTATGTCTGACTCCTCTTTCTCTCTCGGTCAGATTCACCGTGAGAGACACATTTGGTGACGAAGGCACCTCTGGAGGAGCTGAAGAGGAGACTTTAGAGAACAGGTCAGAGACACCGAGAGATGTGAACCGCTGTAGATCAGTTATCCTTTATTCTACCAGCAATGCTGCTTTGAATTAAATATGAATCAGTATTTGTTAAAGGGATGTAAATATCAGTTTCTGGACTGTAAGTGATGCAGGAACTTCATTCAAAAGTGTGCAGATTAAACTCTTTATGAGACTTTGCTCTTTTCTTTCCCCAGGTCTCCCTCCTGAGTGCTTTTAATCAATGGATTTTAACATTTTTACTGTTTTAACTCCTTCCCCTCATGTCTTAATTTATTACCCCTGCTTTCACCTGACATTATCTTGATTTTAATGTATTTATTATATATGAATGTTTTATCTCCCTACCCTGTGTAGAATATCAAGGACCAAATCAGACAAATCAAGATTCGATCCAAGCATGGTTGAAACATGAGGAGCCGAATTCCACAAGACAACAGCAGAAAGTCATAAATCAGACCCCCAGCCCGCCTGAATACACCCCGACCAGGTTTCGAGGACAAAGGCTAAAATTCCTGGGTTCACAAAACCTGTAGAATCATCTTAAAATACTTTCATTCTCATGGTTAATGAAACTAATCATTTCTATGCATAGCTGCATATTATGTATGTGACCCACAAATTAGAATATCCTTGTTTTAATCATTGTGTTTATCGTGCTTTTAATTAGTATTGACTAGCTAAGCCTTAAGGGTTAATGTCATGTTTGGTATGTATGAGTGTAAAGTATAGTTTAATCATTTCTTTTGATGGATTTCCTGTCAAATGCATCATATTCTGGTTATAGAAACCACATCCAAAAGGATACTTGCAAGAGAATGTAAAATTCGGGCACTGTGACTGGCCATGACATGTTAATTTATTAAGTGGGTGGAGCTACAAAGCGGCACCCAGAGTCAGCATGGGATCTAATTGGTCAAGACAACCATTGGGAGGTCCCTAAAAGGCCGAGTTTAAATACCCAGGACTCTCTTAAACGCTCTCTTAACTTCTCCTCGCGCTCTTGAATCTCTCTCTCTCCGGACAAATGAACTCTCTCTCTCGCCATGTGCTCTGAACACACCCAGCCAGTTGCTACCATGATGAGAAGAAAAGCCACCTAGTCTTTTTACACCCTTTTATTCTTTTACTTTAGTTTATTTTCTTTCCGTGAGTTCGTGTGCTAAGTTGCGTTTGCCAAGGACAACCAGCCAAAACTCAACAAAGCAGCCAAGAGCCAACGCCCACTTCAACGACTCCTGAACTCTAAGCCAATCAGCGACTTCGGAGAAACCCTTTCCCGCAAAGACGGAGGACAAAAGGGAATCCTTTAAACACAAAAGCTACGCAAGTACAAACCCCAGACTTTTGCTGAGACTGGTGTAATATTGAAAATAGATTTTAGCCTCATTGAAAAAGTCAATGCGAGTGTTAAATATGTGATTGATGATTGTTCAGGTTTATGCAATTGCACATATTGCTGTAAACGTGGGATATCAAATTCTCATTCTCTTAATCTAATCCTTTCCTCACTTTCTCTCTTTCTGCAACGCGTGAATGTGTGAATGCTTGTGTTCATGTGTAGATTAGTTTACATGTCTTAGAGTTATAAAATAAAGTCTTGTTTATATTGAAAAGAGAAATATCTTGTGTTTTGTGCTCATAAGTTAATGCCTTAATCTGTCGATTTTGTTACTGTGCTATTTAATAGTGTTTTCACTATATTTCTGGATTTTAATATCCAGTGCAGAGTTTGTTATACGGCTTGTTCAGTGAATCGCCGTGAAACAGTGAGTCTGTTCAAATTCCCTATAAAATCATTAATGATTCCCTTTGAGCTAAATTGACCTGTTTCCCTTATAACTATATATATATTATATGTTATCATTACATATTGGTGGAGGAAAAAGCGGGCAGATTAATCTAAATTATGAGCATAAACCAAGTTATTTAATCTTTTATATTCTTACGGATGAGATCTGAGATCGAGACTGGTGTGTGTGTGCGTTTGTGTGAGTGACGTCAGCAGCGCGCGCCTCCTTGAATGAATGAGCACAGAGAAGGCTGTAACTCGAGTCAGCCTCTCCTTTGTTCAACTGCAGTAAGGGAACTCAAAGTTAACAGTTAAGATCGGAGAATAAGGTTGGAGATGAGCGTGTTCCTCTCTTCTTGTAATGCCTTGTTTTATAGCTGAATTAATGTCCTGCGTGTTCCAGGTCATCTAATAGCTATAACTTACTCCATAATCTCAGTAACTGTTAGCCGCACGAAGCTAAACTGCAGCAATTAAAAGGGAAATAAATCAGTGGATAAAGAATAGTTTTGAGCGTGTTCCTCAATCCTGTTTATCAAAGCCTTATTCATAGTTTGATCGTCAGTGCGTGTTCCATTGTCAGATCATATAACGTTATGCTATGACTCCCTGGGTTAAACATTAGAGAATAATGCTTGCCTGTTTGTGTACGTTACACTGTTCACAAAGTGGATTAAATCTCGCGAAACACTGCGCGTGTCCGAGAGTGATTTGAATGGGAGCTTTAAAAGCTTTATCAAGTAAAGTTTACCTTTGAACCAACAGCGAAGAAACCCTGTTGTGTTTATGTCCATATAAACGGACACGGGCTTGTGATTCACTGTTTCCTCAACCGCAGCACGAAGCTATTATTTGAATAAGGTTTAAGTTTAACTCTGAACGAACTGAAAGTTTAAGCGCCACATCGCAGAACAAGCGGTGTTGTTATTTGTACAGTGTTGAGATGCGCCAACATTTCATGTAACATGCTTAACTGTATTTGTAATGCAACCATTAATGTGCTAGCCACTAGTTTGTTTCGGTTGCCACAGATACGATTGTGACACGAAAGTCTTAACATACTTCCGGAGCAACTTTGAACTGCGCACGCGCAGTACATCGATGCTTTTGTAAACAAACTCCATGCTGTTGCTAATGGCAC
Source organism: Schizopygopsis pylzovi (assembly GCA_027422435.1). Classification (NCBI taxonomy): domain Eukaryota; kingdom Metazoa; phylum Chordata; class Actinopteri; order Cypriniformes; family Cyprinidae; genus Schizopygopsis; species Schizopygopsis pylzovi. The sequence goes on along the minus strand of CM049837.1, from coordinate 608,428 downwards.
GGTGGTGTTTACATTGAAGTCTATGCTAAAGCCATTAGCCTCAAAGGTTAGAAGTTAGCATTAAACATCCAATGGTTGAATAAAGTGTGTGTTTTGAGAAGCTAAAGTGGTTTAACCCTTCAAACATTTAAACTAATATACTTGTTGGTCTTTCTCTTCCCTATTTCTCCCTTTTTACCACTTATTTGTAGTTCTACTAGAAAGGAAAATACTAGTCCAGAATTATTAATTGTGCCAAATTCAAATTTAATTAAAACATTAAATTTATTTGGAATCATTCTAATTTTCCCCCTCATATTATTTAATATGATCCTTCCTTTTAGTATTCCCTTTTGGGCATAATCATTTTAGGTACAAATAAGTATTGAACTTTAAAAGTTTAAGTAAACTTATTCTACCTAATTGATTTATTACCCATTTAAGTAGATTCTATTCAGACTTATACTCACTCATTACTTTATTGCGTTTTACCCCTAATTCTTCCTGTTTTGGTTATAAACATAACCACTATTTTATTTACTTATTTCCTCATTTACTTAATTTCATATTTGCTTATTTTGCCTGTTTATTACTTTACAATTTTACTTTGTCTTACCATTTTCTTTCCTCTTCACTTTTCACATTTGTAGGGACCTGTAAGAACCATCAATCAATTCTAAGTGTATGAGATATACAATCCTGTCAAGAGGCGAATCATCCTAACGAATTTGATTGCAATCAAACCTACTTTTGTTCTTCTTAACCTCTCTATATTTAAAACGCAATCCAAATTTGAACAACTCATGCAACGCTGAGATCAATTTTAATAGAGATAAGTGTTGAGCAACTGGCGCCTTCGCAGCCTCCCTGGTGAGCGGTCCAACTGTAAGGTGTTGCGTTGTCAATTCTGTCAGACTAAGAAAAGAGATATCAGAAGTATTATTATATTAGTTTGTCCAAGACGAAGATTTAATAATATTGTTTGCCTCCTTGATAACAACATTTAATAATAAAAAAAAAGGAAAGAATTTTCTTCATTTGAAAAAAAAAAATAGAAAAGGAATTGTTTTTTTATTAAATTTGTTTTTCACCTTTTTGTCTCTTTTCCCTCTTCCTCATTAGAGTGACGAAGTCTTCACATCGCTAGTCTACCTAGATACTCTGAGACCAACACAGTGATCACCACACTTCACCAGTGGTTCAGAATCACTGACATAACACTTAGTTGTCGCACCACACATAAGCTTCCACTCCACACAGATCTGTGTCAGTCTCTCTTCTCCCCAGCGTGCCAACATGCCGCAGACTGCAGACCCCCTTGCCCAAGGAGAAGAGGTGAACACTTGGCTGAGAGGTACAACAGACAGCCTCACCCCCAAGACGTTTGAACTGTTATTATTTTTAATAATAATCCTAGGTCTGAGAAGATTCCTGACACAAGATTCAAGCCAGAATAACAACCATGAGGAGCTAGTCAAAATTGCCAGCTCCCTAAGCTATGCCTTCACGACCCAGCTGAAACTGAGCGACAAGCACATCACCCACCTTCAAGAGGAACTGACATGTGCTCAACGTCGCATAGACAAGCTGGAAGTGAAAGTTCAAGATCAACTCAAAGCACCCAACGAGAGCGAGCAGGAAACAACGGAACAAGTTAAGGAGCTCCAAGCAGCCCTGACAGCAGCTCAGCTCGACCAACAACATGCAAAGGCTGCCCAGGAAGGCCTGGTAAACAGACTTCAGTATGCCAACCAGCTACTAGAGAAAGCCAAGCATGACATCAGCAACAAGAATGCTGAAATAAGTGCCCTGAATGACCACCTTGAAAGGTACAGAATTGAAATCGACAATCTGACCCCACAACTAGACGATACCAATGATCAGCGCTACATGGTCAGAAGAGGACTCAAACATGCTTATGCGCAGAAGCAAGAGCCAAAGCGAGAGAAACCACACTCAGCCTCACCACTGCTGAGCAGAGCAGAGTCCCATGTCCAAGAACTCGTATACAGCGAAAGAAGCGAAGGGCCACAACCCAAAACCTCACCTGCCTTCGCCACAGAACTCGTTCCTGTCAACGAAAGAAAACCTCCCATCCAAGCAGACCTTGGAGCTGCACCTGGGATGACCATCAAAGACCTCGACAAGCTGTCTAAAAACATCAGCAAGTTCAACCCGAACTCCACAGGGGGCCACACCATCCAGGCCCACCTTCAAGATGTCAACTTCTATCTAGAAATGAGACCTCACGTGACTGACAGAGACAGGTTATACCTCCTTAGAGCCACGTCCAGTTCCGAGGTACGAAACTTCCTAGATCGACAGCCCAGTCGAACGAAGTCAGACTACCAGCTACTTTGTGAGGTCCTGATTAAAGAGTTTACCGACCCTGACTCCGAACATGGACTGTTAACTGCCTTAGAAACCAAACAAGGTCGACAAGAGGCTCCACAAGCTTACTACAACCGACTCCGACAAGCCTACTTTGGTGCACACAACGAACCTGACCTTGAAGAGGATGTGAACTTCAAAAGCCTCTTCCTAAGAAATCTGCACCCTGGAGTCAGCCACCATCTAGGCGTCATGGCCTGTCCACGCTCCATGACCATCCAACAGTTGCGTGACCTAACACAGAAGGCCTACAACAAGCAGAAGATGGCCTCAAAGAAAGGTGACAAAACATCCACACTCTTGAACTCTGTCAACAAAGACTCAAGCCTTGCACTGGACGACACCCAGATGCATCACAAAACCAGAGTCCTCCATCAAGAGCACAGAGAACGTGATCCCCATGTCCACGAAAGCTATCAGCCCAACTTCTGGAAAAATCCATGGGACCAGCCACGCTTCTCAAGAAACGCAAAAGATAGCAACAACTGGAAACCTAACCAGACATCCAAAGGTAATCGCCTGACTCATCCAAGAGCATCTCGTAGGGTTAAGCGACAACGAAACCCACCTCAGCATTACTCAGACATGCACAGTGCTGAGTATGCTCCAGAACCATACAGCTTACCGTCAGAAGACATGGAACAAGTCATGGGCCAACTGAACGAGTTCCTTCAAGATAAGCTGAACACGGATGACTACGAAATTGAGTCATGCTCGCTGTGACCAGCGACAGAATGGAAGGCCGACGATCGCATGGTACACCACCATATCCGAGATGACAAGCACCTGTTCAACAACCACACAGGACGAGCAAGTCTCTCATGGCCAACCATTGATGAAAACTGAGGTACCAGAGAACATCACCTCACTCACCCATCACTCACTAGCAAACTGCTATATTAACTCCAACTCCTAGAACCACATTCCTGTCTGTGCAACAGCAACCACCAAAGCACAGAAGGTCAGAAAGTCTGCCACATCCAGAAGGTAGCACAAGAGGAATGCAACAAAGGAGACAAAGTTTGCATCCCAGCTTCACACAGCCATGCCAAACTACCTCCGACTGTCTGCTAAAGAACTTCCTGCCTTTCTGGACTGACCCCCATTAGATCATGGACATGCCCACATCCAAGCCAAGGATGAAGAGAGCCAGTCTTATGTAACATACCTGAAAAGGGGGGAGACGACACAGACTGGAACAGATCTGACCACACATACACTACACCATTAACACACACAACATTACCTACACCCAGAGGTAACCACATCTACTGATAACACATTCAACAAACATATTCTTCCCACAAGTAGAATATCCAACTTTAGCACAACACAGTTACATACACCACCATGAAGAAACATATAGCTATCCTCACAAGAGTTAGAACACCTGACACGAAGTTAAGGTGCATGGCCCCCTAGCTGCACATGACATCCTAGCTCAACAGTAGTTGCAAATCATGCTAGGAAAACCCACAGCAGCTTTGTTTTGTTTTGTTCTTCTTTTACCTATCCTTCTCCTTCCCCTCTTTCTTTAGTAGGTGAAACACCTAGACACCCTGCAAGGGTCAAAGGTCTGATATTAGGATTGACTCGCTACACCTAATATCCACAAGCCACTCTAGACTGAAGGAAAGCCAGAGAGCTCCATGCACGATAGGTCGATTCATTTTACCACAAATTAATTCACTAGAAACTAAATGTGAACATTCTTAAGTTAAGACAACTTAGAAGAAACACACAAATCTAGTCGCAAAATTTGATCGAAGAATTAAAACAATAATTTCCAAAATTGAATAGCCCGAATAACCTAATGCCCGGCACCAGTACAGTAACTGTCATGGAGGTGTTGTCTTGTTGTTTGCTGTGTTTTGTCTGCTTCTTCTGCCTTTGTTTTTCCAGCGCTCGACGATGTCTTCTGCTAAACACCTCGCCGAACGAAGGGGGGGGGTGTAGAATATCAAGGACCAAATCAGACAAATCAAGATTCGATCCAAGCATGGTTGAAACATGAGGAGCCGAATTCCACAAGACAACAGCAGAAAGTCATAAATCAGACCCCCAGCCCGCCTGAATACACCCCGACCAGGTTTCGAGGACAAAGGCTAAAATTCCTGGGTTCACAAAACCTGTAGAATCATCTTAAAATACTTTCATTCTCATGGTTAATGAAACTAATCATTTCTATGCATAGCTGCATATTATGTATGTGACCCACAAATTAGAATATCCTTGTTTTAATCATTGTGTTTATCGTGCTTTTAATTAGTATTGACTAGCTAAGCCTTAAGGGTTAATGTCATGTTTGGTATGTATGAGTGTCATAAGTATAGCTTTAATCATTTCTTTTGATGGATTTCCTGTCAAATGCATCATATTCTGGTTATAGAAACCACATCCAAAAGGATACTTGCAAGAGAATGTAAAATTCGGGCACTGTGACTGGCCATGACATGTTAATTTATTAAGTGGGTGGAGCTACAAAGCGGCACCCAGAGTCAGCATGGGATCTAATTGGTCAAGACAACCATTGGGAGGTCCCTAAAAGGCGAGTTTAAATACCCAGGACTCTCTTAAACGCTCTCTTAACTTCTCCTCGCGCTCTTGAATCTCTCTCTCTCCGGACAAATGAACTCTCTCTCTCGCCATGTGCTCTGAACACACCCAGCCAGTTGCTACCATGATGAGAAGAAAAGCCACCTAGTCTTTTTACACCCTTTTATTCTTTTACTTTAGTTTATTTTCTTTCCGTGAGTTCGTGTGCTAAGTTGCGTTTGCCAAGGACAACCAGCCAAAACTCAACAAAGCAGCCAAGAGCCAACGCCCACTTCAACGACTCCTGAACTCTAAGCCAATCAGCGACTTCGGAGAAACCCTTTCCCGCAAAGACGGAGGACAAAAGGGAATCCTTTAAACACAAAAGCTACGCAAGTACAAACCCCAGACTTTTGCTGAGACTGGTGTAATATTGAAAATAGATTTTAGCCTCATTGAAAAAGTCAATGCGAGTGTTAAATATGTGATTGATGATTGTTCAGGTTTATGCAATTGCACATATTGCTGTAAATGGGATATCAAATTCTCATTCTCTTAATCTAATCCTTTCCTCACTTTTCTCTTTCTGCAACGCGTGAATGTGTGAATGCTTGTGTTCATGTGTAGATTAGTTTACATGTCTTAGAGTTATATAAATAAAGTCTTGTTTATATTGAAAAGAGAAATATCTTGTGTTTTGTGCTCATAAGTTAATGCCTTAATCTGTCGATTTTGTTACTGTGCTATTTAATAGTGTTTTCACTATATTTTTGGATTTTAATATCCAGTGCAGAGTTTGTTATACGGCTTGTTCAGTGAATCGCCGTGAAACAGTGAGTCTGTTCAAATTCCCTATAAAATCATTAATGATTCCCTTTGAGCTAAATTGACCTGTTTCCCTTATAACAATATATATATTATATGTTATCATTACACCTGTGTATTTATTGATCTTAATAAAATAATTGTTCATCAAATCATATCTCTGTACATGTGTATAAGTGTTCATCATGAAGAGATGATCTCTACAATCATTCCAGCAGATCTCATAAAGTCCACAATCACAGCACTGCAATAAATCACTCATTCATTCATACAGTAAACACACAGATGAAACAATCACAGCACTGCAATAAATCACTCATTCATTCATATATACAGTAAACACACAGATGAAACAATCACAGCACTGCAATAAATCACTCATTCATTCATACAGTAAACACACAGATGAAACAATCACAGCACTGCAATAAATCACTCATTCATTCATACAGTAAACACACAGATGAGACAATCACAGCACTGCAATAAATCACTCATTCATTCATGCAGTAAACACACAGATGAAACACCATTACAGGCTTAGTTCAGTCAAACATTAATAATCGTTCTCAAAGGATTGTTTTCTCTTCTGTGTGAAAGTGTTTCTTCAGATGAGTGAAAGCTGAGAGACTCTCTCTGATTGTGCTTCTAACAGTAGCCTGGACTCATTCAGACCCATAGTCACGAGAACATCACTATTATCTGTGATCAGAGAACGGGTTTTACACAGAATCAAGTCAAAGCGTGTTTCGCGAGTCATTTGATTCAGAACGGGGCTTCAAAGGGCGTTTCGCGAGTCATTTGATTCAGATCGGGGCTTCAAAGCGCGTTTCGCGAGTCATTTGATTCAGAACGGGGCTTCAAAGCGCGTTTCGCGAGTCATTTGATTCAGAACGGGGCATTAAAGCGCGTTTCGCGAGTCATTTGATTCAGAACGGGGCATTAAAGCGCGTTTCGCGAGTCATTTGATTCAGATCGGGGCTTCAAAGCGTGTTTCGCGAGTCATTTGATTCAGAACGGTGCATTAAAGCGCGTTTCGCGAGTCATTTGATTCAGTGCGGGACTTTATTATTATTATTATTACTATTATTATTTCATGGAATTGCACTTTAAATATTAAGGTAAAACACCATCAGATGGCGAGTCGCGGTCTTAATGAGCGAGTCATTGAATCAAAAGATTTGTTCAAACACTGATTCATTCAGTAGTGAACCGAGTCTTTAACATGGTTGATTATGACACAGCTGATCCAAGTTGAGCGTTAACTAATTATGTATCTGTCTTTACAACAGAATTGATAGCAACTTTGTTGGCTATTCAATGGGTGGAGGAAGTTAAGCCAATTAGGGCAGTTATTTGTTCAGACTCTGTCAGCTTTAAATAGTTTATCGGGTGGTATATCAACAACAAGGCCAGTATTAATATATGAGATATTTATAAATCTGCTTAGAATACAAAAAATGGGTATAATCCTGAGGGTCATGTGGTTCCTGGTCATGTGGGAGTACAAGGTAATAGTTGATAAATTGGCTAAACAGGCAATGAAACACATGAATAATGAAGTACAGATTCCACTGAGTAAAGCAGAAATAAAAGTCATAATTAAAGAACACATTAATGAAATGTGGGACAGAGAAGTAAAGGCGCCTATACAACATTCAAAAATAAGTTGGTAAAGGAAGAATATGCCTCGACAATAGGAGAGAAGATATTATTATTACACGACTGTGAATAGGACATTCTGCTTTAAATCACTCATTATTCATAATAGGGAAACATCAAACTGTATTGTGTATATCATGTAGTGCAGTGGAGAATATTGAGCATGTACTTCTATATTGTACAGTATTTAATAAAGAAAGAGAAAAGTTTATTAAAAAATTGAAAGGTATAACCAATTTATTTGATCAAATCTAAGTCATGAATTAGACAGGATTGGAAGGTAGAATATAATTTATTAATTTGTGTTGTTTGTTTGTTGTGTTCCCCGTCGATGCTTACAGTCCAGTTGGTTGCAGTAAAACACCATACGTTGTCTTGTCAAGCGCATATAAACGACACCAGAAGAAGAGTTGAGCGTTTGTCTTTCAGCAGTGGCAGAGATCTGCTTATATGAGAAGATCTGGAGGAGTTATGGCTGGAGATATGATGTTTATTGTGATTGTGGAAGATGAGGAGAAGACTGAAGACTGAGCTGTCATCTGGAAAACAAGTAAGAGCCACGAAAAGCTGCCAAGAATCAGAATATTTACAGACTAATAATTCTGAGTGTGTTTTGGTCATAATTTGCTGAATACAGCTGCTGTCTCCTGATGATCTGCTGAGGCTCTCATACAGATTCCTGTAACAACAAAAACCTGACTTAATTCACTTCTTGTATTTTTACAAGATGTTAAACATCAGTATTTGGTTCACATGTGACTAATTACTACTATAATGATGAGTCTCATAAAATGGTTTTGGATGACTCTATTCACTTCCAGTATTATTTATCTGTTAGACTTGCATAACTTAAAGCAGTTTAATTTCTTTGCTTCTGTTCTTTTTCTGACTATTTGCATGTTTTCAATAATTGTCACAGGAACTGTGGCTCAGTGGTAGAGCCTTGCGTAAGCAGCACAAAAGGTTGTGGGTTCAATTCCCGGGAACACATACTGATAATTAAAAATGTATAGTCTGAATGCACTAAGCCGCTTTGCTAAATGCATAAATGTAGATGTCCGTTTGCATCAGTTAGTCCAGTATTAGTTTTAGCTGTGCTGTTGAGAATTAAGCTTCACTTGTATCTACATTTTTAATTTCTTTGTTAGTGCTAAATTTAGTTGTTAAGGATGTGTTTCAGTATAAAATGCAGAACTAGTCACATGTTGCTTTACGACATTTATTCTCATCCACTGTATTGATTCAAATGAGTAATGAATTATTATTCTATACCTCTCGTCATGTTCTCCTGCCGCACACACTGAAGACACACCGGTACGCTAAAGACTCAAATACAAAAGTCCTTACCGGCCCCCGTCAAGCACTGCTTATGTCGTGGTCTTGAGATCCTATGTTAAGGGAATTACATATGTTCCTTGTGTGTATATGCATAATTATTGAATCTCACCCAGGCTGAATTAGTTGATAATCAGCCTTTAAATCCTCCAATAACTGTTATTTCTAACTTCGGAGTGGGTGGAATTGATTTATATTGTAAGTACAGTTGTTGTTTTATTGTCTTGCATCAATCTGTCCTCATATATGGTTTAAACCTAATTTATCAGCGAGTTCTTGAATTGCTCCTCCAGAATAAAAGCTGGTATTACACCAGTCCGAAATAAAGATGCAACGGTTATAGATTTTGCTGGCACGATTATTGTCTGAGGAATAATCACGGTTTTAAGATTATGATGGTTATTCATTTCACAACATTACTAATGTCTAAAATCACATGGACACTCTTTAGATGTTAAAGTGTTATTTATTGCTGGCTTTTGAAACAACACGGTGAAATAACACCGTAACCAACAATACAGCACAAAACAATATTAAACAAGTCCATCTCTCCCATGAGAATTAAAAAAGATGACCGCTGCTCCGTAAACACATCTCTTCTGAAAATAACACATGGAAATAGATCATAAAGTATTTAATGTTTTCAGTTCCTACTTTATTTTCAATCATTTGTATATTGTACTATTTTATACAACTATTGTCAGTTTATCCAATAATAAAAACTGTTAATGCAGTAGTTGTAAATAGTCTGTCTCCTTGTGACAGGTTTAAAATAAAAATGCTTTTTTAATCCATGATTTTGGAAGATCATTTTGTGTTGCTATTTAGACCTTATAGTTATCTTGTATCTTTGATAATGATTAGCTTTGCAGATATATAAATGTTAAAAAGTTGTAGCCTACTTTAATGCCAAAGTAACGTTATAACATTATAGTCATATGATAAACAAGCATCAAATAATATCTTTTGGGAGGAACATTTTCTGTCTCGTTATAGAAATAATGTACTTTAAATCGTTTAACAACATTGTCTTTATTAGTAACGCGAACGAACGAAAGTCAGGAAACTTATTTCCGGTTTGTTTATGTCGACTGCACGTGACGTCACCGGAAGCGCAGGTGTCTGAGAGTGCAAGTCTGCAGCCAGACCCCTCTCCATCATTTTCTCATGAGGAGAAATCGGTCCTGGTTCTTATGGGTTAAGTTCAGAAATAAGAAAACACTCCAGCGCAGTAGATGACGCTGTGAGTCTAGAAGCTTCATTAGTTTTCTTCCCGCCTGAAAACACATAAAAGAAGAAACGCGGGTAGAACAAAATGAATGAGTATTAAAGTGGAGCACGCTGTATCTGTGCTGTTCGTTGGGACAGAAGACCGGGCACAGGGTGTGCTTTATAAACGAAGCCCGAGAGAGACCAGAACACATGCCAAGGTCACACATCGGTGATGAGCTGAAGTTTCTCTGAACAGCTGTTGATCATCAGTAAAGTCAATCTTGAAGCTGTAACACTCGTGTTGAGCTCTCTGCACTGCTTGTGTGAGTATCACATCTTCAGTCCTGCTGTATTGATCAGATTCATGTTTATTATCATTCACATCTGATCTACAGTCGGTGTATCTTCAGATCATTGGTCAGAGGCAGCGGCCCAGGTCGCTCTTCAGGCCCTACGCGGAAGGGACCACGAAGAACAGGTGAGAGACACACTGAAAACACAGAGAGAAACATCACGCTCTAGAAAGATGTAAACCGCTGTAGAATGGAATCAGTGCATGTAAATCAGAGCCGGCGCTCAGACAGAAGAGGTCGTTTGAGCTCCGTGTTTCTCTCAGCTCCTGTGAAGTTCAGCTGCAGCTCAGGCTGAAACAGATGCTGTAATGAAACCGGACTGATATGAACCCCAGAGTTTGTTGGTTTTGTAGAATAGCGCTTTTCACAATACAAAGCTGCTTCACAGAAAATTCAAGTTTCTGCATTATATTTAGGACTAGTTTATCTGTTGGTGACTCTGATGTCCAAATGGCAGAAATGTACAGCAAACATCATAAAGCCCATCAGTTAATGACTAGTATGCAGACAAACGGTGAACACATTAAACAGCAATGATGTAGCGATCAAACTTAAAGGAAAATCTCTGCTCAGGTGTTCAGTCATCTCTGATCTAGTTAGCTCCTATGGCAGAAACAGAAAAGCAAATAGAGAGAAATCAAGCTAAAGCATAATAATGTGCCTTTTTGTTTTGAGATGCATTATGTGAATGCTTGGCTTTCTGTTCCAGAGTTTGGGAGGCAAATATGAAAAAGTTCTACCTCTTTTGTGGACTTTGTTATCCTGGGTACTACCAAGAGTCCAGAGTTTTCAACCTTAGAGAGCGTGATAGAAGACTAGTTACGTACGCAGAGCTGAACCATTAATGCTGAATTTCCCAGCTTTACGTGTTTTCACCGGCTTGATGAGCATAAGAAACGTCTTTAAAAAATATAAAAATCATACTGATCTAAAACTTTTGACCGATAGTGACTTCTATAAATCACACATACACATATTTGAGAAAGCGTATGATCAGATTTAGGACGGTTTCTGCTCAACATTTTATTAACAGGTTTACAGCTTAACAGGTTAATGCCTGTTCGGTCTTTTAACGGGTCAACGCATGTTCGGTCTTTTACTTGCGCCTCCTTATTTAGTATAGTTCAATGCTCAATCTGACTCCAATTTCAAGTGATCATTAAATTTAGATTGTCCTTCTAATTAAAAACTGATCCCATATCAATGATCTATTCATTTAGATATTGGATTCTTCTAGACATCCCATATTTTCAATGATCCGTTCACTGGGGACCGAATGTCACACACGGTCTCACGGCCCGGGTTTGTGTAGGTCTCACAGACACAAACTCGTTAGTCATGTGGTGTAGGTAGATTAATACCTGTTTTGTCTGTCGCCAACTGCTTCTTATGACAAAAAGTGTAGTTAATTTAGTCCTTTCCCGTACAACTTGCTAACACCAGTGATGGACAGAAATCTGAGGTCTTGACGCATCTACTGCTCCGTTCATTAATGAGCCCTCGTTAACAAAAGCCTCACACAGTCTAATAGTCAAAATGATTTTAGGACAGCTCAGAATAAATCAAATATAACCATTTATTATTAGTCCGGTAAAAACGTGTCATGCCAAATGTATAATTACACAAGAAGCCAATTCAAAAATAAGAAAATACATAACATCAGTTGTTCAAAGATGAATCTAAGAGTAAATGTTTATGAACTTTGAGTGAAATCTTTTTGGGGCAAAGAGGGAGAGATAGGGGGGGGGGGGGAAGGAGGTGATCAATTATCAAGATGATCAATTTGTTCAGGGTGGTGTTTGTTCTCTTTGGAGATCATTTCTCCAGATTAGTTTTATTGCATGGCATCTGTCTTTGCAAGAGTTTCTGAGTTTTGGCCTCATGAGGTATTAATTTAATTAGTAATAATTTCACCCCTTTCAGTATTTTAATGGAAACCGTTGGAATGTATGTGATTGTTTCTGTTGTTTTGTTTTTAGCAGTGATGACCAAGAAAACACTTCCAAATCAATCATGTGATATTTTGTAGAAAGTATAATGTAGTAAAATACTGGAATGGAGAAATACCAAACAGAACAAACGGTCATATTCTTTAAGACGGCATGCTCAAAAAAGTATATATTTCTTGGAATAAGCTTTTCACTGATTTCTATGTCACTAAATATAGAAAACATTATTGTTGGTGCATTATCAGGATAAAAATAAAATAGCTCTAGAGATCTGTTTCTGTAAAAAGGGAGGGAAACTGACTTTGCTGATCCTGTGGACAACAACATTAATATCACAGCCTCGAGAGCATGAAATGAAACAATGCATGCGAGTGGAAGCACGTTTCTGATCATGTCGAATGTGCTGTACATTCACACTTGTTGAGATAGATTTGTTCGTTCTATCAAGGCTTCTCCTCTCCGGCTCTCGAGGTCCACAGTCCTGCAGAGTTCAGCTCTAAACCTGATCGAACACATCTGAACCAGCTTAGCAAGCTCTTCAGGAGAACCAGAGAGCTGAGTTTACCTCTGCAGGACAGCAGATCTCAAGGGACCGTATTGAGAAGATCCTATGTCTAATAAAAGAGAAAACAAGAAAAAATAATGCTTGGCTGCTTAGGGCTAGGGTAAACACTGCCACGGCTTCATTTTCTGTCTCATGATCTAATCTAGAGTTTCTCATTAACAAAGGACCTTTGGTAAACTCTCTCTGAAGAGGGATTTAGAAACTCAGAACACCGGAATGTCCCTGTAGATCAGTTATCCTTTACTACCAGCAACTCTTTAATTTATAATCAATTTGTTAAAATTAAAATTTCTCTTCTCTTTCTTTGCTCTTTTCCCCCAGGTCTTCCTGATGCTTTTAATCAATATTTTAAAACTTTAACCCCCCCTTTCTTAAAACCCTCTTTCACCTGACGTTATTATTTTAAATTTATTATTAATGTTTTTATTTACCCTTTATTTATTGATCAAAAAATAATTTACACAAAATTTTCGTACTTTTAATGTTCATATGAAGAGATGATCTCTACAAATTCCACAGATTCAAAAGTCCACTCACCACCAAAAACACTCATTCATTCATACATAAACACACAAAAACAATCACACACTCAAAATCCTCATTCATTATAAACACACAGATGAAACAATAATTAAGAGGGCCCGGCTGGAAATCCAATGACGGCAGTCGTTCCGCGGGTAAGGGCTTTCGTGTTACAGTCCCTTTTCACAAAAAAAACAAAAATGGAAATTTTCAAAATCCGTTATTTCATTACTCCATAAATGAAAAGGTTTTAATTATTGTGCATCATTAAAACATGAACGAATGATTTGATTATTCTTTTCAGCTCTTTTTAATACTTTACCGCCAGATTGGGAAACTATATCCCAGAGGCCTGTTTTTCACAGGTCTCACGGACACAATCTCGTCAGGCCCGGTCATCAATCAGAGGTAATTATGGTTATGTATCTAAGATTTGCCGTTAATTCCACGTACACAATCAGAGACATGGATAACCCCTTGGAGCCCCCTCAGAACCTTAGTTTAATTGTTTACTTCAGTAAAGGTTTTTGGCCATTATCAGATATGTTAGTAGGTCAATGTACAACACTCGTAATAACTTTGGATTGGTCAAATCCTTGTTTAAAGTAACATTAAATCAAAAGTCAGAGGTATGGGCGTACCTGAATTTAGTTTGACCAGACGGCGTTCGCCGTCCCTAAACGGAATTAACCGCCCTGCATCCGAAGTACACTTAAAAGACGCCGGGTATTAGCCGTCGCTAAACTGACGCAGGCTTGCGGAAATATACGAATCCGCTACTCTAATAGGGAGAAAGCAATCTTTAGACGCAGTCAGAATAGAATTAAACGTTACAATTTATTAACCAGGTAATCGAAGCAATAATTCAAATCTCCAATGTTACAAGAATAGAATCATCAGTTAACAATACTACCTGGCAATGAAAAATACACACAGCGATTTGTGCGGGCAGTCAGCCTACAGACGCCCAGAACTTTGTGTCCCCTTTCCTTATATACTCAGATAATTCAATAAACTCACCAAATGGTGGCCTTGTTATTATAATTAGTCTTTAGAATTTTCAACCAAATGGCTCCTGATATCCTGTGGCAGGGAATGCTTATTTACATACAGGAGGTGTTTTGAATAGAAGATCAGGGGGAGGGCACATCCTTACGCTTTGCACTATACTTCTCATATTTCAGAACTTCCTTTAGCTTTTCATTATGATTGGGAGAATGAGACCATTTTACCAGACGCACTGAGACATTTCAAAAGATATCAAACATGTATGGTTACTTTTTTGTACATATTACATTGCATGGATTTTAGGTGATGAGGGGAGGGGGGAAATGGTGACTACACCAGTTCCATCGTGCGGACCGTCAGCACCGGGTGTGGACCCCCCAGTGTGCTGCGTCCTGGCTGTTACATATGTAAGAGGTAGTTTCTGTTGATTACTGGCACCGGGCTTGCAGTTCCTCTCTGGGGAGGGTAGACATCATGGCACCGGGCTTACAACACTGTATAGCACTGCAATAAATCACTCATTCATTCAGTAAACACACAGATGAAACAATCACAGCACTGCAACAAATCACTCATTCATTCATACAGTAAACACACAGATGAAACACCATTACAGGCTTAGTTCAGACAAACATTAATAATCGTTCTCAAAGGATTGTTTTCTCTTCTGTGTGAAAGTGTTTCTTCAGATGAGTGAAAGCTGAGAGAATCTCTCTCTGATTGTGTTTCTAACAGTAGCTGGATTCATTCATACACGCTTGAATTATTACTCCTGAAAATCACATTGTGTGTACACAGAAATGTCAGAGATTTGTTTTTATTGGAAATAAATCATACTACTTTGTAAGAATTTGCAAAGAACATTAAAGTAGATTCATAGATGTTTTTATTGAGCCTTTTGTTTTTGCATACACATGATCAGAGAAAAATACATTTAAATCTGGTGTTAATGTCAGAAATACATATGAGAGAATATATGTTTGTAAGTAATGCATGTACAATCGCAATCAGCTTTGTAAAGTCATATTTTAGTATTAACTGTAATAAGCACTGTGAACATCTACTGACTACAGTTTGTGCAGCAGTAATCCCAGTTGTGTTTTCTATCTGTGTATAGCCACAGCGGTGACCAGACCTGCAGGTTTGACCGTTAACAGCTGAATATAGCCTTACTGTGCCTCAGCGGAGGGCTGCAGCAGCTCCACTTAACGTGCAGCCCATAGGAAGAATAAAAGGTATAGCACCAGTAGTAGTTGTAGCTATATGTGGCACATGGGTGATCATCCAAGCTCTTCTCTCCATAAACAGTGACACTTGAGTACCGGGGTGAGCAGTCTATCAGCGTCTGGTCTGAGTAACACCTGTAGATCTTGAGATCGGAGCAGGGCTTGGTTTAGTCTTGCTTGGTCTTAGTTGGTTTCTTCCAATATAGCCAAAGAAAAATGGCTTTGTGTCATCAGTGTTGTGTTTATAACAGACGGCCGTCCAGATGAGAGAGGGTACCGTCACTCTTTCAGGCTCTTTAGAGGTTCACCTGTGTGGTATCAGGTACTGTACCTGGACAATGAAAGCTGTTGCAGAACCACGATCACTGTTGAGCTTCTTTATTAAATAACTCCTCAGTGTCCTCTCCCAGTTCTTCCAGTGGTTACGGTTGAAACACGCATCCATAAGAGCAGCGTTGGTCAGTGTGAACGTCGCTGTACGGCCTTCACCGCACTGAAGCTGTTGGGGTTCAAGTGTCCACGATCATATCCAGTGCCGCTGTAGTCTCTGCTGATGCCTTGACTTTCTTTATAAAGGAAATTCCTTTCTCCATAAACTAATATAAGAGAGCCTCTGTAAGTCTAAACGGAGTATATTTCAGATGCTCAATGCTTGTGAAGAGATTTCACTGGAACTTGTTCTTCATCTGTTTTCTGATTATTCTGTTTTATTTCATGTATGTATTCATGCTCCATTCTCCTTTATTAATATATTCATGTAAGAACTGTTGTTAAAATCACTCATATCTGTGCTACAATTTCACGTCAATGAAGTGAATGTTTAATGGACTTAAATGATTTGTTAATTGGGTTTAATAGGCTTTCAGTAAAACACTTGGATTAGTTTGTAGAAGCTGTTTTTGTTGCATGTACACTTGTGTGTTGTCAGATAGATGACCATTTACAGCCCAAAAACTCACAATTTTAACCATCAAAATAATGTGATTAGAATGTAAATCAATGTTGATAAGAGCCATTTCTAACTAATTAAAACAAAAAATAATAAATGTAATGCTAGATAACTTTCCCATGGATCAAATCGGGGCAAATACATTAAAGATGTTACCAAATATGATTAAAATATACAAGCAGACGGTCAAAACGATACCCTCGAAGAACACATGCATCATTTCCAGTGTCACCAGTCAGAAAAGAGCCCAGTATAAGTGATGTAATGATGTATTTCACACGCATGACCGTCCAAACTGTCATTCACTGATGCACACTGTATCATAATCAACAATAAACCAATATCAACAATACGTATATTAGTGTCGCTCTATAATTTCACAGAACTAGAGCAAGTTCATACTGAACATAATACTTTGCACAGTCACAACTAACAAATCCAGCAGCTTCCAATGAACCGTTTAAGAGATAAAAGACAGGATTGTGTATTAATATATATTTGATCATTTAACTGTGCTCTGATTTCGGAGTTGCAGTGATAGAGCCTCCTGTCATCTATCTCTCAACAGGTGTAATTCTTTACCATGTGAATTATTTAAGCATTATGATCATCACTCATACAGATATACATGCAAAATCAGATCTGTAATAAATCATCACGTCTGTCTGCTGATCGTGATTGGCTTTAAGTGCGACCGCGACGTCAACATCAGCACAAGTCATATGTGTGTGTGTGTGTGTGTGTGTGTGTGTGTGTGTGTGTGTGTGTGTGTGTGTATGCGCGTGCGTTTATGCCCGCGTGTGTGTGTGTGTGTGTATGCGCGTGCGTTTATGCCCGCGTGTTTGTGTGTGTGCGCGTGCGTGTGCATGTATGCGTGTGCGCGCGTGCGTACGTGTCTGCGTGCGTGTGTGTGTGCGTGTCTGCGTGCGTGTGTGTGTCTGTGTGCATGTGCGTGTGTGTGTGTGTGTCTGTGCGGGCGCGCGTGTGGGTGTGTGTGTGTGTGTGTGTGTGAGTCAGTATATGCACACTTGGGCTTGTATGTTAATTAATTAGCCTATATAATTGATATGTTTGAAACCCTTCAAACCGACCCCAAACAGCTCAAATTGTGTCCACCCGCCCAAGCCAATATTCACCCAAACAATCAAATTCAAAACCCAATCTGGCAACACTGGTCACTTTGATCGAAGCTTTGAAAAGACTCGGTTCTCCCGTCATTAGGTGACGTAACTTCCGGTTCTTCTGTAATGGGCTTTAAAAGCCAGTCGTGCTCGAGCACGTGTTGATCATCATGGCGTCTGCACACGGAGAGGTAAGACTCTGCTGAGTTTAACAGTGACTCAAAGCATCATGAAGACCATATCTGATGCTGTACCACGGTATCTCGTCTGACTTCAACTGTATGTCAACAAGAATTTTGAAAATGACCTAATCCAGTGTTTAGATTTTTGTACAAGAAATGAATGCAAATTAGTGCATATTTAATTAAATAATGACTAATTTGCATATTTAAACGTGATATTTTAGAAGACTTATTATATATATTTTTTTGTAATTATCACTGTAGCTGGGTAAGTAAGGTGATATTCACCTGCAGTGTCTCGCCTGAAGTAAACCGGTTCACTTAACTTTAAACCCTTCTGTCCATGTGTTTCACGATCTGACCTGGAGTTTCTCCGTCCTAGACGCCCGTCAGAGAGTTCAACCTGCTTGAATACTTGTACAGGAACTGTTTCCATGCGCTCCAGTCCTACGCTCGCACTCGTGGGGAGATGGTCCGTCTCATAAAGACTGTACAAATAGTGCCCCCCCACACACGGAGGTATGTACACGCACAGAATCATCTGGAGCTTGTCTCATTATATGAATTTTAATCCATGCTACATGAACCAGTTTCATATAAATACAAAACTAGAGCCGAGCTTTAACTGAAATGAGACATTAGTTATAAATGGTATAGTGAATAAATGAAATAATCATAACAGAAGGACATATGAAGGCACGTATTTCTGTAGATTTTGAAATAAGGTGCATTAAGTCAATAAATCCTTGATTAATTTGAAATAAAAACATATCTCTGCGGTGCGCATATTTAATCAGAGTGCGTGAGTGTTTGGATATGTTAAGATTAAACTTATTTTAGTGAACTAAGCACATTTCGGCTCATTTTGTTAGTGTGTACGCAGTTATTTTATCCTTGCTCCTATATAATCCTCAATATATTCTTTCTAACAGCTTCATGTGGACGTAAAGATTTAATTTTAACGTGGCTTTAAGCGCTTTGCATCATTAAAGTTTCACTTCACCACGTAAAGCCGGTAAACGTGGTGTTTACACGTAATATGAGTTTACCTTACGGTACGAGCATAGCTTTTAGTGATAAAACGTTACGGCTTAAAACAATCGTGAGTGTTTTGTCTCGTAGAATAACACGTGAGAGTATCTTCAGCCTGTGAACCTCGGACCTTACATTTACAGATTCTAGTCCATATCATTATTTTAATTAAGTGTAATGAGCTACACTTGTGATTTAATTAATCCAAACGTTGACACATTCGGTGACACTCCGCGTTAAACTGTAAATCCCGTTTTAATGACTGGATTACGTTAGCACTTCCGTTTTCATCCGAGAGGATTTTGGTTAAAAATAATACATTTGTTTGCCCGTCTTTAACGAGTTAATGTTTAAAATGTATTCGTCTAGTGGTGTTTCTTGTTAAAACCATAGGCAAATATTCCTAAGCGTAAGCGGGTGTTATTCAGCTGCAGCAGAACACTTTGTAATAAGTATGTTTGATATCTGATAAAAAACATTGAGTGAAACGTTTAGATGTTACGTAATACTACTGTAGAAAATAATAACTTTTTTTTTAAAGAAATAATCATAAAATATTTGTATATAGATGGTAAATACCCTTTATTTGCCAAAAATGTCATGGTTTAATTTTCATTAATTCAAATATAAATTAAATCAATGTTTTATTTGATAACCAGTCAAATTTAAATACACAACACAGAATTTCTGAGGGGGGGGGGGGAATATTTCATAAGGCTACTGTAAAAATAAATAAATTGTTTATTTGCATTAAAATAATTAGACGAGCTAAAACACAGAATTTGGTAACAAAAGAAAGTGAGAAAAAAAATATATAACATTTCATACGGCCCTAAACATGTCATTTTTGTTACAATTTTAATAAATGAATGTTACATTGTATACGTTTCATGATTTTAATCAATTAGGCCTGCTTTTTGATTAATACAATTTTGTCTGACCATTTAAAAATGACTCCAGAAAAATGTAAACGGGAAAAAACAGCATTTCAAAAAAAAAGTCTGAATTTGGGAAAATTAAAAGTGATTTAAAAAGGCCCTAAAAATCAGTTCATCATTACAGACTCCGCCGAACGTTCAAGCGCTCTTCTTCATGAGTGTGTGGATGATAACTAGAGTAGAGCGCCGTCTGCTGTTAAAATATAAGCTCAGAATCCATTCCAGAGAGAATCCCGCATTCGGAGGAAGATCTCTGCATCGCTTGATCATCGCATCCCTAATGAGTCAAATTTTTAATTTCCCCGCTCCGCAACGAAACGGCCGTCCAATCAGATTTGAGCTTGGATCACGTGCACAGAGAAGCTGCTGTCGCACAAAAAAGCAAGAGTGGTGGCGCTGTTTCCATACCCAGTGTAAACAAACTCTTTACCATAGAAGCAAACTTTATTTAGCTGTATTCATTTAATATTAAGCAGCGGTGTTAAATCCATATACATATATCTGAGGAAAAATACATTGTTGGTTGGCGCCACCTAGCGTGCAGGCGTGAAGGTGCTCAATCATTTTGTGCTTGGTGTGAAAGCAATGTTTGTCTACGCTTCGCCTCGCTTTTTCACATCTCGCTCCGTGAGAAACGGCCTTATTCACATCATGTGCGTCTCTCTCAGATACACCTGTCAGGTTGTGATGGGCGAGCGCCATTTCTCCATCATGAGTGCAGATTCGAGACAGGAGGCCAGGGAGCAGGCCATTAAAGCAACCATGGTGCTGCTTCTGGGTGAGGACGAGATGCAGATGAGAGAAGAGGAGAGGCAGTCTGCTCAGGTACACACACACTCTTACTCGTGCACTCACACACATTTACACACGCGCACACACACACTCACTCACTTACATGTAATCTCTGATGTTCACAGCCTTCCAGCAGCAGCTCCTCCTCCTTACAGACGCTTATTAGGGTAAGATTATCATCATTAATATCAGCATCCAGCTCTTTCATGCAGCAGACTCTTGTTTGCTAAAGTAAAAAACAAGTCTGTCTGTAGTTCAGAGTTTCTGTGACATGATTCACTTTCAGATCTGCTGCTGTGCAAATGATTCACTTGAGTTTCTGATTCACTTTAATTTTCAGACGGAGGTGAAAGAGAGGCTGTCCCCTCAGGTACGGACACGGACTCACTCACTCACTGGCTCGCTCGCTCGCTCACTCACTCGCTCTCACACTCACTCACTCACTCGCTCTCACACTCACTCGCTCTCACACTGAAACTCACTCACTCACTCGCTCTCACACTGAAACTCACTCACTCACTCGCTCTCACACTCACTCACTCCCTCGCTCTCTCGCTCTCACACTCACTCGCTCTCACACTCACTCGCTCTCACACTCACTCGCTCTCACACTCACTCGCTCTCACACTCACTCGCTCTCACACTGAAACTCACTCACTCACTCCTCTACACACTGAAACTCACTCACTCACTCGCTCTCACACTGAAACTCACTCACTCGCTCTCTCGCTCACTCGCTCTCTCGCTCACTCACTCGCTCTCACACTCACTCACTCTCACACTCACTCACTCACTCGCTCTCACACTGAAACTCACTCACTCCCTCGCTCTCTCGCTCTCACACTCACTCGCTCTCACACTCACTCGCTCTCACACTCACTCGCTCTCACACTCACTCGCTCTCACACTCACTCGCTCTCACACTCACTCGCTCTCACACTGAAACTCACTCACTCACTCGCTCTCACACTGAAACTCACTCACTCGCTCTCACGCTCACTCGCTCTCTCGCTCACTCGCTCACTCTCACACTGAAACTCACTCACTCACTCGCTCTCACACTGAAACTCACTCGCTCTCACACTGAAACTCACTCACTCACTCGCTCTCACACTGAAACTCACTCACTCACTCGCTCTCACACTGAAACTCACTCACTCACTCACACTCACACTGAAACTCACTCACACACTCACACTCACACTCACACTGAAACTCACTCACACACTCACACTCACACTGAAACTCACTCACTCTCACACTGAAACTCACTCACACTCACACTGAAACTCACTCACACTCACACTGAAACTCACTCACTCACTCGCTCTCACACTCACTCACTCTCACACTCACTCGCTCGCTCGCTCGCTCTCTCACTCACTCACTCACTCACTCTCACACTGAAACTCACTCACTCACTCACTCGCTCTCACACTGAAACTCACTCACTCACTCACTCACACTCACACTGAAACTCACTCACTCACTCACACTGAAACTCACTCACACTCACACTGAAACTCACTCACTCACTCTCACACTGAAACTCACTCACACTCACACTGAAACTCACTCACTCACTCACACTCACACTGAAACTCACTCACTCACTCACACTCACACTGAAACTCACTCACTCACTCTCACACTGAAACTCACTCACACTCACACTGAAACTCACTCACTCACTCACACTTACACACTGAAGCTCACTTTCTTTCCACATTAACACGTCATCTCTGATGTTCACAGCCGTCCAGCAGCAGCAGCTCCTCCTCCTTACAGACGCTTGTTAAGGTAAGATTATCATCATTAATATCAGCATCCAGCTCTTTCATGCAGCAGACTCTTGTTTGCTGAAGTAGAAACAGCGAGTCTGTCTGTAGTTCAGAGTTTCTGTGATTTGATTCACTTTCAGATCTGCTGCTGTGCAAATGATTCACTTGAGTTTCTGATTCACTTTAATTTTCAGACGGAGGTGAAAGAGATGCTGTCCCCTCAGACATGGGCACGGAAACGGAAACGGGCACGGACACTTACTCACTCACTCTCACACTTACACACTGAAGCTTACTTTCTTTCCACATTAACACGTCATCTCTGATGTTCACAGCCGTCCAGCAGCAGCAGCTCCTCCTCCTTACAGACGCTTGTTAAGGTAAGATTATCATCATTAATATCAGCATCCAGCTCTTTCATGCAGCAGACTCTTGTTTGCTGAAGTAGAAACCGTGAGTCTGTCTGTAGTTCAGAGTTCAGCTCGTCCTCTGATACGATACACCGTAAACAACACTAAACTCATCAGTCTCCGTTCTCACCACAAAGAAACACTAGACCAGTGCTTCTCAAAGACCGGACCCGGAGGGAATTCAATCTGGACCGCCTCTGTTTCATATCTCAAGGCACTAATTATATTTCCTACTTTAATAAACGCATGTTAAACTTGTCAATGATTTTAGTTTTTAAATGTCTGTTTGGAGACGGTCAGAAATGAAAGCGCAGGCGATGAAACTTGTACTTGACATTTGTTGTCATGAGTATCCAGTGAGTTTATGGCGTTTGATAATCGGGTGACATTTCACTGCAAATATGAGTATTTATTATTATTGTCATCACTTAAATTATGGCCATTTGACTTATAGCAGTGTCCAGTGATTCCCATTCATTGATTTATTTGTGGCGCCCATCACAATATCAAAACTTACCGCCACAAATATATTTCCAGAAGGATTATACTTGGTTATATATACTGAGCACGGCACGTTTCAACACTGAAATACAGCACGGGTGTTTTTACATAAATGTATTTGTGAAAATAACCAAGCATCTTCAGAAAAGCTTCGATGTCATTTTAATTGAGTTTTTCCTGTAATGCCTGCTAAAGCAGCGTTTGAGTGCATTACTTTGATCACAGCCGTTGCATGAAACCACTGCATCTCCGGCTCCACAGCGCCTCCTGCTGGCAGAGAAACACTGCTGCTGTGATTTATATCACCGATTTACATGTGATGGCCGTCTCTTTGAACATCAGTCTTGATTACTCGCCCCAAATTTGAGCATCTCCTTCCTGAGTTGTGGATAAGTGTTGTAATGCTGTGAGATGTTCTGTAAGAGAGGCTTTCTTCAGGCTCATGGCGCTAGGGAATCATGGATATTGTCTTGTTCTCCTGTTTTCTTGGGGCGTCTCTGGAGTTTCGGCTCATGATCGAATGGTAATTTGTCTGATTCGGTCTCTGATATCCTACAGTATCAAGCTTTTGAGCGCTTTCATTCTGCAGACGTTTGCTTGCTAAAGTAGAAACTGAGTGTCTGTAGTTTATCCTGTGATATGATTCACTTGAGTTTCTGATTCACTTTTCAGACGGAGGTGAAAGAGGAGAGGCTGTCCCCTCAGGTACGCGCACACACACACACACACACACACACACACACACACGCTGACGAGCTCAACACCTTCTACGCTCTGTTGTCTCCCAATGTTTCAAAACATCCACCATTGTGCCAATACAAAAGACACCCAAAGCTTCTTGCTTGAATGACTGGCGCCCTGTTGCTCTGACTCCCATCATCAGTAAGTGCTTTGAGAAGCTTCTCAGAGATCACATCTGCTCTGTATTACCAGCATCACTGCAGTCCGCCTACCGCAATAACCGCTCCACCGATGATGCAAGTGCCTTCACCCTGCACACTGCTCTTTCCCATCTCGACAAAGGAACACATATGTGAGAATGTTGTTTGTTGACTACAGCTTAATGTTTAATACCATAGTGCCCTCTAAGCTTGTAGTGCTCTAGGTCTGAACAGATCTCTGTGCAGCTGGATCCTGGATTCCTAGCCGTCAGGTGGTTAGAGTAGGCAGCAACATCTCCTCCTCGCTGACCCTAAACACTGGAGCCCCTCAGGGCTGTGTTCTCGGCCCTCTCCTGTACTCGCTGTACACGCACGACTGTGTAGCCACGCACAGCTCCAACGTCATCGTCAAATTTGCGGATGACAGAACGGTGGTTGGTCTGATCACCGTGATGATGAATTGGCTTACAGAGAAGAGGTGCACACCCTGAATAACTGGTGCCACAACATCAGTAATACCAAGGAGCTGATGGTGGATTTCAGGAGACGGACCAGTGAGCACATCTCCATCGGCGGGACTCTAGTGGAGCGGGTCAGCAGCAGTGGCGGAAACATCACCGAGGACCTCACCTGGACTACTCACACACGGCCCACCAGTGTCTCTTCTTCCTCAGGCGACTGAAGAAATTTGGTCTGAGCTCAAAAATCCTCAGACAGTTGTACTGTGGAGAGCATCCTGACTGGCTGCATCACTGCCTGGGACGGGAACTGCACCGGAAAGCCCCGCAGAGAATAGTTCAGACGACCCAGCACATCGCCGGAGGTGACCTTCCCTCCCTCCAGGACATCTACACCCAGCGACGTGTGAGGAAAGCACAGAAGATCATCAGAGACTCTGAACTCTTCTCGCTGCTACCATCAGGCAGACGGTACTGCAGCATCAGGACCAGAACCAGCAGAACACGAGACGGCTTCATCTCGCAGCCCATCAGACTGCTGAACCTCAGATAGCAAACTATACTCACCCACCCCTCACGCTGGATTTCATCTACACACCAGACACACTGACTATATACTTTTTATATAGTTTATATTTGCAGTAGTTCATATGTATAACTATATAAGCTATACATGCATCTATAAGTCTCTTGAGAATACGGTTTACTAAGTGTATAGTATGGAAATGTGTGTATTGTGCAAGTGTGTATATTGAGTAAAGTGTTTATTGTTCATTTTTCATATATTGTTGCTTAGGAGTCTTGTACCTAAGAATTTCACCATCAGTACATGATGTGTGACAAAGAGATTTGAGTTTGATTTGACACAAGCTCAGAATCTGCTGTCAGAAACATGTTTAACACTGAAGCTCAATTGCTTTCCACATTAACACCTTATCTCTGATGTTCACAGCCGTCCAGCAGCAGCTTATCCTCACAGATGCTTATTAAGGTAAGATCATCATTAATACCAGTATCAAGCTTTTGGGCTCTTTCATTCAGCAGACTCTTGTTTGCTAAAGTAGAAACTGAGTCTGTCTGTAGTTCAGAGTTTCTGTGATATGATCGTCTGGCCGGAGGGGAACTGCCCCCCCGGCTGAGCCTGGTTTCTCCCAAGGTTTTTTCTCCATTCTGTCACCGATGGAGTTTTCGTTCCTTGCCGCTGTCGCCTCTGGCTTGCTCAGTTGGGGACACTTCACTTGCAGCACAATCATCGACTTGATTGCACAGATATTATAAACTGAACTGAGCTGGACAATGCCATTACTAAATTCAATAATGAAATGCATTCAGCAGATAATTGTGTTAAATCCTGTAATTTTCGTTTATTGAGACAATTTGCCTATTTTGATATTGTGCAGTGCTTTGTCACAATTTGTATTGTTAAAAGCGCTATATAAATAAAGGTGACTTGACATGATTTACTTTCAGATCTGCTGATGTGCAAATGATTCATTTGAGTTTCTGATTCACTTTAATTTTCAGACGGAGATGAAAAAGGAGAGGCTGTCCCCTCAGGTACACACACACACACACACACACACTCACTCAATTGCTTTCCATATCAACACCTCATCTCTGATGTTCACAGCCGTCCAGCAGTTCCTCCTCACAGATGCTTAAGGTAAGATTATCATCATTAATATCAGTATCAAGCTCTTGGACTCTTGTTTGCTGAAGTAGAAACATTGGGCCTCATTTATCAATCTAACGTAGAAACGAGCGCAGATCCGTGCGCACAAATCAGCTTACGACAGAGCTCATGAAACATTCGTATGCGGCCAATCTCATCGTAAAGATGATCGGCGGCAGAAAACATCATTTGATTATCACGTTAGACACTGAGAAACATAACCCGGGCAAAAATAAGAAGAAAAGTCATGAAGGAGAAACTGATCTTTCTCCAAAAACACCTGGTAACAATTATATTAATTTATAAAAAAAACATTACAAACATAAACATTAATCAGTTCCTTTCACTCCACGACAAATCCTTTACATTTAATGGTTTTACAGAACAGGAATGATACAATTATATATTAAAATATAATATGTAACAGGTGATGGTTAAGAGGGGTTAAAAATATGTAATTAGTGTACTAAAAAAAGTGCCACTACTGTATCAATACGTCTGCTTCACTATCGGCATTGTTCAGTCTTATTGCACACAAGAAAAGAAAACATATTATACTTCATATCATTATTTTAATGGGGCACAATTTTTCTGCATAACCCGGAGATATTCCAGCTCTGTATTTAGTTTAATTCAGGGTTTTCCGGCCCACATGCCTAAAAGAAAATAACCAAACCTCCTGACAGGTTATAAGGAATAAATATCAAACATCACCTATAGTTGTTAATTTCCTGCGGCCACAAATATTAATAAAATCACGCCATAGGCTAATAACATGTATTATAAACGACAAGCAAAACTGAAACGGCATGAGGCTCACGAGCCGCTCTTATTTGACAAGGTTGAGACAATTTTTGGCATATTTGCAGTGTTGGGCTCGTTACTCAAATTATATATTACTCATAGTTACTCCTTTCAAAAGTAATATTGTTATTACTTTCTGACAACTATAGTTACACTACTAGTTACATTACTGTTTCTTCACACCCCACAGAAGCTGTAACTGTACCTTTCACATAAAATTATTCTAGAATGTTACTAATAACATATTTCTGCCTCATTTGACCAAATGCACCGCAGTCAGAAGTCATTACAGACACTCAATAGTGATTAACAGAGACATTCAAGTAGAAGTGTTGTATTGATCTCATTGATTGTCATGTGTAGCTTGAAGCTAATTGTATTTTCTCCGTTACACATAAACGATTATATTGCTTTATGTATCTTATGAAATCGCAAGTTTGTAAGAAACTGAGGAATTTTCCAAAAATAATTTGAATTATAGTAATATAGCACATGAGGGATGTAAAGTACAGCCACAACAGCGTTCAGATCATAATGCAGTATTTATATCTGCTGAATGTAAGATTTTCTATATTCCAAGCTTGCCTGCTGCGCCGGGGACATCACATGCATGTGCGAGTTATGAAAATAAATCTAGGAATTATTTGATTGTTGGATTTTAAATCAGCGGGGTAGAGGAATCAAAAGTAACTAAGCTGTTTTATGAATGGTAAGTGTAATATTATTAGTGAAATCTTATTGGTAATTAGTTATACTACTAGTTACGGCAAATAGTAATATTATTACAGTAACTAGTAACTGCCCAACACGGCATATTTGTAACATTTGGTTGCGACACTATTCATTATATAGCCTAAACAAGGTTGTTGTGATTTATTTAAAGATTACAATGTTTCTTATGCTGTTCTACTAACTTTATTTTCACCCAGACCCTGGAGCCCAAAACCAGTCATAAGTGTCAATATTTCAAAATTGAGATTTATGCATGATCTGAAAGCTGAATAAATAAAATTTCCATTGATGTATGGTTTGTTATGATAGGAAAATATTTGAAAATCTGGAATCTGAGGAAGCAAAAAATTCTAAATATTGAGAAAATCATCTTTAAAGATGTTCGGGCTTACCAATATACCACTCCCTGTGCAACTGATACTCGACTGTCATTGGCTAGTCTGCGTTCGAGGGGAGGGGCTTACCGATATTCCACTCCCTGTGCAACTGATACTCGACTGTCATTGGCTAGTCTGCGTTCGAGGGGAGGGGCTTACCGATATTCCACTCCCTGTGCAACTGATACTCGACTACCATTGGCTAGTCTGCGTTCGAGGGGAGGGGCTTACCGATATTCCACTCCCCGTGCAACTGATACTCGACTGCCATTGGCTAGTCTGCGTTCGAGGGGAGGGGCTTACCGATATTCCACTCCCTGTGCAACTGATACTCGACTGCCATTGGCTAGTCTGCG
Source organism: Schizopygopsis pylzovi (assembly GCA_027422435.1). NCBI lineage: Eukaryota > Metazoa > Chordata > Actinopteri > Cypriniformes > Cyprinidae > Schizopygopsis > Schizopygopsis pylzovi. Next base: position 579,880 of record CM049837.1, on the reverse strand, counting down.
TTCGAGGGGAGGGGCTTACCGATATTCCACTCCCTGTGCAACTGATACTCGACTGCCATTGGCTAGTCTGCGTTCGGGGGGAGGGGCTTACCGATATTCCACTCCCTGTGCAACTGATACTCGACTGCCATTGGCTAGTCTGCGTTCGAGGGGAGGGGCTTACCGATATTCCACTCCCTGTGCAACTGATACTCGACTGCCATTGGCTAGTCTGCGTTCGAATGGAGGGGCTTACCGATATTCCACTCCCTGTGCAACTGATACTCGACTGTCATTGGCTAGTCTGCGTTCGAGGGGAGGGGCTTACCGATATTCCACTCCCTGTGCAACTGATACTCGACTACCATTGGCTAGTCTGCGTTCGAGGGGAGGGGCTTACCGATATTCCACTCCCCGTGCAACTGATACTCGACTGCCATTGGCTAGTCTGCGTTCGAGGGGAGGGGCTTACCGATATTCCACTCCCCGTGCAACTGATACTCGACTGCCATTGGCTGGTCTGCGTTCGAGGGGAGGGGCTTACCGATATTCCACTCCCCGTGCAACTGATACTCGACTGCCATTGGCTAGTCTGCGTTCGAGGGGAGGGGCTTACCGATAGGGTAATTCTCCACCAGATTTACTATGCTGCACGCAAGTTCAGGTAACTCAAACTTGCATATACGAGCGGAGACATGACCTGAGATTTGATCGTAGCCACCACTCATGTCCATATTAAACAATTCCAAGTTATGCGTTGAAACGGTCCTATACCCACTTTTCTGTTGTATGTTAGTTTCGTAAATGAGGCCCAGCGATTCAGCGTTTAGATCGTCCTGTGACATGATTCACTTTCAGATCTGTCGCTTTGCAAATGATTCACTTGAGTTTCTGATTCACTTTTCAGACGGAGATGAAAGAAGAGGATAAAAAAAATAAACCCACTCACATTTAATTATATTTAATTAAATATTTGTTTCTGCTTTGTTTCTGATCTTTCTTTAAATATTTTGTGCTGAAGGTAGGGCTGGGGGGCGATAATTTCATAATGACAATTATCGCAAAATAACTTTCCTCGATAAAATGATATGAGTTTGATAAATGTTCAATATAATGTTTATGCGCCAAAAGCAATCAATCAGCCCTTCGCCATTATTTACCATAGATTTACTGTAGTAACACTCACTGCACCATGATATTGTGGCAGAAAATGTGTGATATTCACATTTAATTGTATTACAAGAGTAATGGTATATCGTTATAATAAGTATGTGTGGTTAAGGCAGCTTTAGCATGTGTGCATTTATACTGAATGGTTTTAGACTACTGTTTTTCATACAAATAGGCTACATAAAAAACATATAGTTATATTTGTACCATGTTATTGAGGTGCTATATGTGTTGTTTTAACTGTTTATTATGATTTAAATGTATACTACTATGGGGGACCAATGCTAAAAAAACAAACCTTGGTCAGAATAAATGTTAACATATAAAACTAAGGTTGCTACAATTTTACAGATGTTACTGATTTTGATAATGAACAAAAATGTACCTCTGCATCCAGACACGAGCTACTATCAAATGTGCATTTCTAAGAGACAGTGATTTTATTAATATTTAATGTTTCTTGATTTGAAATATCACTCATTAGAACCAGCATGACTAAGAAACATGAAACTTACTCTTAGAACATGAAACTAAGAAATATTTTTTCTATTTATAAATTTATTTGAAGGAAAATTTAAGGTCTGGTTTCTACAACTTTCTCTTTTGAGCAAAAATCTGGCTTTAAATTTGAAAGTAAAGATTTGACATTTATCGATATTGACTGATATAAAAAAAATGATGATTGTTTTTGGGCCATATCGCCCAGCCCTAGCTGAAGGAAACCATTGTACGTTTTCTACTGTTTAGCCCAGAGACATCATGTATGTATCAGAGTAGGGGGTTAATTTAATAAAGAGAAAAAGCCAAGTATAGACCTGATTTAACGTGCAGGGTTCTATGCACTTACTTTATATTTCTAGCATTTGTACAGTGCACTTACAAATTGCATCACTAATGTTATGAGATTAATATTTTACATATAAAAACTGGGAATATATGGAATATAGAAATATATAAAATTGAATGATACTTTTACATTTTAAATTAAAATGACCAGTAGGTGTGACCGTAAGTGAGTCGCTGAGTCATTTATTCAATCAATTCTTTCAAAACGACTGATTCGTTCAGAAATGAAGCAAGAAGCTGTTTTTATGAATCATTGACTCACCCGATTTGTTCAAAGCACACATTCATGCAGTAACGAAACAGCGCTGGGTTTTGTTTTGAATATATATATTTTTTTTAGCAAAATAGAGCAAAACAGACAATTTTGTCTCTACAATTGAAGTAATTTAGTATTTATTTCTGGTTTATTGAATTGTTGTGCTTGCATAAAGAAACGTCTGCCACAAACCGTTCATATAATCGCTCTAAATGTGTGTCTCCATGGAAGACTGCATTTAATTATAGGATTATATTTCTGTATTTGTTCCTTTACGGTGATGCTTGGTAACCTAATTTAATAAATTACTAAATCAGTATTAAAGTAGTAAGTTACAGATACTTGAGTTAGCAGCTGCTGTAACTAGCGATGGTTGAAATGTGGAATTAATGTTATTTCCTAGCAATATCTTTTCATTAACCTAATTAGTTTCTAAAAGTCTAAATTATTAAACATTCATTTGTCCATATGTTGTATGTCATTGTCTGCCTTTGGTCATTCTTAAAAGTGTGCAACTTGAACAAATCAAAATCTTTTTTTTTTCTTCAATTGTCTCTTTTTCTTTTTTTTTATCAGCTATATTGAGGTTTCCTACTGACACACTACAGCAAAAGATTGCCACAACACTGACTTTAGTATTTTCAGAAGCTAAAAATGGGTTTGTGTTCTAATCATTTTGGCCAGCGCTGTAAATGTAATGCAGTGATCCAAAACAGTGACTCTAATAATAATAATTCAGGCAAATGTTCGCTTCAAGAACGATCACACTGTTGACGTGATCTTACGGCTAACACATGCTCGGCACAAATATAATCAACAGTAGGGATGGGACAAACTCGATTCACCTATCGCAATTAATTTTTTTTACGATTTGAATTGATATTAAGAACATTATAAATTTTTTTATGTTTTTTCTGATGCTAGACTTTTATTTTAAAAGACATGCATGAAAGCTGTTGACACTTCTGTCAGATGCAGTTGAATTAAAGTGTGCCTGAGAAAAAACTAAATCTGCGGTCAGATGAGATGTTTGACCGGTTTAATGTCAGTGTCATTATATCGTTATTTTCATCTTCATTATTCGGGTTTTTCTATTACCTTGATTTATATGCATGTCTGCACTGTGTTTGGAATTTCTGTACTGTAAGCTCCTAACTCAGATGAATCCCGTGCGTGTGAAAACGCTTGGCAATGCATCTCTTTCTGATATGTAGTTTTTAACCGATTTATGATTAAGATTGAGAAATTACTGCGCCAATTTTACACTGTCCAATGAAATTTGAGCTTGCTGTATAATTCACCAACCAATGGCGCACATGAAAAAGGGCATCAGTGAATTGATTTCTTTGTTTATATGTAATATATTGGAGACTTACTTGAATCGACAGACTGGATTTGATCAGAAATCGTGATTATTTGGTTAATTCTTTTTTTAATAGGCAATCACTGAAAGAACCATATATTCCCTGCCAGCCTAGTTTCCCAACTGTTATTTATGAATGTACTGATTACATGTTATATGGATTATGGAATCAGATTCCATGAATTAAGTACTTCAGTACATTACATTTTAAAATGCTCATAATCGGATTACAGTTACTGTTTTATGGGTTACATGCTTGTTATTCACACACAATGGCAGTAAATTATTCAAATTTTTGCTTTCTAAAAATCTTAATTTGAACTATATTCACAACTGTCATGTAAATACATTTGCAACCCAATAATTGAAACTAAATGATTACTCCAGTTGCTAAACACAGACGTGAGGAATCAACAGTCCCTGCTGGATTCAGTTCATGTTTATTTGTATAGCGCTTTTCATGATACAAATAATAGCAAAACAGCTTTACAGAAAATTAAAGTTTCTACATTATATTTAGTAGTAGCTTATGAGGTTTATAAGCTACATCGAGAGCGAGAAACACTGCAGACGAGTTCGTTTGTTTGGTCTCTATAAAGTTTAATTGAAGCAGGTAATAACTGACAGGTTAGTCTAGTTAAAGAGTCTGAACCAGCGAGTATGACGATCAGTCCATTCAATCCCATCATGCATCTGGCCTCTGAATGAATAACTGCAGGCCGCTAAAGCTCAAGGCATCCATGCATTTGGCAAAACTCTCACGCAGACGAACATCAGGAGCAAAAGCACTTAGTGGTGTTTAAATGAGGAGAAACTTCAGCTCAAACACATCAAATGACTGCTTCATTACAAACAATCTGATCCTGACGAGATAAACCTTCAAATCCTGATCAATAAGACTAAATCTACAGATGAACGGCAGATCAGATTATCTGTTATAAAGGAGCACGTGACATACAGATGCATGAGTTAACAGAATATAAATCAAATATTCAAGCAAACACTCCAGTATGGAATTATTTTGCACCAATAGATGAATATAAACAGACTTCAGTGTCCAATCATCATTTAAAGTTAGTAACTGTAATAACATTATGAAAATAAAACCACGTTAAATGACATTCGTCACAAATCACCTGCATTAGACACATATCTGAATGATGGTCAAAACAAAAGTGTGCTCAAGAATCAGTGCCATCGTGATTCTGCTTTTATTATGTGGTTATTAATGAATGTAATGATAATTTCACCATGTAACTGAATCTGATGCATTAATAACTCAATGACACACCATTAGTGGCTTTAGTAATACATTTCACTTTCATTTTAGTCGTGTTTATTGCTTGATTATTTGGGGACTTTCAGTAATTTATCGATATGGCTGACGCCAATGACTAACGCCATTGGTTGAGAACAATACTTGGGACTGAATTAAGCTGAATGATGCACTATTATCTTTGTATAAAGGTGACTTGTGTGTTTTTGTCGTTACTCTGAATCAAAAGAGACCAAACTGTTCAGAAGTTATAAATCTAATCTAAATCATCTGTGTGTTTCATGAGTAACCGTTCCATCTGCTGGCCGTTCATGAGTTCTTCACTCATCTGCTTCATGTATTAAATCCTTGTTTTGAATGAAATGAAAAGGAGCGTAATGTGGTCATGCACTGGTTTTACCTGCGATGCGCACTTGTCCGATGGGTCCGTCTCCTCCCTCGCTGTGAGCGCGCACCTCCACCAGGTACTCGCCCTTCTTCATGACCAGGCCAGCGGATCGAAGCGAACAGAGGCGAATGGTCGGGGGGGGGGGGGGCAATGTCTGTAGGGTGGGGGAGGAACGCAAGAGCGTCTAACTGCATTGCACACCCGGGGTAGATTGCAGCAACAGCCTTGCCAAGGCCACTGTAGGGGAGCCAGAAAAGATAAGATTGTTTTGTCTTTGGGGCGAGTAAACATTCCAATTTTTGCAGGCTACTCTCTGTCCGTTTTTGTCCATTTTGGTCTCATTTTAATCAATTTCCCTTTGTAAAGCCGTGAACTTCTCCTTGGTAGAATCCATATTGCGATTATAGTCTCAGTCTCAATGCTGACCGCTCTTCCCACAGCTTCAATCATACGGGCAGCCTTGTGGGGCTTTGGACAGCTGTTCCCGTTTTCTGAATTCTTCGATAACCCAGGGCAAAGCCTAATCCAATCAGCAAAATACCTGTTATCATGGTTCCGAAAAGGTAGATATCAATGTCCTCCACGGAAAGAGCCGCAAGACACACGATCCGCCACCTCTCCCACGCGCCATCGTACAGCCGGCTGCGAACGTCCCGTCAGGGCAGTCAGGTTCCCCGAAACCCAAGTTTCGATAGTGTCAATTGCATTAAGAGACCAGTTAATCCATAATATTTTAGTTTGGAGAGCAGTGCAGAGAGAGTCTCTCACAAAACAAGGGAGCAAAGCAGGGAAGATAAGGGTGAGGACGGGGAGAGAAAGCGACCACCTCCGTTGAGAGCCAAAGAGAAAGAGGTATTAAGCCACTTTATGGCTGATACCAGTCAAATGAAATTGATATTTAGATATCTAGAGTTTATGTTAATTACTATTATGCAATAGAGTTTAATGCAGCTCAGAGATGCCATGAATGCATTTACACTGCAGGTGTAACATTGTCAGATTAATGTTATAATCCAGAATATACTAAATAGAACTATGAAAATTACTTTAACCACCACATATGAAAATATAACCACCACTTAGTGTTGGCAAATCACACAGTATCTTTGATATGAATCCTTGATTTACTAATTTAACCGATTCATTGAAGAATGAAGCATGTACTATATCTGCCATAAAATAGATATGCTAAAAATAGTACTAATACTGTGTACAAGTATGCATTTTAGTTGGTAAGAGAGCATGGTGCTTCAGAATCAGACTGTCCAATGTGAACCCAGACAGATGGCCAAACTAGCAGCAGATTATATTTGAACCATTGCCGTGTTTCGAAGGGTTTTAGAGTTTATTGTCCACATTCAGGCTCTTGAGTAACCCACACAGTTTTAAAGGGACTGTTAAACAGGAATGTCTGACATTATGTCTTAGAGAAAAGCCTATAATAATAAATGTGCAGCTACAGCCTAACTTTAAATTGATGTTAAATGGTTATTTTGAATGATGTCTGTCTCGTTGGAAACTTCTACGATACTTAGCCTGAAAAAATATATATATTCAAAACTGATGTATATTTATTAAAATAGTATTCTATAAAATGCATGATATGCATGGTATCAAAAGTGAGCTACGCCCAAAGAATCATATTCTACTATATAACCTTCTTTGAACTTTGTGGATGTGTACTGTATATATTGCTTTCTGATGACACTATGGGGTCAAACGACAGCCGCTTATGCTATTCATACGCATGTTAACATGTAACTCCATGAATCCAGTATGGTAAACACACTAAAACGAATTCACTGAGCAGGAGGTAAATGAAGCATCAAGAGCATTACTGTGTTTTTACTGACCTTATATCCCTCCACCTGCGACTCATTGGTCCGCGGCTCCACATGCTCCCAGGCGATGTTGATCGTCGTGCCGCTGTGGTTCATCTTCGTGCCGATGATTTTAGGAGGCCGACTAGGAGCTGAGAACAAAAACACAATCAGATCAGAAAATAACAGTAGCATCAATCCAATTATTTATTTTTAAAGTAATGCAAAATCCATTTTTACAAGGATATAAATGTGAGTTGGCAGTGTGTGAACACAACCACCCTACAATGATAAAAATCCACCTCATTTTTTAACCCCCTTTAAACCGAGTCAGTCTAACTAGGCCTGTCGTTTTGATTCTCACGCAGTGTGATGTCACAGTGCTTGGGGCGGGGCTACTAGGTTTGATTGACAGCTCTGCGTTGCTATAGTTTACGCCCTCAGCAGTTACACTGTCCTTCATTTTCTCTGCGCTCGAGCAGTTGTAACATCAACAATGTCTCGCAAGCAATCTCGTGCTCTGTGTTTGCATGTAAGAATTAATTAACATAAGGTCTTAATTTTCTCCCAACATCCGAGCTGCTGAGGACACTGTGGATTAATTTCATCTTTCAAGGCAATGTGACCTAAATACATGTATCCCTCCAGACTCCTTTGTGAATGTCATGTGGTTATAGTGCTTAGTGTTTTAACTGTATTTGTCTGTGTACGTAGATATGCAATGCAGAGAGAGACGTATAAGCGATGCCCTCTTCTGGAGACGGGGCTTGGATATGCAGCTCATTTGCATTCACTCCAAATCAGCTCGTTCTTGGACACACCCAAAAAATGATATTTACAGCTGTTATAATAAATGATCTGTTGGGTATTTGGGGCGGAAACTTCACAGACATATTCTAGGGACCAATATTACATCACACTGTAAAGATGTTTCCAAAAATCCTCCTCCTATGGGCTCTTTTGGGACTTACGTGCTTTCTTGGTGGATATTCTTTGGCGCTGGCTGGCAGGTCCGTATCCGGCGCCGTTATAAGCCCGCACCTCGATGAGGTAATGTGAGTTGGGCTTCATGTTGTCCAGACGCGTGTGGTTTTCTCGACTGGGAACCAGAACACGCTGCGCAGACGCCTCGTTCTCTACCGACTCCCTCCAGAACCGGACCTGAGAGAAAACAGGACAGAAATTCACACACGGTTATACTTTTTATTCAGATTTTCAATTGGGCTTTATTTTTCTTCCATTTTCCATTTTCTTTTTAGTTAAAATGTTTGTGTTTTATATTTTGTCTTAGTTTACATTTTATTTAAATGTCTGTATAGTTTTTATTAATGTTTATTTATTAGATTTATTTTTTTATTTTAGTGCATCAAGTACAAACTAAATGAAAATTAGAAATGTTGGCAACTAAAATAAAATAAAAAGTTTAGTTTTTTATATTGTATTAGATTTTTTTGTGGTTTTAGTTATAGTTGATTCTGTCTGTATAGTAACAATAAATAACATATCTTCAAAATAAATAATTAAGTGCTGTAAAATAATTAATCGCATCCAAAATGCATAATATATGTGTGTGCTGTGTATATTTATTACGCATATATATATAAATAATCACACATGTATATATTTAAGAAAAATGTGTTATGTCAATATATTAAATTAAATTTAAATTATATGAATATAAATATATACATGTAAATATTTTCTAAATATATACTGAATGCATGTGTATTTACATATACATAATAAATATACACAGTACACACACATATATTATGTAAACAAAAACTTGTATTATGGATGCGATTAATCATGATTAATAATTTGACAGTGCTAGAATAATTCCAATTAATTTATAAATAATTTACACAATAAACCCCAATAAACAATAAAAATTATCACGACTTTGGAAATCGCTTCATTTTCTTCCTACATTTTAAGTGTTTTTTTCTTCTTTTTTAAAAATCAATATCCTTTTTTTATGAATTTTTCGGTTGTTATTTTAGTAATTTTATTAATTTAAATATTTGTTTTATATATTGTAATTTACTTCAGTTCCCATTGTACTGTAAGTAATGGGAAGTAAGTTCATGATAATGACCCAGCTGCTAAATGAACCGTTTTAAACATCAGGAAGTGACCCTGAGACATGTGATAGGATAGTCTGATGTGATTGGCTCGTTCTGAGTTTAACAGTGAACTAGTGCTACCTGGTATCCTTCCACATTCTGCAGCTGAACAGGCACCCAGGACACGACGGCTTCTGTGGCCGACAGCGTCCTCGCCTCGATGATGGTGGGAGCTTCCGCAGGAACTGAGATGGAAACACACATCAGTAAGGATGCTAGTTCACATGGTTTAATTCTGTACATCTGCAGCCGATCATCACCCACCGTCCTTAGCGGAGTCGATGAAGGCGCTGATGCTGAACGGCCCTTCGCCCTGACTGTTGAAGGCCTTCATCTTCACCTCAAACTTGGTGGACGGGGGGATTTTCGAGTCTTTGTGGACATACTTTTGGGCCTGAGGATCGGTCACCGTCACCCTCATCCACTCAGGGTCGTTATGAGGCTTGAACGCGATGATGTAGCCAAAATTACTGCCGTAGTAGTACTGCGGCTGGACCGGCTGCAGACGCAAACCACATCAAAACAGTTTTTGGTTTTAACCGAAGGTAAGATAGGTGCATAGAGTAAACACTTAAACTAATATATATATATATATATATATATATATATATCACCTTACTTCCCCAGCTGATGAATCATGATGCATTAATACATGTTGTATTACAAGTTATGTATAAATATACAAATCAAATGTTGTTTAAATATAAAAATCATTATATAATCTGGTCCCTGTCTGATTTTGTTGATGTACTACAGTTAAAGGTTTTTACAGATGGGATTTTGGATTTCTCTTTTTATCAGAAAATACTGTCAACAGACAGAAAATATTTTCTCCATGTTTTCGGGAATAAAATGTTGTAATGTTGTAAATGTTGTAAGTTGCAGTGTGAATGAAATATAAACACATCCCTCAGTAAAAACCTTCATAATATAGAGAGGAATACAACTCTAAGTTTTGGTGTTTGTCAGTGCTGCTGAAGTGGAGAAACAAACTCATTACCTTTAAATATAGGCATTTTCGCCATGTTTTCAGGAATAAAATGGTGTAAAAATCAGTGTAAATGAAATATTAACAAATCCCTCAGTGAAAACATTCATAATATAGAGAGGAATACAACTCTAAGTTTTGGTGTATGTCAGTGCTGCTGAAGTGGAGAAAAAACTTTTAAAGATATGAATTGAGTGATTAAAGATACGAATTTAAATCTACAGACGCAACTAGATAAAGTGCAATACAATAAACACTTAAATATGCATTTTAGATCACTTTGAATTTAAGAATTGCGTTTTGCTGTAATTTGGAAAAAGGATTTTTCGAATTTCTAGAATATAACATTAGTTTCTGTCCAAGATACTGGAGAAAGCTGTTTTTTTTGAATCCCTACACAGCACAGAGACAGCCCTATTGAACGTTTTTAATGATCTGCTTCATGACACTGACTCGGGTGACTATGCTGTTATTATAATCCTAGATCCCACGGCTGCATTTGACACTGTAGACCATAACATCTCGATCTCTTGTATGGAGCATTGTGTCGGCATTAAGGGTACTGTGTTGGAGTGTTTTCGATCATATATGTCTGGCAGAAGCTTTTGGTACCGTCCATGTGATGGTGAGCTCACGACTGGTTCCTCCTCCTCCACCGATGTCTGACGGAGCCACAACAGGCCCTACAGAGAGAGAGAAACTACAGTCATTATGCTTGCTAATGCATTCCTATGCAGCCGCTAGTTGCTATTCTAGATGATTCCAGCGGTGCTACTGTATGTTGTGGGTGGTTTCCCAGAATGCAGCTGGAGGACTAACACACTGACGAAAAAAAAGTCAGATTTGTGAGGAGAAAAAGTCAGATTTGTGAGGAGAAAAAGCCAGATTTGTGACGAAAAAAACCCAGATTTGTGAGAAAAAGTCAGATTTGTGGAGAAAAAAAGTCAGATTTATGAGAAGAAAAAGTCAGATTTGTGGAGAAAAAAAGTCAGATTTATGAGAAGAAAAAGTCAGATTTGTGGAGAAAAAGCCAGATTTGTGATGAAAAAAAGTCAGATTTGCGAGGAGAAAAAGTCAGATTTGTGAGGAAAAAAAGTCAGATTTGCGAGGAGAAAAAGTCAGATTTATGAGAAGAAAAAGTCAGATTTGTGGAGAAAAAAAGTCAGATTTATGAGAAGAAAAAGTCAGATTTGCGAGAAGAAAAAGTCAGATTTGTGATGAAAAAAAGTCAGATTTGTGAGGAGAAAAAGTCAGATTTGTGAGAAGAAAAAGTCAGATTTGTGAGAAGAAAAAGTCAGATTTGTGACCAAAAAAAGTCAGATTTGTGAGGAGAAAAAGTCAGATTTGTGAGGAGAAAAAGTCAGATTTGTGAGGAGAAAAAGCCAGATTTGTGAGAAGAAAAAGTCAGATTTGTGACCAAAAAAAGTCAGATTTGTGGAGAAAAAAAGTCAGATTTATGAGAAGAAAAAGTCAGATTTGTGGAGAAAAAAAGTCAGATTTGTGGAGAAAAAGTCAGATTTGTGGAGAAAAAGTCAGATTTGTGACCAAAAAAAGTCAGATTTGTGAGGAGAAAAAGTCAGATTTGTGAGAAGAAAAAGTCAGATTTGAGAGAAAAAAATGTCAGATTTGAGAGAAAAAAAGTCAGATTTGTGAGGAGAAAAAGGTCAGATTTGTGAGAAGAAAAAGTCAGATTTGTGGAGAAAAAAAGTCAGATTTGTGAGGAGAAAAAGCCAGATTTGTGAGAAGAAAAAGTCAGATTTGTGACCAAAAAAAGTCAGATTTGTGAGGAGAAAAAGTCAGATTTGTGAGGAAAAAAAGTCAGATTTGTGAGGAGAAAAAGTCAGATTTGTGAGGAGAAAAAGCCAGATTTGTGAGAAGAAAAAGTCAGATTTGTGACCAAAAAAAGTCAGATTTGTGAGGAGAAAAAGTCAGATTTGTGAGGAAAAAAAGTCAGATTTGTGAGGAAAAAAAGTCAGATTTGTGAGGAGAAAAAGTCAGATTTGTGAGGAAAAAAAGCCAGATTTGTGAGGAAAAAAAGCCAGACTTGTGAGGAGAAAAAGCCAGATTTGTGAGAAGAAAAAGTCAGATTTGTGACCAAAAAAAGTCAGATTTGTGAGAATTGGCTAGTCTGCGTTCGAGGGGAGGGGCTTACCGATATTCCACTCCCTGTGCAACTGATACTCGACTGCCATTGGCTAGTCTGCGTTCGAGGGGAGGGGCTTACCGATATTCCACTCCCTGTGCAACTGATACTCGACTGCCATTGGCTAGTCTGCGTTCGAATGGAGGGGCTTACCGATATTCCACTCCCTGTGCAACTGATACTCGACTGCCATTGGCTAGTCTGCGTTCGAGGGGAGGGGCTTACCGATATTCCACTCCCTGTGCAACTGATACTCGACTACCATTGGCTAGTCTGCGTTCGAGGGGAGGGGCTTACCGATATTCCACTCCCCGTGCAACTGATACTCGACTGCCATTGGCTAGTCTGCGTTCGAGGGGAGGGGCTTACCGATATTCCACTCCCCGTGCAACTGATACTCGACTGCCATTGGCTGGTCTGCGTTCGAGGGGAGGGGCTTACCGATATTCCACTCCCCGTGCAACTGATACTCGACTGCCATTGGCTAGTCTGCGTTCGAGGGGAGGGGCTTACTGATAGGTTAATTCTCCACCAGATTTACTATGCTGCACGCAAGTTCAGGTAACTCAAACTTGCATATACGAGCGGAGACATGACCTGAGATTTGATCGTAGCCACCACTCATGTCCATATTAAACAATTCCAAGTTATGCGTTGAAACGGTCCTATACCCACTTTTCTGTTGTATGTTAGTTTCGTAAATGAGGCCCAGCGAGTCAGGGTTTAGATCGTCCTGTGACATGATTCACTTTCAGATCTGTCGCTTTGCAAATGATTCACTTGAGTTTCTGATTCACTTTTCAGACGGAGATGAAAGAAGAGGATAAAAAAAATAAACCCACTCACATTTAATTATATTTAATTAAATATTTGTTTCTGCTTTGTTTCTGATCTTTCTTTAAATATTTTGTGCTGAAGGTAGGGCTGGGGGGCGATAATTTCATAATGACAATTATCGCAAAATAACTTTCCTCGATAAAATGATATGAGTTTGATAAATGTTCAATATAATGTTTATGCGCCAAAAGCAATCAATCAGCCCTTCGCCATTATTTACCATAAATTTACTGTAGTAACACTCACTGCACCATGATATTGTGGCAGAAAATGTGTGATATTCACATTTAATTGTATTACAAGAGTAATGGTATATCGTTATAATAAGTATGTGTGGTTAAGGCAGCTTTAGCATGTGTGCATTTATACTGAATGGTTTTTAGACTACTGTTTTTCATACAAATAGGCCGCATAAAAACCATATAGTTATATTTGTACCATGTTATTGAGGTGCTATATGTGTTGTTTTAACTGTTTATTATGATTTAAATGTATACTACTATGGGGGACCAATGCTAAAAAAACAAACCTTGGTCAGAATAAATGTTAACATATAAAACTAAGGTTGCTACAATTTTACAGATGTTACTGATTTTGATAATGAACAAAAATGTACCTCTGCATCCAGACACGAGCTACTATCAAATGTGCATTTCTAAGAGACAGTGATTTTATTAATATTTAATGTTTCTTGATTTGAAATATCACTCATTAGAACCAGCATGACTAAGAAACATGAAACTTACTCTTAGAACATGAAACTAAGAAATATTTTTTCTATTTATAAATTTATTTGAAGGAAAATTTAAGGTCTGGTTTCTACAACTTTCTCTTTTGAGCAAAAATCTGGCTTTAAATTTGAAAGTAAAGATTTGACATTTATCGATATTGACTGATATAAAAAAAATGATGATTGTTTTTGGGCCATATCGCCCAGCCCTAGCTGAAGGAAACCATTGTACGTTTTCTACTGTTTAGCCCAGAGACATCATGTATGTATCAGAGTAGGGGGTTAATTTAATAAAGAGAAAAAGCCAAGTATAGACCTGATTTAACGCACAGGGTTCTATGCACTTATTTTATATTTCTAGCATTTGTACAGTGCACTTACAAATTGCATCACTAATGTTATGAGATTAATATTTTACATATAAAAACTGGGAATATATGGAATATAGAAATATATCAAATTGAATGGTACTTTTACATTTTAAATTAAAATGACCAGTAGGTGTGACCGTAAGTGAGTCGCTGAGTCATTTATTCAATCAATTCTTTCAAAACGACTGATTCGTTCAGAAATGAAGCAAGAAGCTGTTTTTATGAATCATTGACTCACCCGATTTGTTCAAAGCACACATTCATGCAGTAACGAAACAGCGCTGGGTTTTGTTTTGAATATATATATTTTTTTTAGCAAAATAGAGCAAAACAGACAATTTTGTCTCTACAATTGAAGTAATTTAGTATTTATTTCTGGTTTATTGAATTGTTGTGCTTGCATAAAGAAACGTCTGCCACAAATCGTTCATATAATCGCTCTAAATGTGTGTCTCCATGGAAGACTGCATTTAATTATAGGATTATATTTCTGTATTTGTTCCTTTACGGTGATGCTTGGTAACCTAATTTAATAAATTACTAAATCAGTATTAAAGTAGTAAGTTACAGATACTTGAGTTAGCAGCTGCTGTAACTATCGATGGTTGAAATGTGGAATTAATGTTATTTCCTAGCAATATCTTTTCATTAACCTAATTAGTTTCTAAAAGTCTAAATTATTAAACATTCATTTGTCCATATGTTGTATGTCATTGTCTGCCTTTGGTCATTCTTAAAGTGTGCAACTTGAACAAATCAAAATCTATTTTTTTTTCTTCAATTGTCTCTTTTTCTTTTTTTTTATCAGCTATATTGAGGTTTCCTACTGACACACTACAGCAAAAGATTGCCACAACACTGACTTTAGTATTTTCAGAAGCTAAAAATGGGTTTGTGTTCTAATCATTTTGGCCAGCGCTGTAAATGTAATGCAGTGATCCAAAACAGTGACTCTAATAATAATAATTCAGGCAAATGTTCGCTTCAAGAACGATCACACTGTTGACGTGATCTTACGGCTAACACATGCTCGGCACAAATATAATCAACAGTAGGGATGGGACAAACTCGATTCACCTATCGCAATTAATTTTTTTTACGATTTGAATTGATATTAAGAACATTATACATTTTTTATGTTTTTCTGATGCTAGACTTTTATTTTAAAAGACATGCATGAAAGCTGTTGACACTTCTGTCAGATGCAGTTGAATTAAAGTGTGCCTGAGAAAAACTAAATCTGCGGTCAGATGAGATGTTTGACCGGTTTAATGTCAGTGTCATTATATCGTTATTTTCATCTTCATTATTCGGGTTTCTATTACCTTGATTTATATGCATGTCTGCACTGTGTTTGGAATTTCTGTACTGTAAGCTCCTAACTCAGATGAATCCCGTGCGTGTGAAAACGCTTGGCAATGCATCTCTTTCTGATATGTAGTTTTTAACCGATTTATGATTAAGATTGAGAAATTACTGCGCCAATTTTACACTGTCCAATGAAATTTGAGCTTGCTGTATAATTCACCAACCAATGGCGCACATGAAAAAGGGCATCAGTGAATTGATTTCTTTGTTTATATGTAATATATTGGAGACTTACTTGAATCGACAGACTGGATTTGATCAGAAATCGTGATTATTTGGTTAATTCTTTTTTTAATAGGCAATCACTGAAAGAACCATATATTCCCTGCCAGCCTAGTTTCCCAACTGTTATTTATGAATGTACTGATTACATGTTATATGGATTATGGAATCAGATTCCATGAATTAAGTACTTCAGTACATTACATTTTAAAATGCTCATAATCGGATTACAGTTACTGTTTTATGGGTTACATGCTTGTTATTCACACACAATGGCAGTAAATTATTCAAATTTTTGCTTTCTAGAAATCTTAATTTGAACTATATTCACAACTGCCATGTAAATACATTTGCAACCCAATAATTGAAACTAAATGATTACTCCAGTTACTAAACACAGACGTGAGGAATCAACAGTCCCTGCTGGATTCAGTTCATGTTTATTTGTATAGCGCTTTTCATGATACAAATAATAGCAAAACAGCTTTACAGAAAATTAAAGTTTCTACATTATATTTAGTAGTAGCTTATGAGGTTTATAAGCTACATCGAGAGCGAGAAACACTGCAGACGAGTTCGTTTGTTTGGTCTCTATAAAGTTTAATTGAAGCAGGTAATAACTGACAGGTTAGTCTAGTTAAAGAGTCTGAACCAGCGAGTATGACGATCAGTCCATTCAATCCCATCATGCATCTGGCCTCTGAATGAATAACTGCAGGCCGCTAAAGCTCAAGGCATCCATGCATTTGGCAAAACTCTCACGCAGACGAACATCAGGAGCAAAAGCACTTAGTGGTGGTTTAAATGAGGAGAAACTTCAGCTCAAACACAAATCACTGCTTCATTACAAACAATCTGATCCTGACGAGATAAACCTTCAAATCCTGATCAATACAACTAAATCTACAGATGAACGGCAGATCAGATTATCTGTTATAAAGGAGCACGTGACATACAGATGCATGAGTTAACAGAATATAAATCATATATTCAAGCAAACACTCCAGTATGAAATAATTTTGCACCAATAGATGAATATAAACAGACTTCAGTGTCCAATCATCATTTAAAGTTAGTAACTGTAATAACATTATTATGAAAATAAAACCACGTTAAATGACATTCGTCACAAATCACCTGCATTAGACACATATCTGAATGATGGTCAAAACAAAAGCGTTCTCAAGAATCTGTGCCATCGTGATTCTGCTTTTGTTATGTGGTTATTAATGAACATGATAATTTCACCATGTAACTGAATCTGATGCATTAATAACTCAATGAATCTGTGTTCACCAGTGCTGGCTAGATTACTTACAAACTCTAATTACAAATTACATGATTACGCTGTAGTCAATAATGTAATCTAGATTACTTATTTCAGGTGATATATTTTGGATTACTTTTAGATTACTTACAAACTCTCGTCTGTTACGGATTACATGATAAAAACCGTAGTCAGTAATGTAATCTAGATTACTTATTTCAGGTGATATATTTCGGATTACTTACAAACTTTCGTCTGTTACTGATTACATGATAAAAACTAGTCAGTAATCTAGATTTCTTTATAGATTTAAATGCAAATATGTTGTTAAATTATTTGAAATATTAACTATAAATCTCAGGGGGACTTCTAGTAAATATTCAGATACACTAATAAACATGAAAATAGCAATGACATGGACAAAGTCTTCCAGTAATTATATATTTTTCTCAGTTATACATCGGCAGTGTTTAGGAACTTGCGTAATTCATCTCATACATATGAGAATAACTAAATTATAAATAATTGAATGCCATTGTGTGAATACTTAGTAATCATGTAATCCATAAAATGTAACTGTAATCTGATTACATGTAATGAGTTAGTACCCAGCACTGGTGATCACTAGGACGTGTTCAGTGTGAAATCATATTAAATCTCACTAAAACACAAATGCCTTCGCGGTATTTCTTCATCTACATCAGCTGATCATATTTCATAAAATTTCTGAGACTGAAGCTCAGCACAAACTCAAACGAATGACTCACATGAACCCAAGACAGATATTAAAATTATATCCTAATTTAAAAAACAACAATCTGTTGCAGATATGCTAATATAAAAACAGATACAATGTTGAATAGACGAATATCTTCGAAAGTATTGCATATATAATAAACCTCTAAAAGTGAATGAATGCTGAATGGAGTTGAATGTGAATTGTTGGTTTGCTTTGACTGTATTCGTCCACAGAAATAAGAGAAAGCCGCTGATCTGTCACCAAAATACACAGGAAGTCTCACAGCAGCACTTCCTGTTTGCGCTCCGTAAGAGATAAGGCATATTGAACCGTTCAGACATTAAACACACGCTCTGTCCTGAATCTCCAGTGTTTTGTTCTCCAGAGCCGCGTGGACTCTGAATATTGGTGTGTTTCATCCTGTGAGAGCTCAGCTTCATTAAATCAGGATGAAACTACATTCAGAGAATCAAGCCCAACAGAACCACGAGGAGAAGAAGCCGAGAGACGGAGACGCCAGACCGGCCGCACCTGCAAAAACATCACAAAACACTCTTATTTTACTCAATGACACACCATTAGTGGCTTTAGTAATACATTTCACTTTCATTTTAGTCGTGTTTATTGCTTGATTATTTGGGGACTTTCAGTAATTTATTGATATGGCTGACGCCAATGACTAACGCCATTGGTTGAGAACAATACTTGGGACTGAATTAAGCTGAATGATGCACTATTGTCTTTGTATAAAGGTGACTTGTGTGTTTTTGTCGTTACTCTGAATCAAAAGAGACCAAACTGTTCAGAAGTTATAAATCTAATCTAAATCATCTGTGTGTTTCATGAGTAACCGCTCCATCTGCTGGCCGTTCATGAGTTCTTCACTCATCTGCTTCATGTATTAAATCCTTGTTTTGAATGAAATGAAAAGGAGCGTAATGTGGTCATGCACTGGTTTTACCTGCGATGCGCACTTGTCCGATGGGTCCGTCTCCTCCCTCGCTGTGAGCGCGCACCTCCACCAGGTACTCGCCCTTCTTCATGGGCAGATCGATGGACTGCTTCACTGTGGTGTACAGCATGCCGCTGGCCTGCCCCTCCGGCCTGTACAGGACCTGAGTGAGAGCAGCACAACATCAAGAGCTGACAGAACCCATGAGATTTACACACATCCATATAACACCCAAAAAATGAGGATGCTTTGCGCAGGATTCAGTGAAGCCAAGATAAAACTGAAAATAATGCTAAACCAGGGACAGAAATGAACGATGATATTTACCCCCTTCATAAACTGATTTCCATGAGCATTTCTACCTTCAAAAGGACAAAATTATTAATTTTACTCAATAAATGCAGTTGGAATATTCTAGGTTCTAGGTTCTTTATTATTCGTCACATACACAATCATACAAGTATAATCAGTAGTGAAATGCAAGTATAATTGAAGAAAAATACAGCATTTACATGAGGAAAGTGAGGAGAAAAAAATAACTCCCAGACTATGCTCCTTGGGGAGTACAGTGTGAGAACAGGAAAAACACCTCAGCAACACAAAAGCACACACACGACATAGCCACAGGGGAAGTGAATCCGGCCCAGCAAGCAGCCATCTGATCCCGCAGCCACTGATCCGGCGCTGGTCAGGCCAGCGGATCGAAGCGAACAGAGGCGAATGGTCGGGGGGGGGGGGGGGGGGGGGGGGGCAATGTCTGTAGGGTGGGGGAGGAACGCAAGAGCGTCTAACTGCATTGCACACCCAGGGTAGATTGCAGCAACAGCCTTGCCAAGGCCACTGTAGGGGAGCCAGAAAAAGATAAGATTTGTTTTGTCTTTGGGGCGAGTAAACATTCCAATTTTTGCAGGCTACTCTCTGTCCATTTGACCATTTTGGTCTCATTTTAATCAATTTCTCTTTTTAGAATCCATATTGCGATTATAGTCTCAGTCTCAATGCTGACCGCTCTTCCCACAGCTTCAATCATACGGGCAGCCTTGTGGGGCTTTGGACAGCTGTTCCCGTTTTCTGAATTCTTCGATAACCCAGGGCAAAGCCTAATCCAATCAGCAAAATACCTGTTATCATGGTTCCGAAAAGGTAGATATCAATGTCCTCCACGGAAAGAGCCGCAAGACACACGATCCGCCACCTCTCCCACGCGCCATCGTATAGCCGGCTGCGCACGTTCCGTCAGGGCAGTCAGGTTCCCCGAAACCCAAGTTTCCATAGTGTCAATTGCATTAAGAGACCAGTTAATCCATAATATTTTAGTTTGGAGAGCAGTGCAGAGAGAGTCTCTCACAAGACAAGGGAGCAAAGCAGGGAAGATAAGGGTGAGGACGGGGAGAGAAAGCGACCACCTCCGTTGAGAGCCAAAGAGAAAGAGGTATTAAGCCACTTTATGGCTGATACCAGTCAAATGAAATTGATATTTAGATATCTAGAGTTTATGTTAATTACTATTATGCAATAGAGTTTAATGCAGCTCAGAGATGCCATGAATGCATTTACACTGCAGGTGTAACATTGTCAGATTAATGTTATAATCCAGAATATACTAAATAGAACTATGAAAATTACTTTAACCACCACATATGAAAATATAACCACCACTTAGTGTTGGCAAATCACACAGTATCTTTGATATGAATCCTTGATTTACTAATTTAACCGATTCATTGAAGAATGAAGCATGTACTATATCTGCCATAAAATAGATATGCTAAAAATAGTACTAATACTGTGTACAAGTATGCATTTTAGTTGGTAAGAGAGCATGGTGCTTCAGAATCAGACTGTCCAATGTGAACCCAGACAGATGGCCAAACTAGCAGCAGATTATATTTGAACCATTGCCGTGTTTCGAAGGGTTTTAGAGTTTATTGTCCACATTCAGGCTCTTGAGTAACCCACACAGTTTTAAAGGGACTGTTAAACAGGAATGTCTGACATTATGTCTTAGAGAAAAGCCTATAATAATAAATGTGCAGCTACAGCCTAACTTTAAATTGATGTTAAATGGTTATTTTGAATGATGTCTGTCTCGTTGGAAACTTCTACGATACTTAGCCTGAAAAAATATATATATTCAAAACTGATGTATATTTATTAAAATAGTATTCTATAAAATGCATGATATGCATGGTATCAAAAGTGAGCTACGCCCAAAGAATCATATTCTACTATATAACCTTCTTTGAACTTTGTGGATGTGTACTGTATATATTGCTTTCTGACGACACTATGGGGTCAAACGACAGCCGCTCATGCTATTCATACGCATGTTACATGTAACTCCATGAATCCAGTATGGTAAACACACTAAAACGAATTCACTGAGTAGGAGGTAAATGAAGCATCAAGAGCATTACTGTGTTTTTACTGACCTTATATCCCTCCACCTTCGACTCGTTGGTCAGCGGCTCCACATGCTCCCAGGCGATGTTGATCGTCGTGCCGCTGTGGTTCATCTTCGTGCCGATGATTTTAGGAGGCCGACTAGGAGCTGAGAACAAAAACACAATCAGATCAGAAAATAACAGTAGCATCAATCCAATTATTTATTTTTAAAGTAATGCAAAATAGGATATAAATGTGAGTTGGCAGTGTGTGAACACAACCACCCTACAATGATAAAAATCCACCTCATTTTTTAATCCCCTTTAAACCGAGTCAGTCTAACTAGGCCTGTCGTTTTGATTCTCACGCAGTGTGATGTCACAGTGCTTGGGGCGGGGCTACTAGGTTTGATTGACAGCTCTGCATTGCTATAGTTTCCGCCCTCAGCAGTTACACTGTCCTTAATTTTCTCCGCGCTTGAGCAGCTGTAACATCAACAATGTCTCGCAAGCAATCTCGTGCTCTGTGTTTGCATGTAAGAATTAATTAACATAAGGTCTTAATTTTCTCCCAACATCCGAGCTGCTGAGGACACTGTGGATTAATTTCATCTTTCAAGGCAATGTGACCTAAGTACATGTATCCCTCCAGACTCCTTTGTGAATGTCATGTGGTTATAGTGCTTAGTGTTTTAACTGTATTTGTGTGCGTACGTAGATATGCAATGCAGAGAGAGACGTATAAGCGATGCCCTCTTCTGGAGACGGGGCTTGGATATGCAGCTCATTTGCATTCACTCCAAATCAGCTCGTTCTTGGACACACCCAAAAAATGATATTTACAGCTGTTATAATAAATGATCTGTTGGGTATTTGGGGCGGAAACTTCACAGACATATTCTAGGGACCAATATTACATCACACTGTAAAGATGTTTCCAAAAATCCTCCTCCTATGGGCTCTTTTGGGACTTACGTGCTTTCTTGGTGGATATTCTTTGGCGCTGGCTGGCAGGTCCGTATCCGGCGCCGTTATAAGCCCGCACCTCGATGAGGTAATGTGAGTCGGGCTTCATGTTGTCCAGACGCGTGTGGTTTTCTCGACTGGGAACCAGAACACGCTGCGCAGACGCCTCGTTCTCTACCGACTCCCTCCAGAACCGGACCTGAGAGAAAACAGGACAGAAATTCACACACGGTTATACTTTTTATTCAGATTTTCAATTGGGCTTTATTTTTCTTCCATTTTCCATTTTCTTTTTAGTTAAAATGTTTGTGTTTTATATTTTGTCTTAGTTTACATTTTATTTAAATGTCTGTATAGTTTTTATTAATGTTTATTTATTAGATTTATTTTTTTATTTTAGTGCATCAAGTACAAACTAAATGAAAATTAGAAATGTTGGCAACTAAAATAAAATAAAAAGTTTAGTTTTTTATATTGTATTAGATTTTTTTGTGGTTTTAGTTATAGTTGATTCTGTCTGTATAGTAACAATAAATAACATATCTTCAAAATAAATAATTAAGTGCTGTAAAATAATTAATCGCATCCAAAATGCATAATATATGTGTGTGCTGTGTATATTTATTACGCATATATATATAAATAATCACACATGTATATATTTAAGAAAAATGTGTTATGTCAATATATTAAATTAAATTTAAATTATATGAATATAAATATATACATGTAAATATTTTCTAAATATATACTGAATGCATGTGTATTTACATATACATAATAAATATACACAGTACACACACATATATTATGTAAACAAAAACTTGTATTATGGATGCGATTAATCATGATTAATAATTTGACAGTGCTAGAATAATTCCAATTAATTTATAAATAATTTACACAATAAACCCCAATAAACAATAAAAATTATCACGACTTTGGAAATCGCTTCATTTTCTTCCTACATTTTA
This sequence comes from Schizopygopsis pylzovi, assembly GCA_027422435.1. Classification (NCBI taxonomy): domain Eukaryota; kingdom Metazoa; phylum Chordata; class Actinopteri; order Cypriniformes; family Cyprinidae; genus Schizopygopsis; species Schizopygopsis pylzovi. The sequence continues at coordinate 556,715 of CM049837.1, read as the reverse complement.
AGTGTTTTTTTCTTCTTTTTTAAAAATCAATATCCTTTTTTTATGAATTTTTCGGTTGTTATTTTAGTAATTTTATTAATTTAAATATTTGTTTTATATATTGTAATTTACTTCAGTTCCCATTGTACTGTAAGTAATGGGAAGTAAGTTCATGATAATGACCCAGCTGCTAAATGAACCGCTTTAAACAACAGGAAGTGACCCTGAGACATGTGATAGGATAGTCTGATGTGATTGGCTCGTTCTGAGTTTAACAGTGAACTAGTGCTACCTGGTATCCTTCCACATTCTGCAGCTGAACAGGCACCCAGGACACGACGGCTTCTGTGGCCGACAGCGTCCTCGCCTCGATGATGGTGGGAGCTTCCGCAGGAACTGAGATGGAAACACACATCAGTAAGGATGCTAGTTCACGTGGTTTATATCTGTACATCTGCAGCCGATCATCACCCACCGTCCTTAGCGGAGTCGATGAAGGCGCTGATGCTGAACGGCCCTTCGCCCTGACTGTTGAAGGCCTTCATCTTCACCTCAAACTTGGTGGACGGGGGGATTTTCGAGTCTTTGTGGACATACTTTTGGGCCTGAGGATCGGTCACCGTCACCCTCATCCACTCAGGGTCGTTATGAGGCTTGAACGCGATGATGTAGCCAAAATTACTGCCGTAGTAGTTCTGCGGCTGGACCGGCTGCAGACGAAACCACATCAAAACAGTTTTTGGTTTTAACCGAAGGTAAGATAGGTGCATAGAGTAAACACTTAAACTAATATATATATATATATATATATATATATATATATATATATATATATATATATCACCTTACTTCCCCAGCTGATGAATCATGATGCATTAATACATGTTGTATTACAAGTTATGTATAAATATACAAATCAAATGTTGTTTAAATATAAAAATCATTATATAATCTGGTCCTTGTCTGATTTTGTTGATGTACTACAGTTAAAGGTTTTTACTGATGGGATTTTGGATTTCTCTTTTTATCAGAAAATACTGTCAACAGACAGAAAATATTTTCTCCATGTTTTCGGGAATAAAATGTTGTAATGTTGTAAATGTTGTAAGTTGCAGTGTGAATGAAATATAAACACATCCCTCAGTAAAAACCTTCATAATATAGAGAGGAATACAACTCTAAGTTTTGGTGTTTGTCAGTGCTGCTGAAGTGGAGAAACAAACTAATTACCTTTAAATATAGGCATTTTCGCCATGTTTTCAGGAATAAAATGGTGTAAAAATCAGTGTAAATGAAATATGAACAAATCCCTCAGTGAAAACATTCATAATATAGAGAGGAATACAACTCTAAGTTTTGGTGTATGTCAGTGCTGCTGAAGTGGAGAAAAAACTTTTAAAGATATGAATTGAGTGATTAAAGATACGAATTTAAATCTACAGACGCAACTAGATAAAGTGCAATACAATAAACACTTAAATATGCATTTTAGATCACTTTGAATTTAAGAATTGCGTTTTGCTGTAATTTGGAAAAAGGATTTTTCGAATTTCTAGAATATAACATTAGTTTCTGTCCAAGGTACTGGAGAAAGCTGTTTTTTTGAATCCCTACACAGCACAGAGACAGCCCTATTAAACGTTTTTAATGATCTGCTTCATGACACTGACTCGGGTGACTATGCTGTTATTATAATCCTAGATCCCACGGCTGCATTTGACACTGTAGACCATAACATCTCGATCTCTTGTATGGAGCATTGTGTCGGCATTAAGGGTACTGTGTTGGAGTGTTTTCGATCATATATGTCTGGCAGAAGCTTTTGGTACCGTCCATGTGATGGAGAGCTCACGACTGGTTCCTCCTCCTCCACCGATGTCTGACGGAGCCACAACAGGCCCTACAGAGAGAGAGAAACTACAGTCATTATGCTTGCTAATGCATTCCTATGCAGCCGCTAGTTGCTATTCTAGATGATTCCAGCGGTGCTACTGTATGTTGTGGGTGGTTTCCCAGAATGCAGCTGGAGGACTAACACACTGACGAAAAAAAAGTCAGATTTGTGAGGAGAAAAAGTCAGATTTGTGAGGAGAAAAAGCCAGATTTGTGACGAAAAAAAAACAGATTTGTGAGAAAAAGTCAGATTTGTGGAGAAAAAAAGTCAGATTTATGAGAAGAAAAAGTCAGATTTGTGGAGAAAAAAAGTCAGATTTATGAGAAGAAAAAGTCAGATTTGTGGAGAAAAAGCCAGATTTGTGATGAAAAAAAGTCAGATTTGCGAGGAGAAAAAGTCAGATTTGTGAGGAAAAAAAGTCAGATTTGCGAGGAGAAAAAGTCAGATTTATGAGAAGAAAAAGTCAGATTTGTGGAGAAAAAAAGTCAGATTTATGAGAAGAAAAAGTCAGATTTGCGAGAAGAAAAAGTCAGATTTGTGATGAAAAAAAGTCAGATTTGCGAGGAGAAAAAGTCAGATTTGTGAGGAAAAAAAAGCCAGATTTGCGAGGAGAAAAAAACAGATTTGTGAGGAAAAAAAGTCAGATTTGTGAGGAGAAAAAGTCAGATTTGTGAGAAGAAAAAGTCAGATTTGAGAGGAAAAAATGTCAGATTTGAGAGAAAAAAAGTCAGATTTGGTCAGATTTGTGAGGAGAAAAAGGTCAGATTTGTGAGAAGAAAAAGTCAGATTTGTGGAGAAAAAAAGTCAGATTTATGAGAAGAAAAAGTCAGATTTGTGGAGAAAAAAAGTCAGATTTATGAGAAGAAAAAGTCAGATTTGTGGAGAAAAAGTCAGATTTGTGGAGAAAAAGTCAGATTTGTGGAGAAAAAGCCAGATTTGTGACCAAAAAAAGTCAGATTTGTGAGGAGAAAAAGTCAGATTTGAGAGGAAAAAATGTCAGATTTGAGAGAAAAAAAGTCAGATTTGTGGAGAAAAAGCCAGATTTGTGAGGAAAAAAAGGTCAGATTTGTGAGGAGAAAAAGTCAGATTTGTGGAGAAAAAAAGTCAGATTTATGAGAAGAAAAAGTCAGATTTGTGGAGAAAAAAAGTCAGATTTGTGGAGAAAAAGTCAGATTTGTGGGAAGAAAAAGTCAGATTTGTGAGGAGAAAAAGTCAGATTTGTGAGGAGAAAAAGCCAGATTTGTGAGAAGAAAAAGTCAGATTTGTGACCAAAAAAAGTCAGATTTGTGGAGAAAAAAAAGTCAGATTTATGAGAAGAAAAAGTCAGATTTGTGGAGAAAAAGTCAGATTTGTGGAGAAAAAGTCAGATTTGTGAGGAGAAAAAGCCAGATTTGTGAGAAGAAAAAGTCAGATTTGTGGAGAAAAAGCCAGATTTGTGAGGAAAAAAAGCCAGATTTGTGAGGAGAAAAAGCCAGATTTGTGAGAAGAAAAAGTCAGATTTGTGACCAAAAAAAGTCAGATTTGTGGAGAAAAAAAGTCAGATTTATGAGAAGAAAAAGTCAGATTTGTGGAGAAAAAGTCAGATTTGTGGAGAAAAAGTCAGATTTGTGAGGAGAAAAAGCCAGATTTGTGAGAAGAAAAAGTCAGATTTGTGGAGAAAAAGCCAGATTTGTGAGAAGAAAAAGTCAGATTTGTGACCAAAAAAAGTCAGATTTGTGGAAAAAAAGTCAGATTTATGAGAAGAAAAAGTCAGATTTGTGAGAAAAAAAGTCAGATTTGGTCAGATTTGTGAGGAGAAAAAGTCAGATTTATGAGAAGAAAAAGTCAGATTTATGAGAAGAAAAAGGTCAGATTTGTGAGGAGAAAAAGTCAGATTTGTGAGGAGAAAAAGTCAGATTTGTGAGGAGAAAAAGTCAGATTTGTGAGGAGAAAAAGTCAGATTTGTGAGGAGAAAAAGGTCAGATTTGTGAGGAGAAAAAAGTCAGATTTGTGAGGAGAAAAAGCCAGATTTGTGCGGAAAAAAAGCCAGATTTGTGAGGAAAAAAAGCCAGATTTGTGCGGAAAAAAAGCCAGATTTGTGAGGAGAAATAGTCAGATTTGTGAGGAAAAAATGTCAGATTTGTGAGAAAAAAAGTCAGATTTGGTCAGATTTGTGAGGAGAAAAAGTCAGATTTATGAGAAGAAAAAGTCAGATTTATGAGAAGAAAAAGGTCAGATTTGTGAGGAGAAAAAGTCAGATTTGGTCAGATTTGTGAGGAGAAAAAGTCAGATTTGTGAGGAGAAAAAGTCAGATTTGTGAGGAGAAAAAGTCAGATTTGTGAGGAGAAAAAGTCAGATTTGTGAGGAGAAAAAGTCAGATTTGTGAGGAGAAAAAGGTCAGATTTGTGAGGAGAAAGTCAGATTTGTGAGGAGAAAAAGGTCAGATTTGTGAGGAGAAAGTCAGATTTGTGAGGAAAAAAGTCAGATTTCTGAGGAGAAAGTCAGATTTGTGAGGAAAAAAGTCAGATTTGTGAGGAAAAAAGTCAGATTTCTGAGAAGAAAAAGGTCAGATTTGTGAGGAGAAAAAGGTCAGATTTGTGAGAAGAAAAAGTCAGATTTGTGAGAAGAAAAAGTCAGATTTGTGGAGAAAAAGTCAGATTTGTGAGGAAAAAAGTCAGATTTGTGAGGAAAAAAGTCAGATTTGTGAGGAGAAAGTCAGATTTGTGAGGAAAAAAGTCAGATTTCTGAGAAGAAAAAGGTCAGATTTGTGAGGAGAAAAAGTCAGATTTGTGAGAAGAAAAAGTCAGATTTGTGGAGAAAAAGTCAGATTTGTGAGGAAAAAAGTCAGATTTGTGAGGAGAAAGTCAGATTTGTGAGGAAAAAAGTCAGATTTGTGAGAAGAAAAAGTCAGATTTGTGAGAAGAAAAAGTCAGATTTGTGGAGAAAAAGTCAGATTTGTGAGGAGAAAAAAACAGATTTGTGAGGAAAAATTTGTGAGGAAAAAAGTTGCAATAACCTTTTGAATTTTTAATTCAGTGTTGGAAACGGGCTTCCATAACATTAATCTATTCTTTTAAATAATAATAAAACAGAAATGTGTTTTGATAGTTTGCTTCCTGATCTAAAAGCTTGAGTTTGTAATGCATTGCTTCCAGGTCAAACGGGCTGAATGCAGCAGCTGGGTTAAACAAACACACTAACGGCAATAAACCGCAGGTGGTTATTTCCTCAGGGACTCACTGGCTTCTCTGGTGGTGATTTTGGGCGAGGGGTCACTCGGGGGTCCGGTGCCCAGCGTGTTGGTGGCGATGACCCTGAACTCATACTCCGTCCAGGGCGTCAGATTGATCACGGTGGCCATTTCTGCATTTCCCTCCACATTCACTGCAGCTGAAGACACACAGAATCACTGGATCAATACACAGACTGCTTTAGATCTAGTGCTTCAGTCAGTCACACTTTATTAACAGATGATTATGAACGGCTTACACACATTTCTAAAACTTTTCCTCTTTTTTAAAAATGTTACACACACATTCAAGAATTGCACACAAAATGCAAAATGCCTCACTATATTCAAAATATCACAAACACATCTCAAAAGCAAACATTCGTGACCTTAGACCACAAAACCAGTCATAAGGATAATATGTTGAAGCTTTCCATTAATGTATGGTTTGGACAATATTTGAAAATATGGAATCTGAGTGTACAAAAAAAATCTAAATAATTTGAACAACTTTAAAGGTGATTTTCTCAATAAGTTCTTAGCAATGCATATTACTAATCAAAAATTACATCATGGAACATGAAAATTCAATTTTGTAAAAATATTACATTTAATTACATTAAAAGTAATTGGCAGAGAGATGTACAGTAAACAAAAAAACAAACGTATTTTTTCTGTAAGCATCTGTGGTTGTGAATACAGTCTTACACAGTGCCATAGAAGAGAAACACATCAAGCATGTGCAGTTGTGTCGATGTGTGTGTATTGATTGGTTGGTGTTCAGTGAAGCACATAGTGATACATTACTGAGGCTTTCTGATTGGTTGAAAAAGCAAATCAAGACACTAACTGATGTTACATAGACTTGGAATTAGTGCATGGTTTTGCAGATTTGGTGAGTGCTTCTGCGGTTTGAGTCTCAGCTTTCAGAAACTGTGTGACAAGGATTGAGTTATAGTTCTAGTGAAGTGTAGTACTCACAGGTGGAGGCGTCTCTCCAGTCCTGCTGCGCTTGCACCTCTCTGTACTGGACGCTGTATTTGGAGATGGGACTCAAGTTATCCGTCCCGTGACTCCAGGTCACCCTCACGCTGCTGGTCATCACCTCGTCCACACGCACCCCTCCGGGAGGACCAGGAGGACCTGAGAGTGAGGAGAGCTGGTGATGTACAAACACTCAGAGATACAGAGAACATCATCATCATCAGCTCGGCTCAGTCTGACCTCTGACCACCAGCTCCGCGGAGGTCGTGATGTTGTCCACCGGCGTCTGCGCTGTACAGCTGTAACGTCCCGCGTGTCTCAGCTGTGTGTTACTGATCAGCAGCTCGGAGCTGGACGTGCCGGCCTGAGTAACATCCTGAGCAACAATCACTTCAGTTAATACTGTTCAAAACCATGAGCAATAACTACAACCTTCAGTTACATTTCGCCAATGCTTTTATCAATCAAAACCAACAAAGGATCAGTAATATGCATGTGCTATATGACAAGTCTCAGGTATAGTATGAGTTACTTTTTACCCATTTATTGATGACAGACCTGTGTGAACATGATCTTACTGTAGATCTAATCTAGACTAAATATGAATGTGTATGAATTCATCCCACTCACAAAAAACAGATTCAGTATTCATCAAAATGAATTAAAACAGTGAAATGCTAACTCAGTAATTAGTTATTTTTTTAGGGAGTAACGCATTACTTTTAAAAGTAACTTTCCCCGACACTGATGATAACTACAACCTTCGGTTACATTTACATTTAGCCGACGCTTTTATCAATCAAAGCAATCTAAACCAGCAAAAGATCAGTAATATGCAAGTGCTATATGACAAGTCTCAGTTAGGTTTTTAATTGTATATATACAGTTAATTCAAAAATGATTCAGACACCAGATATAATCATGTCTCTGGAGCCAGTCATAAGCTGCGCAGCTATATTTGTAGAAATAGACAACAATACATTGTATGGCTCAAAATTATAATTTGTATTTAACGCCAAAAATCATTAGATATTAAGATCATGTTCCATGAAGATATTCCTATCGTAAATATATCAAAACTTAATTATTTATTATTGATATGCATTGCTAAGAACTTAATTTGAACAACTTTAAAGATGATTTTCACCAGATTCTCAAATATTGTCCAAATATCAATTATTCAGCGTTCAGATGATGCATACATCTCAATTTCAAACAAATTCACTCATAAATAATTGATTATGACTGGTTTTGTGCACTTTGGTCACAATGTTTGATATATTTTACTAGTGAGTGCATGACACTATAGTTCATTTATATAAGTGAGGATTGCGAAATAAAGTGCACTGTGACATATCATACCCAAATATTATTCATCAGTAACATTTGAGATCAAAAATGATTCAGACTCTTTGACCTCAGCATGTTTTGCTTACGTGTTTTTATTTAATTGCTAATGTGATCTTTTTCCGCCACAGACTGAACTAAATGAAGCATTGCTTGGTGATTGGTTGAGCTAAATTAGTATTAATCTAATTGTGTTCTTAAATTAATCAGCTGACATCATCAAGATGAGTTTGTTCTGACTAGGGCTGTGACGGTATTGGATTTTTCGTTACCGCGGTGAAGCAGCAACAAATATCGCGGTTTGGCGGTTAATCGCACGACCCCCCCCCCCCCAGTAAAAAAATTGAGTGGTCGCACTTGTGCAAGTGCATGGTCTGCTGCTCCAAAGCCGCTGCGCGCTTTCAGCACGAGTGCTTCTTGGGTAGAGCCTACACTCACTGCATCAGCACGAGCGCGAAGGTGCACGCAGCAGACTGAGCAACGGAGGATTTGGTTTTTTGGATTCGTTACCATATAGCTATAAACTAGATTAATCAATGCATGCTGATGAACTTTTATCATATTGTTGTATCCAAAAAATGTTTTGAGAAAGTTGCGAGCAGTGGGAAGAATGAGTAGAGCCCTGAATGACTTGATCAAGAACGCATGCAGCTTGAAAATGAACATGGAAATGAATAATAATAAAGTCGTCTTTATTCTTAAAACAGCAAATTAAATTAACAATAATAACAAAATAATATTAATCTCTATAACTTTGTTTTTTTCAATATCTTCTGAGTTTAATAGGAATTATGGAACAGTCTTTGTCATCGTTTGTAACCCATTCTTTGTACAACAAATTATTAAAAGAATAATAACCTGAGCAAGCTGCAGAAACAACAAGCGAGCTCAACATGCCCCGTGCTTAGTTCTGGTGATTTGTGCTAAACTTCGATTCATATTTCTTTAGACATTGTTTTTGGGGTAAGAGTCCGTGGATATAAACGCACTTGTCCAAGCGCAACTTGTTGAAAACTGTGTTTGTTGAAACGGATCGGTTGTAACAGCAAATTAGGATGTAATTAATAGTATTTGACTATTCGTTAGGATACATTTATAATAACAACCTTTTTAAAGTGCAAAATAAAAGAGGCTTTATTTTCTTCCTGACCCGACCGTTTCCGCTAAATATACATAATTCCAGAATCTCACAATGACATTTCCTCTACTGAAAGAGAGAGAGATAACAAATAAAAATGTAGTCTGCACAAAATGTATTTTATTGTAGGCCATTTATTTTATTCGTCTTGTCCAGAATCAAATTAGTTTTACATTTTGTTGTCAACGTAATAATAACTGTCGCAGAGGGAAAAGAATAATAATAATGTAGGCCAGTTTGTACAAAAATGTAAAAATAGCAAGTTTGTTATTTTTATTCTTCTTGTCAATATACTAAATTTGTTTAACCTTTTGCTGTCAACACGGAAAAGTGTCGCAGAAAAAAAAAAGACTCTTCCTCCAGAGAAATAGGTTTGTGTCAGGGTTATTGTAGTTTTGCTTTAAATTCGTTTTTATTTTAATTTTGCTTTCAATTTTCGCTAAAAATTTAAGTTTCGTTTTTATTTTTTAATAATTTGGTTCATTTTAGTGTAGTTTTTATTTTGTGAAGGTTTCTACTCTATACAGCTATAGTTTCGGTTTTAATTTGAGTTGTAGTAATTCAAGTTTAGTATAATTAACAGAACACTTCCAGAGCACAGACCAAAGATATTTTAATTTAAATGTATTGACGCAAACCACCAGCGACACAAAATTAAAGCATGCTGATTAGAGAATTATTAATTTGATTATTTTATTTAGTTGCTGTTGGTTTCGTTTTGTTTGAGCTTGTCATTGTTTTTTTCTTCTTCTTTCTTTCTTTCTTTCTTTCTTTCTTTCCTTAATGCCTTTATTTTTTGTCAAATACAGTTCTTAATACAACATTTTTCCGTTTAAACATGTATACAACATTTCTTATTTTTAAATTCGTTTAACAAGCATTTTAAAAGTAAAAATAAAAACTTTCATAGTCGCAAAAAAACCCTGATGCGGCTCGTTTAGGTGACTTGGTTTGCTTTGCATAAAATAAAATCGTTTACTGTTTTATAGATTACATGAAACAAACCTATATTTGACAAAAAAATAAAGTAAGTGGCACTGAGAACTGCTCTCACCCGAAGAAAAAAATATCTGCGTGCACTCGATGCAAACGCAAACTCTGCGACTGTCATATAAGATATGGGTTACACAAAAACTACCCAAACATTAAAAAAAAATTTTTAATAAAATAACCTTGATTTTTAGAGTATATGCACACAATAAAAGCAACTGATGCAAGCTGGTAATCACTTAAGTGGGTCAACGGAGTTGATGACGCTCAGTTGTGGGGCGGCGCGGGAGCGGCATTACTATGAAGCAAAGTTAATTTAGATGTAGAATAACTAAGCGGTGATAACGAATGCCCAAAAGATAAACTACAAATATCTGTCCCTTTGCCCCCTGACTGTGTTGCTGCCGAGGCGACTGCCTTGTTCGCCTATATGCACATGCAGATCGTCTGTTCTGTCAGGGTGGCGTTATGCACATGCTGCGCACTGTGCGCAATAAAACACATGACACAGAAGCACTGGTGCGTGCGTGCAGCGCGTGAGCGGTAAGAGGGAGTAAAAACACAGATATGCTGTTCTGAAAGGATGTCGGGAACGGGATATTGTTAGACCGCCCACTCCCGTTCAAATTACACCAGAGTTACCGACCGTTACCGTGTTTTATTCCCGCGTTGCAAGAAATTTGGTCGAATCCCGTGAAAAACAGTGCGGTGATGACGGTGATGACCTCAACACCGCGGTTGGCATCTCATTACCGCGGTGAAGCGGTAATGCGGTTATCGTCACAGCCCTAGTTCTGACACGGTTTATTAATATTTTCTAAACTATAGCAATACACTGTAAAATGTGAGAATTATCTGAATTAATGTTGGTATGACTGTATATATAAATACAAATAAATAAGTAGATAGAATAGAAAAGTTGTTTTAGTTAATTAGGCATCCACACCACAACTATAACGATATCAACACCGAGGAAAGATGTCACTGGAATCACCTCGAAGTGATTCATCCAGCAGATGCCAGAATAGTTATTATTATCATAATTAATATTGTAATTAACATCATTGTAGCTATTGTTAAGGATACCATTAGTTATAATTACAGTTATCAATACATGCATAATTATTATTATTATACAGTAGTTTCATTACACTATTTGTCATAGATACCACAGCATTACCGTTATCATAAGTAGTTATCATTATAATTATTATAGTTATCGTTATAGTTGTCACTATAGCATCCACAATGGAACTATTAATGAAGAGTCTTGATTCATTAATACTAAATCAATAATTATCAGATGTTAGTCATCGGTTTGAAACATCTGAAGACTGATTCACCATTCTGCGCTCGTAATGCTCTCGGTCTCGGTCGAAGTCGACGAGGTTCGTGTCGAGGGACCAGGTGAAGGTGAGGTCGAGGGTGGGGTCATGTGACGCGGCACACTCCATCCTGGTACTCTCGCCCACACTGACGTCAGCGTTGGAGGGGGACAGAGTGATCTTCGTGGCGTCTGAGGAGAGAGAGAGAGAGACACTGGTTATGCTCTGAATGCAGGAGAACGCCTCACACGTGCTTGTGGCAGCAGAGGGCATCAGTGAGACGCTTATCCATCACATCACACGCAAAACAACCAGATCACAAACTCAACTAGATTATAAACTGTGACGTTAATGTGAGAAAAGCCCAGCAAGAAAATCTGAAGTAGGTTTTAAAGATTAAAGTGAGAAGGTTTTAATGCCATTCAGTCTGTCAGACAAACAGATGTGTTCTGGATGGTTGCTAGGGTGTTCTGAGTGGTTGCTAGGTAGCTGCTGTGTTCTGAGTGGTTGGTGGGGTGTTGATTTGTCTGGGTGGTCATTAGGACATTACTACAGTATTGTAGGATATTCTGGGTGGTTGGTAGGGTGTTGCTATGGTGTTGTGGATGGTTGTTAGGGTGTTACTTTGCAGTTTCCAAGGGCTAGTAGGTAGATATGAGGTCACTATGGTGTTCTGGGTGATTGCTAGGATGTTGCTATGCAGTTGTTAGGGTGTAACTTTGCAGCGTCTTGGGTGTTCTGTGTAGTCATTAGTGTGTTATTTTACAGTTTCTAAGGTACTCTGGGTGGTTACTAGGTTGGGGGGGTAGCTATGTGGTTACTAGGATGTTCAGGGTGGTTGTTAGAGCATTGCTAATGTATACGGTGTGGTTTCTAGGGTGCTGCTATGCAGTTGCTAGGGTGGTACGGGTGGTTGTTAACACAATAACAGCAGTAATAATCAGGATGAGCTATTATTAGGTTTCGGTCGTACCGGTGACTGACAGCGATCCGGTGCTGTTCGCTCGGCCTCGGTCGTTTTCTGCGAAACACGTGTATTTGCCTTCGTCTGATTTGGTGACGTTCAGAAGCTCTAAAGTCCCGTCTGGCCAAATGAAGATCCTGCAATCATGAAAGACAGACTGAAGATGAATGGCTCTGGAGAGACCTCGGTGAGATGACCTTTGCACGAGCTCTGACCTGCTGGAGTTGTGCAGGAGCTCGGTTCCTTTGCTCCAGGAGATGCTTGGCCGCGGCGCCGCTCGGGGTTTGCAGTCAAACACCACGCGCCCGTTTTTGGCCCCCAGAAGTTTGGGTTTCACTGGGTTCCACTCAAATGAAGGAGCGCCGGCTGAGAAAACAACACACTCAGAGGACGTACTAGCCGTGTTCCTAAAGCTCAGAACCACGTTTTACAGCAAATATTAATACTAAACGATGAGTAGGGCTGTGCGATATGACGATATATATATCAGAAGGACGGAATAAAAAGTCTATCGTCTATCGTATTATGTTCTATCGTTTATTTAGTGGTGTCATAATTTCGGTGACTGCGATCTTTATACGCCGCCCACCATGGGGGGGGTGATGGGGAGACAGAACCAGGACACAACCAGGAGCTCGTTACTAAACGAGGGACTACATCTGTAGCATGGTCATGTGTTTCTAAGCACTGCGGTTTTAAAACAACCGATTCTAAGCCATTGAAACTCAAATAATAGAGATATATGCGTGCGCCATTTCTGTTTCTGTGTGCGAGAAGCGCTTTTTCTCTTTCGCCGACTTTGAACAATTACATAAACACACTAATATGCGTCAGAATCCCCGTCTTTGCAAGTATCCTCGTTAACACAGTGATTTAGGTCTTAAGAGAGAGTAAACGGTAGAAAGAGAAACAAATACAGGAGCTATATTAGATCCGGACTTCGCTCTTAAAGGGGAAGCGTTCCAATATTCGTTCATGTTAATCACAGCACACTGCTCTCGACTAAATCACTGTTTATTTATCTTCAGTGAGGTTGTTTTTTAGTCTCTTTTTAGGCTTGTATTAGTTTGATATTGATATTGGTGACAAGGATTATGAGAATACTATGGTATCAAAGATTTGAATATCATAAAAATGTTTTTAACAGAAAAAAAATACTATATTGTGATATATATCGTTATCGTGATATAACATGTTGGTCATATCGCCCACCGCTAACGATGAATACTCACCGAACACCCTGAGCTCGGCGTTGGCATATATCGTGCCATGACGGTTCTCAGCGAAACACTGATACATCCCTGAATCATCAAACGTCAGGTCTGAGAAACGCAACTCGTGGTTCTTGGCGTACTGATGGAAGAGAACAGATGAACTGAACATTATAACATTATTAGAGAACAGATCCAGAACTCAAGACCGCTTTCATCAGATGATCAAACATCGTCATCTTTCTACTGATTATTATGAGCCTCTGAAATCTATCAATGAGAAGAATCCCTAAAGACTGTACAAATAATATAACATTATTCAAACAAATAAATATGTGTGTGTGTGTTTATACATAATTCATAAAGACTGTACAAATACTATTACATTATTCATACAAATAAATAAATAAATAAATATGTGTGTATTTATACATAATTCATAAAGACTGTACAAATAAAATAACATTATTCAAATAAATAAATAAATAAATATGTGTGTGTTTATACATAATTCATAAAGACTGTACAAATAAAATAACATTATTCAAATAAATAAATAAATAAATAAATAAATAAATAAATGTGTGTTTATACATAATTCATAAAGACTGTACAAATAAAATAACATTATTCAAATAAATAAATATGTGTGTATTTATACATAATTCATAAAGACTGTACAAATAAAATAACATTATTCAAATAAATAAATAAATAAATAAATATGTGTGTGTATTTATACATAATTCATACAAACTTAAATACAAAAAGGTACAAATAAATTATTGAATGCAAATATGTATATATATATATATATATATATATATATATACAATAAAATCAAATAAATGAAAATAAAACCATAATGATCTAAAAATCATAGAATATATGAATAGTTAATATAAAGTTGACACTGTAAAACACTAAGATCTGTCTGGCATCATTACTCTGTTAGAAGGCGTGTTTGATTTGAGATATACGCTGTAAACACACTTCAGGTGTTTGGATCAGCACCATCTGGTGTCGTGACTGTTATATAACCAGAAGCATGATGGGAAGGCCTCGGTCCAGACGGGAACACGGCCAGGCCACCCAGCGCTCACAACACGCTCATTCACTACACTGATCTGCTGCATCTATTAACATGCACTGCTGAAGTCAAGGACTGACTGACTGGGACAATGTTTGCTAATTATACTGGTTCCAGTAGCTCAAAGATGCTAGCAACACCAAAGCAATGGGTTTGAATGCAAGAACCGTTTAAATGCAACATCAGTCACTCTGATGATTTCAGCTGATCTGATTTAAATGCATGAAAATGAATGGTTATGAATCAGACGTCGGTGATACCATTCGTCCGTTCTTCAGGAAGTGCACATGAGGTTTGGGTTTCCCGCTGGCCAGACAGGACATGATGTAATCGCCTCCGATGTCTCTCTCCGAGCTGCTGATCTTCTCCAGCCATTCAGGAGCTCCTGAGACACACACACAGAGAGAGAAACACACACACACAGACACACACACACACACACACACACACACACACACACACACACACACAGAGAGAGAAACACACACACAGAGACACACACACACACACACACACACACACACACACACACACACACACAGAGAAAGACACACACACACACGTAAACCAGTGTTATTTAGTACCATTTAGATACTACTACAGTATTAATATTTTTACATTTATTTTTCGTATTATGTTTGTCTATATATATATATATATCCATTTTAGTTTTAGTTAATTTTGTACATCAAATTAAACTAGCTTTTTTATACTACATTTTTTTTTTTCAGTTAATGCTTATTTAATTTCAAGTAACCATTTATTTAATGATTTTACTTTCAGTTAGCTATAATAAACCCTGATGTAAACAAGCAATGCTTTATGCCACGATTCTTGCAAATCCTAAAACATTAACTCCTTCACCGCCAGCGCTTTTGCTGATTTTCACCAAAATTTCATGGCCCCCAGAATTTGTTATAAATATTACATATATTTATATACATATATTTGTTAATATCTGAACTTTCAATACATAAACAAAAAAAAATGTTTTATTCTAGCTTTAAGCATGGTTTTTTTTATCAACACCGGAATTTAGGTAGGTTTCATTAAAAAAGCTAAATTTTGAGCAAAAAGCTGAGAAAATAGCGATTTTATCAAATAGTACATCTGGATCATATTCAATATTATTAAAGCAAAGATGCAGTATATGGCTTCCATCAGTATCCCAAAACTTAACTTTCTGGATCCACATTTCACTCTGTAACATCAGGCAGATTTCATTTAATATGCGGTTAGTGTTGACGATCGCATTATTTTTCATATGCATATGCTCACATATGAGATCGCTGGATTATGCGTCTTCCTGGTCTGTGTTTTTGATCAGCACTTTCTAGACTCGTTCAGGAGATGTTTAATAGCGTATAACAGGGAAAATCTGGAAAATTAGGTGTTTGGCGGGGAAAGAGTTAAGGATTATGATAACACTTTATTTTGATGGTCCCTCATTCTGTAGACAATAAGTAGCTTTGCACCTACATGTCAACTTATTATAACCATACCAGTTTGCTACTAGTCTACTAATACTCTACTAACACTCTAATATGAGTTAGTGGACATAGAGGTGCAATGTTACTTATAGTCAACTCAATGTGTTAACGTGACCGTCAAAATAAAGTGAAACCAGCATTTTTATTGATGTTTTGTGTGCACTGTATTTTCCAGTATTAACATGGTATTGCTCTTCTCAGTAATGTCTCATTGCGGTGTGTTCATAAGGTCATGTGACTCTCACCCTCCACATACAGATGCACTCTGTGTCTGTCTTTGCCTTTGGAGTTGTCGGCCTCACACTCATATGAACCCTCGTCCTCGTACCGGATGTGGTAAAGATGAAGGAGACTTCCTGACATACTGATGTTGTGGCGATGGACCGGAAGATCACCATCCACCTTCCTCCATCGGATCTGAGGGATGGGGCTGAACACACAAACACACACAATAATATATGACATGGGCAGATCTGCTTGTTCACCACATTGTGTTCATCAGCTATACATGATGATAAGTGCATGTAAGAGACAACCAATCAGGGACTGAGTATCCAAATATGACACTGATGTCACTAGCTGATTACTTACATTATAACATTATTTTCTAAAATGTTGCATTATCTAACTAAATCTGTGCTAATTTGCATATATTTCCAGGAAGACAAAAAAATTCTGCAAATTTGGATAAAGACAGGTTCAAAATTCGGTGACATATTAGAGTTTTTGAATTTCACTGATTTTGGATTTCTCTTTTTACTACTCAATAAAAAAGAAAATACTGGCAACAGACATAAAAAACATATCTAAAATGATCTAATGACACTAAGTTTTGATGTAAGTACTGCTGAAGTGGAGGAAAAACTCTTTAAACATATGGAGTGAGATTGAAATTACACATGCACATAGATAATGTGTTATAAAATAAATACTTCATGTGCATTTGGGATGTTTTCTATCCATTAATCTGAAAAAGAGATGTTATAGAAGCAAAATTGACCAGTGCATGAAAAACACTGTTGTTTCTGATTTATTCATGAGTTCATTGTATCATAATCATAATTCAGCATGAAAATACAGACTTACTAAATACTGAACACTGTGTCAGTTAATAGAAGATTTTCTCTATTTGTGCTTTAAAAATGTAAGCTTTAAAAGAGTTTATATAGAGCACAGCATAAAGCTGAAATGATCTACAAAATGCAGTTTGAGTGAAATCTGGATGTTAATCGATTCAAACGGAAATATTTGCAGAAAATAGTGCTGAATGATGAAGCGTTTGAGGAAAACCACTAAAGTGCTGCTCTGCAAACACTGAGAAGTCATCTGTGTGGCGTTTTTCTTACTTTCCCAGCGCGAAGCACTCCAGCGTGACGTTCTGCCCCACCAGCGTATAAGTGTCTGGAGATTTGACTTTGATATCAGCGGGATATTTCCTCAGAGAACCTGAAAGAGAGCAGATATGAGACGACAGCGAATGACCGAGGTCCTAATGGATTCGTGTTCCAGCAGAACGAGCGAGTCTTCTCTGTTTGTTTATCAGCTCTGAGGCGCTTTGACTCAACACATTTATGATGCTGTGACAGTCACAAACAACAGTAATATCACACACAGACACAGAGACACACACACACACACGCACACACACACACGCACACGCACGCACACGCACACGCACGCACGCACACGCACACGCGCACGCGCACGCACACGCACACGCACACGCACACACACTCTCGCGCACACACACTCACACACACACACACACACACACACACACGCACACGTATTAAACATGAGCATGCAATGTTGGGACTGAACAGAAAATATTTAATGTAATTCAATATTAAATGTTCATGTTGAATTAAAGCAGCACAGTGCAGGTGAAAAGGGCAAAAACCTAATTAACAGATATCACCATACCTCACCAGCTGATCACAGTACATTAAGAATTCAAATATTGCTTTTTTTATTTCAGTTTTCTGAAATTGTATGTTTAAATATGAAAATAGGGCGATTTCTAGTTAAAAATGCCCTAATTGGATGCATTTACAGAAAATAAATCTGAAAGTTAGATGAATCCGGGTTCAAAACTCTTATTTTATTTTGTTGACATATTAGAGGGTTTGGATTTCTCTTTTTATCTCTCCATAAATCAGAAAATACTGTCAACAGACAGAAAACAAGTCAATTTACACCCTGTTTTGAAGAATACAATGTTGTAAATAAAGGCATTTTCGCCATGTTTTTATGAATAAAATGTTGTATTAATCAGTGTGAATGAAATATTAACAACCCCCTCGGTAAAAACCGTCACAACTTATGTTGTTAATGGCTTGTGTTTGCCTGCTTGCGCTGGTTTGGAAGACAAGGAAGGAGTGGGAGAGTTTAGTAAGTCACGTGACCTACGTATTAGACACATTCGTTTATGAGTGTGCGCTTCTTCTGTATGTCTTGCTTTGTATATTTAGTGTAGTTTATGACGCTTTTGCGTTGAAGACTTTTATTTCCATATCTTTACTTTAATAGTTTTAATGAGTTAGTATGTGGGATTCTTTCATTATTTGTATTTTCTGATTTAAGCGCCACTTTAACTTCCCTTCTTTTCCTTTGTCTTGTTTGTTTAACTACTTATTTATTGGGAACCATAAACCTTTTTTTTTTAGGTGTAATTTGTGTCACGTCACTTATTTCCCCGGCGTATTTCTTTAATATGTCAATTTAATGTTACCTCTTTAAAATCCTAGACTAAACTTACATCAGAGACGTAACAATATAGAGAGGAATACAACTCTAACTGTTACTGATATACTGAGATATACCGTCTCTTTCAGACCTCAAACTTTCTCTACAGTTGAAAACGAGCCTTTATTAGAGACTGAACAATAGTAACGACTCATTCTGGAGAGTTTTCTGTTGTCACACAGAAGAGCATTAAGTACAGAGTGGCACTTGTCTTGTCTAGTTATGGTGAAGAGATCATGATGAAGTAGGACTATATAGTGGGATGCTTTTATTCCTGAACTAATGTGTGTGTGAAAGCATGTTTTTGTGTGTGTGGAGCAGATTTAGATGACATTATTTGATCTTGAACAGACCTAAAATAAGCACCAGCTCAATCAGAACTTCTTCAGAAACCAGAGACCGTTTGTTTTCTGTTTCAGGTCTTTGCTCTGTCAGTTTTACTCTCAGTAACACTATCGAGTGGTTTCTATTCAAATATACCTGTGCTGCTTATGACTGCTTTGATGATGATAAACAGACTCACGCTCGGCGATGGGCACCAGCGGGATGAACACTCACACTCTCACACACACTCACCCACACTCACGCATGTAGACACACACACACACACACTCTCTCACACACACACACACACACACACACTCACACGCACTTCACTGGAGGCGATGCACAAATACACCACTCTGAATCAATCATCTGTACATCAAATACTTCAAACAACTGCATCTGTTTATGAATGCTGTCATTTACAGTTGTGTATAAAGGTCTGAAGTAACTGTTTTGTTTTCGTATACTAACTAACCAGGCTTCTATCTGAACATCTGTCCAAACTTAAAGCACAACATGGTTTCATATTTTGGGATGATATTAAATGAAATAAACCTGATTGAATCACATTGTAAACAAACAGTTGAGACTCACCTCCAAAGACTGCTGGGAAATCAGCCCAAACTGAGCAAACTGAAAGAGAAGCACAGAAAACACCTCATCTATAGAGTCCTGATTAATCTGAACATGCCATAATGACCCAATGCATCTCTATTCCTGCCGGACTGATTTTACAGTATGAGTGACATCACTGCAAAAACATCACGTGAGTTTGAGCATATTTCTTTATGACGAATGACATGCGGAGATCTTTAAGAGTGACTGAAGTGTTCAGATTATGCTGGATTATCACAAAAATATTAATAGTATAGTTAATACTGAAATCATGATTATTTAAACCGATTATGCAGTGACTGTGTAAACATGCATTTACTGAACTTTTACATTTTTTGAAACCATTTCAACATTATTATTAAACATGATTTTTTTATTGGAAATACTGTGCAGTTATTGAACATAAAAATAAACTTTTTGAAATAAGAAATTTTTACAGTGGATTGATTTTTAAATATAATTAAACTGAAAAACAATTTGCAAAAAAAAAGTACAATTAAAAACATGTAAATAAATTACAATTATTATTCAATTGAAATATTTCTATATTGAACTTTTGAAATTTGTAACAGTTTATTTAAACTGAAATAGTAGGGAATCAATTGAAAAATAAACAAAAATTATATAAAAATAACAATAAAAATTGAACACAATCATGCAGTGATTTTGTAAATGTGTTTGTTTGATGGACTGTTAAACTGATGGACTGAGGGACCGATGGACTGAGGGACCGATAGACTGATGGACCGATGGACTGATGGACTGAGGGACTGATGGGCTGAGGGACCGATGGGCTGAGGGACCGATGGACTGAGGGGGACTGATGGACTGAGGGATTGATGGGCCGAGGGACTGATGGGCCGATGGGCTGAGGGACTGATGGGCTGAGGGACTGATGGGCCGAGGGACTGATGGGCTGACAGGCTGACGGACTGTTAAACTGACTGGCTGATGGGCTGATGGACTGAGGGACTGACAGGCTGACGGACTGTTAAACTGACTGGCTGATGGGCTGATGGACTGAGGGACCGAGGGACAGATGGACTGTTAAACTGATGGGCTGACGGACTGTTAAACTGACTGGCTGATGGGCTGATGGACTGATGGGCTGACAGGCTGACGGACTGTTAAACTGACTGGCTGATGGGCTGAGGGACTGACAGGCTGACGGACTGTTAAACTGACTGGCTGATGGGCTGATGGACTGAGGGACCGAGGGACAGATGGACTGTTAAACTGATGGGCTGATGGACTGTTAAACTGATGGACTGATGGACTGATGGAATGACGGACTGACGGGCTGATGGACTGACGGGCTGATGGACTGACGGGCTGATGGACTGACGGGCTGATGGACCGATGGACCAAGGGACTGATAGACCGATGGGCTGAGGGACCGATGGGCTGAGGGACCGATGGACCGAGGGACCGAGGGGCCTGGGGCCGATGGACCGAGGGACTGATAGACCGATGGACCGATGGGCTGAGGGACTGAAAGACTGATGGACAGAGGGACCGATGGACTGATGGACTGATATAATGAATTACTGATGGACTGATAGACTGAAGGACTGGAGGACTGATAAACTGATAGACTGATATATTGACTTACTGATGGACTGATAGACTGAGGGACTGATAGAAACAAAAACAGCATTCTTCCATCTTAGAAACATTGCCAAGCTACGGAACATGTTAAGTGTTTCTGATGCAGAAAAGCTAGTTCATGCATTCATGACCTCTAGACTGGACTATTGTAATGCACTGCTAGGTGGTTGTCCTGCATCTTCAATAAACAAGCTACAGATAGTACAAAATGCTGCGGCAAGAGTCCTTACCAGGTCATATGATCTATGATCTATGATGAAATATGATCATATTACTCCAAATTTGAATTTCTGGAGTAAGACTGATAGACTGATAGACTGATGGACTGAGGGACTGGGGGACTGTTAGATTGAGGGACTGATGGACTGAGGGACTGGGGGACTGTTAGATTGAGGGACTGATAGACTGAGGGACTGGGGGACTGTTGGTTGAGGGACTGATAGACTGAGGGACTGATGGACTGTTGGTTGAGGGACTGATAGACTGAGGGACTGATGGACTGAGGGACTGATGGACTGTTGGTTGAGGGACTGATAGACTGAGGGACTGGGGGACTGTTGGTTGAGGGACTGATGGACTGTTAGATTGAGGGACTGATGGACTGAGGGACTGATGGACTGTTAGATTGAGGGACTGATGGACTGTTAGATTGAGGGACTGTTAGACTGAGGGACTGATGGACTGTTAGATTGAGGGACTGATGGACTGAGGGACTGATGGACTGTTAGATTGAGGGACTGATGGACTGAGGGACTGGGGGACTGTTGGTTGAGGGACTGATAGACTGAGGGACCAATGGACTGTTAGACTGAGGGACTGATAGACTGCTGGACTGATGTGGGTCAGATACTCACCGCGGCAGGCGAGCGCGAGCGAGACGCTCAGCAGAACACTGAAGGACGTGTGGCTCATGGCTCTGGGCTGGACATCAACTACAGGAGATCTTCAGACATCAGGAGCTGCTGAGGAACACAAACACACGATTCCTTCATCAGATACACACACACACACTGAAACATCACTACACTATATACTCTACACTCCTGCACAAACGGCAGAATTAAGATGTATTCATGTCTTTAACATTTTTGTGGAAATTACAAAAATTTGGGGGAAGTATGATTAAAAAAAGACAGACATGAATACTTATATTCATCATTAAGTCCTGGTTTCACGGACAGGGCTAAGACTAAACCAGGACTAGGCCAGAGTTCAATTAGGACATTTAAGTAATTTTTATAAATGTGCTTAGAAAAATAAAACATTACTGCTGTGCATTTTGAGACAAAAATAATGGCACTGATATATTTTAAGATCAGTAAGAGCAAGTTCCCTTTCGATATTTCACTCGTACTGCGTCAGAGATGCAGAATCCTGCAAAAACTCATTTTTTCCTTTTCAGCTGAAGCCTTATTTCAATGAGGCAGTGTAACTGCACGTCCATTGGTTCATGCAGGATTAAAAAACGAACCAATGCACGGCGGCAGCGTGCGAGCCTATGCATCTCAGATTTCTTCGAAGGAAGCGACTGAGGCGTGCAGCTCATAGCACGGCCAGGAACAGTACATTTACATTTACATTTAGTCATTTAGCAGACGCTTTTATCCAAAGCGACTTACAATTGGGGAGTACATAAAGCGAACAGTACTCATTCCCATATCTCATTAGAGAGATATAGGCTGCTTTGTGTCACATAAAAGTGATTTATTACCCTCATAAAAATATCCCCCCCAAAACCAGACACCTGTTTGTACAGCCCCCACCCTTGCGTCTAAGTTTTTCCCCCACGTGGGGATCAGGGTAATACCACGTGGGTTTTTTAGACCACGTGGGTTTTTTAGACCACGTGGGTTATCTGATACGGGGAATGTGTTGTGACATGTTTTTGTGTGTTTAAACCAATAAAATGTGAAACTGTGTAAAATAGGAAGAAAGGATCGTTTTATTCAAGTTTTTCATACACATACATGTGAAGGCATTATATATACACGTAAAATGAACGACATCTATTTTTCCAGAAAGCGTCGTTTAAAAAGAGGTAAAATGGAGTGTAAGAAAACAAATAAAAACGAAGATACGTTTTAGTTAAAACATATCTAAAGTGAAATGAAATCTATCTATCTAGGGGTCTAACTAGGGGTCTAGGGTTAAATTGTCTTATCTCACTACGGTATAAAATAAATAAAAATGCGTCAGACGCGTTTGTTAAAACCTAGTGATATTGTAATTCAAAAAAGCAGTTAGTTCGACAGAGTTAAAGACAAAGTAAATAACTTAGACTAGGAAAAGGCATCAGACGCGTTTGTTAAAACCTAGTAACATTACAATTTAAAACTAGTTAGTTTGACAACGTTAAAAATACGAAATCAATGTAAATAGACAGAAGTGTGTTACAAGGAAAGCGGGTAAAACAAAGGTAAAAAAGGTTCATACATTTACCAACGATCTAAAAAGAAAGGCAATCTCAGAGACGTTTGTTAAAACGGCCCGCCGTCAAATGATGGTCTCGCAGTACGGAAAGTTAAACAAAGAGAATAAGTCCTTATCGCATTTGCGGTGTCCGTATAGAGAGCTCCGTGGAGAGGTCCGTACGCTACAGCGACCAAACTCGAAATGAGCTACGAACGCAGCAGGGGCAGGCCACGCCTACGACCCACCCCCCTAGATCCGGAGGAGGAGGGACCAAAACGGAGATTTAGCGTAAAGTAAAATGTTAGAAGTTATTTTAAAGTCTTTTACATGTCTTAATTAATTAAGACATGTAAAAGACTGTTTTAAAACATTAAAGTAATTTTTTAATAAGTCTTTTACATGTCTTAATTAATTAACCCATTCAATATATTTAACCTAAAACATGTATAGCTTGAATCGCTATCGTAAGTCGTTTTGGA
>CM049837.1:476452-532809 GCA_027422435.1 Schizopygopsis pylzovi | reverse complement strand
AAAATAAAGTCTGTTAAAATACATTATAACACTGATTATGTCCTACTTTTTTCTACATGCATTATTCAAATTCCTTCACAGTTTAGACGAAAATTTCAATAAAATCTTTTTCATAACGACCATGTCTCTGTGTCAACTTTCCCGGGGATTTATTGTGGAATTTGTGGGGAATCTCATCTCTTCATTAACCTTCTGTTTACAGTACCTCATACAATGGATTCAGACCTGCTTGCACACCTTTCATTAAAGAAATTTCAGTTTACTCAATATCAGAATCAGTCAAATCAACAATAATGTCATGCATAGGTGGTTTTGGTACAAAGGATGGTGCCAGACGCACATCTGGCATTTCATACTCTTTGTCGGGTCGTCTTTGCATATTTACCGAAGTGACGGTTCTAGTTACTGCTTTCCTTATCAGGGATGAAAAACACTTCATCACTTCATCATTTAACAGCAAAAGTGCAGTTTCAGTCAGATTTGCTAGTGCCAGAACGCTCCAAGCCAATCCATTGATCATGTTGATCGCTGCTGCTGTTCCTCCTCCTATCAGAAGAAGACTGCGGTCAGGCCAGCCTCCACTTTGAAAAACGCAGTCATTCTAGCCGCCACGTTATTTTCTGGTGCGCGCGTATACTATGCGTTGCGGTAATAGCGTGTACAAACTCAGATCACAGGGAAAGCGATCTCTGACATTCATTTATTGAGGCAGTTTCACTGTCAATAACTAATAAACGAATTAACTAATAGATTATTCCACTACCCCAGGGTGTCACTTAAGCCGTTTCCAGACGATCTAAAGTTGTATTACATAACAAAAGCTCTCCAAATCTCATACTCTACTTGACATGCCTGTGATTTTTGATAGCTCTAAAAAGGAAACTCCCTGTTTCCACAGAACAATTTCAATTCAGATTGACAGTGCACTACCCCATGATGACACTCAAGCAGTTTCAAAACAATCTGATTTTTTATTACATAATAAAAGCACTCAAAATCTCATATTCCACCTCTTCTGTCTGTGAATTTGGATAGCTTTAAAAAATAAAACTCCCTGCTTCCACAGACCAATTTTGATTCAGATTGACAGTCCACTACCCCATGATGACACTCAAGCAGTTTCAAGACAATCTGATGTTGCATTAAATAATAAAAGCTCTCCAAATCTCACATTATACCTGACCTGCCTTTGCTTTTGAATGGCTCTAAAAATAAAAGTCCCTGTTTCCACAGAACAATTTTAATTCAGATTGACAGTCCACTACCCCAGGATGACACTCAAGCAGTTTCAAGACAATCTGATGTTGTATTAAATAATAAAAGCTCTCCAAATCTCACATTCTACCTGACCTGTCTTTGATTTTGAATGGCTCTAAAAATAAAACTCCCTGCTTCCACAGACCAATTTTGATTCAGATTGACAGTCCACTACCCCATGATGACACTCAAGTAGTTTCAAGACAATCTGATGTTGAATTAAATAATAAAAGCTCTCCAAATCTCATATTCCACGTCTTCTGTCTGTGATTTTGGATGACTTTAAAAAATACAACTCCCTGCTTCCACAGAACAATTTCAATTCAGATTGACAGTCCACTACCCCAGGATGACACTCAAGTAGTTTAAAGACAATCTGATGTTGAATTACATAATAAAAGCTCTCCAAATCTCATATTCCACCTCTTCTGTCTGTGATTTTGAATGGCTTTAAAAATAAAAGTCCCTGCTTCCACAGAACAATTTCAATTCAGATTGACAGTCCACTACCCCAGGATGACACTCAAGCAGTTTCAAAACAATCTGATGTTGTATTAAATAATAAAAGCTCTCCAAATCTCACATTCTACCTCATCTGTCTGTGATTTTGAATGGCTTTAAAAATAAAACTCCCTGCTTCCACAGAACAATTTCAATTCAGATGACAGTCCACTACCCCAGGATGACACTCAATAGTTTCAAGACAATCTGATGTTGAATTACAATAATAAAAGCCTCCAAATCTCATATTCCACATCTTCTGTCTGTGATTTTGGATGGCTTTAAAAAATACAACTCCCTGCTTCCACAGAACAATTTCAATTCAGATTGACAGTCCACTACCCCAGGATGACACTCAAGTAGTTTCAAGACAATCTGATGTTGAATTACAAAATAAAAGCACTCCAAATCTCGTATTCCACCTCTTCTGTCTGTGATTTTGGATGGCTTTAAAAAATACAACTCCCTGCTTCCACAGAACAATTTCAATTCAGATTGACAGTCCACTACCCCAGGATGACACTCAAGTAGTTTAAAGACAATCTGATGTTGAATTACATAATACAAGCTCTCCAAAGTTCACATTATACCTGATCTGTCTGTGATTTTGGATGGCTTTCAAAAGGAAACTCCCTGTTTCCACAGAACAACTTCAATTCAGATGGACAGTTCACTACCCCAGGATGACACTCACACAGTTTCAAGACAATCTGATGTTGTATTAAATAATAAAAGCTCTCCAAATCTCACATTCTACCTGACCTGCCTTTGATTTTGAATGGCTCTAAAAATAAAAGTCCCTGTTTCCACAGAACAATTTTAATTCAGATTGACAGTCCACTACCCCAGGATGACACTCAAGCAGTTTCAAGACAATCTGATGTTGTATTAAATAATAAAAGCTCTCCAAATCTCATATTCCACGTCTTCTGTCTGTGATTTTGGATGACTTTAAAAAATACAACTCCCTGCTTCCACAGAACAATTTCAATTCAGATTGACAGTCCACTACCCCAGGATGACACTCAAGTAGTTTAAAGACAATCTGATGTTGAATTACATAATAAAAGCTCTCCAAATCTCATATTCCACGTCTTCTGTCTGTGATTTTGAATGGCTTTAAAAATAAAAGTCCCTGCTTCCACAGAACAATTTCAATTCAGATTGACAGTCCACTACCCCAGGATGACACTCAAGCAGTTTCAAAACAATCTGATGTTGTATTAAATAATAAAAGCTCTCCAAATCTCACATTCTACCTGACTCTGCCTTTGATTTTGAATGGCTCTAAAAATAAAAGTCCCTGTTTCCACAGAACAATTTTAATTCAGATTGACAGTCCACTACCCCAGGATGACACTCAAGCAGTTTCAAGACAATCTGATGTTGTAATTAAATAATAAAAGCTCTCCAAATCTCATATTCCACGTCTTCTGTCTGTGATTTTGGATGGCTTTAAAAAATAAATCCCTGTTTCCACAGAACAATTTCAATTCAGATTGACAGTCCACTACCCCAGGATGACACTCAAGCAGTTTCAAGACAATCTGATGTTGAATTACATAATAAAAGCTCTCCAAATCTCATATTCCACGTCTTCTGTCTGTGATTTTGAATGGCTCTAAAAATAAAAGTCCCTGTTTCCACAGAACAATTTCAATTCAGATTGACAGTCCACTACCCCAGGATGACACTCAAGCAGTTTCAAAACAATCTGATGTTGTATTAAATAATAAAAGCTCTCCAAATCTCACATTCTACCTGACCTGCCTTTGATTTTGAATGGCTCTAAAAATAAAAGTCCCTGTTTCCACAGAACAATTTCAATTCAGATTGACAGTCCACTACCCCAGGATGTAACTCAAATAGTTTCAAGACAATCTGATGTTTAATTCCATAATAAAAGCCCTCCAAATTCATATTCCACCTCTTCTGTCTGTGATTTTGAATGGCTCTTCAAAAATAAAAGTCCCTGTTTCCACAGAACAATTTCAATTCAGATTGACAGTCCACTACCCCAGGATGACACTCAAGCAGTTTCAAGACAATCTGATGTTTAATTCCATAATAAAAGCTCTCCAAATCTCACATTCTACCTGACCTGCCTTTGAATTTTGAATGGCTCTAAAAATAAAAGTCCCTGTTTCCACAGAACAATTTTAATTCAGATTGACAGTCCACTACCCCAGGATGACACTCAAGCAGTTTCAAGATAATCTGATGTTGTCTTAAATAATAAAAGCCCTCCAAATCTCACATTCTACCTGACCTGCCTTTGATTTTGAATGGCTCTAAAAATAAAAGTCCCTGTTTCCACAGAACAATTTTAATTCAGATTGACAGTCCACTACCCCTGGATGACACTCAAGCAGTTTCAAGACAATCTGATGTTGTATTAATTAATAAAAGCTCTCCAAATCTCACATTCTACCTGACCTGCCTTTGATTTTGAATGGCTCTAAAAATAAAAGTCCCTGTTTCCACAGAACAATTTCAATTCAGATGGACAGTCCACTACCCCAGGATGACACTCACGCAGTTTCAAGACAATCTGATGTTGTATTACATAATAAAAGCTCTCCAAATCTCACATTCTACCTGACCTGCCTTTGATTTTGAATGGCTCTAAAAATAAAAGTCCCTGTTTCCACAGAACAATTGTAATTCAGATTGACAGTCCACTACCCCAGGATGACACTCAAGCAGTTTCAAGACAATCTGATGTTGTATTAAATAATAAAAGCTCTCCAAATCTCATATTCCACGTCTTCTGTCTGTGATTTTGGATGGCTTTAAAAAATACAACTCCCTGCTTCCACAGAACAATTTCAATTCAGATTGACAGTCCACTACCCCAGGATGACACTCAAGTAGTTTAAAGACAATCTGATGTTTAATTACATAATAAAAGCTCTCCAAAGTTCACATTATACCTGATCTGTCTGTGATTTTGGATGGCTTTCAAAATGAAACTCCCTGTTTCCACAGAACAATTTCAATTCAGATTGACAGTCCACTACCCCAGGATGACACTCAAGCAGTTTCAAGACAATCTGATGTTGTATTTAATAATAAAAGCTCTCCAAATCTCATATTCCACATCTTCTGTCTGTGATTTTGGATGGCTCTAAAAATAAAAGTCCCTGCTTCCACAGACCAATTTTAATTCAGATTGCCAGTCCACTACCCCAGGATGACACACAAGTAGTTTCAAGACAATCTGATGTTGAATTACATAATAAAAGCTCTCCAAATCTCATATTCCACATCTTCTGTCTGTGATTTTGGATGGCTTTAAAAATAAAACTCCCCTTTGTCCCCTATGGTTTTATGGGACGTGGGCCCCTATCTCGGGAGGAACCCATTCCAGGGTGCCCGGCCCTTCTTAAAGAAAAGAGAACTCTTCCCGGGGCCCTTGCCAACTTCTCCGGGTTCGTTTGCCTTACCGCACTGGGAGCCTTGCGGCGCTCGTCTCCGCCACTCCGGGTTCTGGGATCTGAACCAGACTCCCTTTCGATCGGCCGGGGACAATGGAGGCCATCGCCCGTCCCTTCCGAACGGCGTTCGCCCATCCCTTAGGACCGACTGACCCATGTTCAACTGCTGTTCACATGGAACCCTTCTCATATTCGGCCTTCAAAGCTCTTGTTTGAATATTTGCTACTACCACCAAGATCTGCACCCGCGGCGGCTCCACCCATGCCCTAGGATTTCACGCCACGCACTCTTGCTCCACCTGCCCGGCGGTGCGGGCGAGACTTGCCGATGGTGCGCCCCCCTCCGGGGATGGGGGATCCCACCTGAGCCGGCAGGCGCTAGCCTTCACCTTCATTGCGCCGTGGGGGCTCGTGGACACCCTTTGACTCGTGCGTGCATTGGACTCCTTGGTCCGTGTTTCAAGATGTGTTGGGTTGGTGGCCGACCTCACCACGGACCTCGAGCACCCTTTACGAGGGCCTGATCCCCGCCCTGATGGCGCGGCGCGGTCAGAGACGGACTGAGGACAGTCCGCCCCGATTAACGCACGTGCCGGGAGACGCAAAGTGCGTTCGAAGTGTCGATGATCAATGTGTCCTGCAGTTCACATTAGTTCTCGCAGCTAGCTGCGTTCTTCATCGACGCAGGAGCCGAGTGATCTGAAGGTACGTGTCGGTTCCGAACGCTTTGCCGGGTGATGATCTTTCCGAGGTCTCGTGCGGTGCAGCCCCCGGGCTCCGCCACACCCGCCCCCACCGCGCCTTTGGCTGTCACGATCCGAGGACCTCACTAAAACATCCAATCGGTAGTAGCGGCGAGCGGTGTGTCCAAAGGGCAGGGACTTAGTCAACGCAAGCTTATGACCCGCGCTTACTAGGAATTCCTCGTTGATGGGAAATAGTTTCAATCCCCAGTCCCGATCACCGCAGGGTAGACACACGCTGATCCGCCCATTGTGGTGCGCGTTCAGCCCCAGACATCTAAGGGCATCACAGACCTGTTATTGCTCCATCTCGTGTGGCTGAACACCACTTGTCCCTCTAAGAAGTTGAACGCCGACCGCACGGGGCCGCGTAACTATTTAACAAGCTGGAGTCTCCTTCGTTATCGGAATGACCCAGACAAAGGGCTCCACCAACTAAGAACGGCCATGCACCACCACCCACAGAATCGAGAAAGAGCTATCAATCTGTCAATCCTTTCTGTGTCCGGGCCAGGTGAGGTTTCCCGTTTTGAGTCAAATTAAGCCGCAGGCTCCACTCCTGGTGGTGCCCTTCCATCAATTCCTTTAAGTTTCAGCTTTGCAAAAAATACTCCCCCCGGAACCCAAAGACTCGTGGTCATGGTAATAACGCTGCTGGATCGCGGGTCGGCATCGTTTACGGTCGGAATAATACGACGGTATCTGATCGTCTTCGAACCTCTGACTTTTGTTCTTGATAAATGAAAACATTCTTGGTGAATGCTTTTGCTTTCGTCCGTATTGCGCCGGTCCAAGAATTTCACCTCTAGCGGCGCAAAACGAATGCCCCCGGCCGTCCCTCTTAATCATGGCCTCGGGCTCCAAAAACCCACAAAATAGAACCGGAGTCCTATTCCATTATTCCTAGCTGCGGTATTCAGCGGCGACGGGCGGCCTGCTTTGAACACTCTAATTTTTTCAAAGTAAACGCTCCAGGCACACAGTTAAGGGCATCCGGGGGGTGCCGGGAGGCAGGGTCTGGGACAGGCGGTGGCTCACCTTGCGGACCGCCAGCCCATTCCCGAGATCCAACTATGAGCTTTTTTAACTGCAGCAACTTTAATATACGCTATTGGAGCTGGAATTACCGCGGCTGCTGGCCCCAGACTTGCCCTGCAATGGGTCCTCGCCCATGGGTTTAGGATACGCTCATTCCAATTACAGGGCCTCGAAAGAGACCTGTATTGTTATTTTTCGTCACTACCTCTCCGAGTCGGAAATGGGTAATTTGCACGCCTGCTGCCTTCCTTGGATGTGGTAGCCGTTTCTCAGGCTCCCTCTCCAGAATCGAACCCTGATTCCCCGTTACCCGTGGTCACCATGGTAGGCGCCTAAAGTACCATCGAAAGTTGATAGGGCAGACATTCAAAAAAATCGTCGCCGCCGCAGAGAGCATGGCTTAATCTTTGAGACAAGCATATGTTGCTGGCAGGATCAACCAGGTAATGGGCCTGTAAGCCTGGTGCCAGTAATCAACAGGAACTATCTCTTGCATATGTAACAGCCAAGACGCAACTCACCGGGTGGTACACACCCTGTACTGACGGTCTCATCATCTTTCCCCCTCTCCTCATGTCCTAGAATTCACTGAAAAACCCATGCAATGTAATATGTACAAAAAAGTAACCATACATGTTTGATATCATTTGAAATGTCTCAGTGTGCCTGGTAAAATGGTCTCATTCTCCCAATCATAATGAAAAGCTAAAAGAAGTTCTAAAATCTGAGAAGTATAGTGTACAGCTTAGGGGTGTGCCCTCCCCCTGATCTTCTATTCAGATCACCTCCTGTATGTAAATAAGCATTCTCTGCCACAGGATATCAAGAAGCCTTTTGGTTGCAAATTCTAAAGACTAATTATAATGACAAGATACCACCATTTGGTGGGTTTATTGAATTATCTGGGTTTATAAGGAAACGGGACACAGAGTTCTAGGCGTCTGTAGGTTGATTGCCCACACAACCACGTGTGTGTAGTCTTCATTGCCAGGTATGGTTAACTGATGATTCTATTCTTGTAACATTGGAGTTTTGAATTATTGCTTCGATTACCTGGTCAATAAATTGTAATGTTTGATTCTATTCTAACTGCCTCTAATGATTGTTTTCTCCCTATTAGATTAGCGGATCCGTATATTTCCGCAAGCCTGCGTCAGTTTTAGCGACGGCTAATATCCGGCATCTTTTCAAGTGTACTTGGGTGCAGAGGCGGGTTAATTCCATTTAGGGACGGCGAACGCCGTCTGATCAGACTAAACTCGGGTACGCCTATACCTCTGACTTTTGATTTAATGTTACTTTAAACAAGGATTTGACCAGTCCAAAGCTATTACGAATGTAGTACATTGATCTGCTAACATATCTGATAGTGGCCAAAAACCTTTACTGAAGTAAACGATTGAACTAAAGTTCTGAGGGGGCTCCAAGGGGTTATCCGATGTCTCTGATTGTGTACGTGTGAATTAACGGCAAATCTTAGATACATAACCATAATTTACCTCTGATTGATGACCGGGCCTGACGAGATTGTGTCCGTGAGACCTGTGAAAAACAGGGCCTCTGAGCGATATAGTTTCCCTACATCTGAGCGGGTAAAGTATTAAAAGGAGCTGAAAAGAATAATCAATCATTCGTTCAT
Organism: Schizopygopsis pylzovi; assembly: GCA_027422435.1. Classification (NCBI taxonomy): domain Eukaryota; kingdom Metazoa; phylum Chordata; class Actinopteri; order Cypriniformes; family Cyprinidae; genus Schizopygopsis; species Schizopygopsis pylzovi. The sequence goes on along the minus strand of CM049837.1, from coordinate 524,194 downwards.
GTTTTAATGATGCACAGATATCATTAAAACCTTTTCATTTATGGAGTCAGATGAAATAACGAGACAAAATATATAAGAAGAAGTGTTCCATTTTAATGTTCTTGTTGTGTCGTGAAAAGGAAAGACTGTAATACGCAAAGCCCTTCACCCGCTGAACGACTGCCGTCATTGGGTCGATCGAGCCGGGCCTTACAGGCCCTCCGGCGAGGGGGAAAGGGGAACAACCGGAGCGCGCTTGAGTCCTATACACGGGTCTCGCTCCACGCGGAACGTCCGGGTCGGGGGTCAGTCCCCTAGCCGAAAGGTTCTGAACCAGTGCGGCCGCTCATAGGGCGACGTTGCGGCAGCCTCTCCTCCGTCGGGTGACACATACCGACGTTGGGGGTGGCCGCTGGATCGCAGCCGTAAGGTGGAAAAGTGCGTTTCACGGGAATGGCAGGAGTGCGGCTTACGCCCGTAGCGTCAGGGGCGGACACCTAAAACCCTCGCCGCAGGCCCCTGTGCCTCCGCCGGTGGTGGACCTTTGAAGATAGACCAGCCGTCTGCATCTCCCAATGAAGGGTGGGCCCCTGTGGGGGCCGTCTCGTGCGCGTATAACGGACAAGTTGCCAATTTGCCCCTAGAAACCCGTCTACCTATAGCGGCCGGTGAGGTCTGTTTGAAAATAGATGACCGTCACTTCATCGACCGGGCGGAGCCCTAGCTCAGATGCGCTCTGCGTTCCAATCGATCAGAGGTCTGATCTGCTTTGGAGGTCCGTTTGTATTTTTGCCAAAGCGTTCAAAACCTAAGTCCACAAAATTACAGGTTCGCCGAAATCGCGACAGTGCATAGAAACGGCTTCTTCTATCGGACCGACCTCCTGGGTCGCGGTCGAATCCGGAACCGACCCGGGACGAGGCGCCTAACCCGGCCTGGCACTTCGAAGAGGGTGGTTGTTATGACCGAAGCCCATATGACATACTTAGTCATTTTTTCTGGCCGAAATTCATCCAAAACGGTCGGGTCCTCTTTCGAGTCCTCGTCGGTCATGCCTCTCGCTGAAGAGACCCTGGAGCCTCGATCCCGCCACTGGTCACCCGTATACCTCGGCGTCCGGAGAGGTGAGGGCGGTTGGGCACGCACCCTGCCCTCCCGGAGCTCGGCTCTCATCGTGACTGACAACCAGAGTAAGGGGCGTTGGGTCATACTCGACCCCGCCAGGGTGATGGTTTCTGGGCCTGGCAACGCTCGAAAAAGCCCCTGGAGCTTAGCTCTCATCGTGACCGACAACCAGAGTAAGTGGCGTTGGGGCACACTCGACCCCGCCGGGGTGATGTGTTTCTGGGCCTGGCAACGCTCGAAAAAGCCCCTGGAGCTCCGTTATTTAAAATACAATATTTGTGTCATAAGTCCAGGTCTGGCGATGATCCCTCTCACCACCAGAGGACTCAATTGCTCTAATACCACACACCTGCCACTCCTCACACTCCCAGCTGTTCCACATCACCATGGACTATTTATACACCACACTCCTGCTGTGTGTGGTAGAATTGTATGTGTTATTGTGTCGTGTATTGCAGTGAACACTGTTCTATGCTCTCGAGGACACCAGCACTGTTTTGCCATCAGTGGTGTCCCGTATTTGTATCTTGTTTTGTTTTTTGCAAAGAAGTGGAGTATAAGTAAATGGTAGCACGATATGAGTATATGAATTTGTCGTACCTTGAATTTGTTATCTTGAAATTGTAGTTTAATGTGAATAAGGCACAAACTGCCTGTCTTCAAAAACAAGATCTTCTAATCGTTGGGATTAGTTAAAGAGAAGAAAAACAATGAGGAAGAGAAGTACTGATGGTTGATAAGGAATAAACAGTTATATACATTGTGGAAGAAAACAGTATGATTTTGTTAATCATCTAATAATTGTTAATCATTTAATACTCATGTTTATGTTGAATATGTTAAAAATAATTATTTGTCTGTTTCTATGAATGTCTCACATTGGATGTTTCACATTAAGAAGTGTTCTAAAACAAAATGTTAAGCTGTAAGTTTGGCCTATGAGTCTGTGGTGGAAGATTCCCAGACATCATAAATCAAGTTAGATAAACCGAGGGTGGTGCGAGATGACACCAGCAGGGGGAGGAGCTAGGGGTCTATATAGGCAGAGAGCTGCTAGAGCGAGGGCATTGTTTTCACATGAAGTGATGAACACTTGTGAAAATTTCAGTATCATTTGGGCTGAAGGCGATTCTTCAATAAAAACCATTTTATTCTTAAAACATCCTTCGTCTTGACGATCTTCATCCAAAGTTTCAACCACAACATTTTATAAAGCAGTCATACCAACCAGTGGTAGGCATGATGTAATGTAACATGGTCAAAGATCCAATAATTTTTAAAGTTGAATTTACTAACATTTTATTGATCCATGATACAACAGATGTAGATGCATTTAACACATACAAGTTTCATAGACAATTTACATTTGTATTGCTCAACAGAGATGTTTAAGAATGATGTCAACACAGATGAGAAACTTGTGCCCCCAAACTCCATGAAATGGCAGAACATATAGAAAGAAGCCATAGGAATATGTCTCTTCCAGAGTAGTCTTTACAACAGAGTTCAAATCAAATCAAATCACTTTTATTGTCACATCACCACAGCACAAGTGCCTTGGTGAGTGAAATTCTTACGAGCGTGCTCCAGACAGTGCAAAAAAACAAAACAACAATTTACATATGGACAGTACATATTTACAGACTGTACAGAAGACAATGTGCAAAATACACATACATATACTCAGTACACATAGTGTACTATAAAGACATACTTCGTTACCAATGCACCAATACACATTATACACTGTATTACACGTCTGCATTATGTCCACATCTATGCATAGTAATATGTGAAGGTGCAACAGATTATAATTTACAGTAGATTGGTTGTGCAACAGATAGTTGTGCAAAGGTGCAACAGATTATACATATGCAATGTCGTGGGTGTGCTTTTATGGTGTCCAGTGATAGCAGATGTGTTAGTGCAGTGTGTGCGTGTAGTCCAGTTGAACTGTGTTAAAGTGCAGTGCATGGCATGTTGTGTGAGTGGGAGTGTGTTGTAGGGTGGGTCATTTCTGACTGTTCATTAGCCTAATAGACTGGGGGGAAAAGCTGTCCCTCAGTCGGCTAGTGCGGGATCGGATGCTGCGGAGACGTCTTCCTGAGGGCAGCAGAGAGAGCAGTCTGTGGGACGGGTGGCTGGAGTCTTTGATAATCCTCCGGGCTTTCCTTGAACACCGCCTGGTGTAGATATCCTGGAGGGAGGGAAGCTCACCTCCAACAATGTGGCGGGCAGTTCGCACGACCCTTTGCAGAGCCCTGCGTTGGCTGTGATGCAGGCGGTGATGCAACCGGTCAGGATGCTCTCCACAGTGCAGGTGTAAAAGGATCTGAGGATTCTGGGGTGAATCCTAAGTGAGATCCTCGGTGATGTGAATGCCGAGGAACTTAAAGCTGCTCACCCGCTCCACAGGTGTCTTGTCGATGGTGATGGGTGTGTGTTCTCTGCTCTGTCTCCTGTAATCCACCACCAGCTCCTTGGTCTTGTCGATGTTGAGTGAGAGGTGGTTCTCCTGGCACCATTTTGTCAGGGTACTCACCTCCTCTCTGTAGGCCGTCTCATTGTTGTCGGTGATCAGGCCTATCACCGTTGTGTCGTCTGCAAATTTGACGATGACGTTGGAGCTCTGTGTAGCTGTACAGTCGTGTGTGTACAGGGAGTACAGGAGTGGGCTGAGGACGCAGCCTTGAGGAGCACCAGTGTTGAGGATCAGGGGAGATGAGGTGTTGTTGCCCATTCTGACCACCTGACTTCTGCCTGTCAGGAAGTCCAGGATCCAGCTGCACAGAGATCTGTTCAGCCCCAGAGTCTGGAGCTTCGCAACTAGTGTGGCAGTGTTACCAAGATGGCGCCGAGAATGGCCGCCGTGTTGCAAGCTCCGGGAAAACTTTGCAGTTTTTCGTATGTTTTATTTTTATTTTTTAGATGTTAGATGTTGTTAGTATAACTGTCTACGATAGAGACACACTTTTAAACATTGGTTCCTCCGTCGCGCAACGCAAATCGGACTTTGAGTTCTTGAATGCCGGTGGATTGTTCACAGACACGGCATCAGATCCCTTTGTCTGGGTCGTGCAATCAAGGAAACGCCGCCGACGCCGAAAAAGAGGAAAAAGAGCTGGCGTTCTCATCAGACTGAGACGCCGTGCTTTCCGACCTCCTCTCCCAACTATTTTGCTGGCTAACGTTCAGTCACTGGATAACAAACTCTGTGAACTGCGGGCGCGCATCTCATACCAACGAGAAACAAGGGACTGCTGTGTTATTTGCCTCACAGAAACCTGGATGTCTGCTATGGTTCCAGACTCAGCCATCGAGCTCACTGGCTTCTCCGTGCACCGCTCGGATAGAGCAAAGGAGCTCACAGGGAAAAGCAGAAGTGGAGGTGTTTGTTTCTATGTCAACAACTCGTGGTGTGATGAAAGGAATATACACTCTATTAAATCCTTCTGCTCCCCTGATCTGGAATTTCATACGCTTCTGTGTCGACCATTCTGGCTACTGAGGGAATTTACAGCGATCATAATCATGGCTGTTTACATTCCTCCTCAAGCCAACACAGACCAGGCACTCAGGGAACTGTACAGGAATATAAGTGAGCAGGAAACCGCGCACCCAGATGCAGCTTTTATTATCACGGGGGACTTTAATAAAGCCAACTTCAGAACAATAGCTCCAAAATACTTTCAACACGTCACCATCAACACGCGTGGAGATCGTACACTCGACCATTGTTACTCCCCTTTCCGGGACGCATACAAGTCCCTCCCCCGCCCACCTTTCGGCAAATCGGATCACTCTTCCGCTCTGCTCCTGCCTGCTTATAGGCAGAAACTGAAATGTGAAGCACCCGCCCTCAGGACAGTCCAATGCTGGTCGGACCAATCGGACGCTATACTACAGGACTGTTTTGATCACGTGGACTGGGACATGTTCCGGGCAGCGTCTGATGACGACATAGAGGCGTATTCAGATACGGTCACGTGTTTCATCAGGAAGTGTATAGAGGACGTTGTACCGACAAAACAATCCGTATCTACCCCAACCAAAAACCGTGGATTAACAGCGACGTTCGATCAGCCTTGTCAGCGCGGACATCTGCCTTTAAATCCGGAAACACTGACGATCGGAAACAAGCCAGTTACGATCTCAGGAGATCCATCAAAGCAGCCAAACGACAATACAAAAACAAAGTTGAAGAATATTTCAACAACAACAACCCAAGAAGCATGTGGCAGGGCATTAACAACATCACAGGCTTTAAAGGGAATAAACCAGCTACTGTGAACATTGCTGCCTCTCTACCGGACGAGCTCAACACCTTTTATGCTCGTTTCGAGGCTGATAACACCGCCCACACAGAGAGCGCTCACACGACTGCTGCAGAAGAGGTGAGTCAACTCACGCTTTCTGTCGCGGATGTAACCCGATCCTTCAAACGGGTGAACATCCGTAAAGCCGTAGGCCCAGATGGTATACCAGGCCGTGTGCTCAAAGCATGCGCTTTCCAGCTAGCCGGGGTTTTTACAGACATTTTCAATCTGTCCCTCTCTCTGTCTGTGGTACCCTCATGCTTCAAAAAATCCACCATTGTGCCCATACCAAAGAAAAATAAAATCACATGCTTGAATGACTGGAGGCCCGTTGCTCTGACACCTATCTTCAGCAAGTGTTTTGAGAAGCTCGTCAGAGAACACATCTGCTCTGTGCTGCCTGATTCACTGGACCCATCACAATTTGCATATCGCAGTAACCGTTCCACAGACGATGCTATTGCCTTCCCCCTACACACTGCTCTCTCTCACCTGGAAAATAAGAACACCTATGTGAGGATGCTGTTCGTGGATTATAGCTCGGCATTTAACACCATAGTGCCTGCCACACTAGTTGATTTAAGTGTTGCACTTCAGAACATAAGAATGACTTCTTTCTTGTGCATCCTCTGTCATCTCCACTTTTTAGAGTGTCTTGCTGTTGGAAATAAACTATTAGCCAACTTTTAGTTCTAAAAAAATCCTTCTAAAGGATAAAATCATCTGTAAAAACAAGAAAACTTATATTATTAATCAGAAAAAATGGAAAGCACTATGTGCCAATATGACATTTTATGGGTGTTTTATAATTATTTGTATTGTTTAATTCATCGTCAACCACTGGCTGAGTGATACTGTGTACCTTAATATCAATCTGAAATGAAAAGGGTCTTTTAAAACGAGAAGTAAATGAGCTTTTAAACAGCATCAATTTGGTAATGTAATATCAGATAGTCTTGAGTTTGGGTGAGTGACATCTAGGCTAAAGGTTCACAGAGAGTCTTCTATCAATCTGAATTGAAACTGGTCTGTGGAACCAGGGACTTTTATTTTTAAAGCTATCCAAATCACAGACAAAAGAGGTGAAATATGAGATTTGGAGTGCTTTTATTTTGTAATTCAACATCAGATTGTCTTGAAACTGCTTGAGTGTCATCCTGGGGTAGTGGATTGTCAATCTGAATTGAAAATATTCTGTGGAAGCAGGGACTTTTATTTTTAGAGCCATTCAAAATCAAAGACAGATCAGGTAAAATGTGAGATTTGGAGAGCTTTTATTATGTAATACAAAATCAGATCGTCTGGAAACTTCTTGAGTGTCATCCTGTGGTAGTGGACTGTCAATCTGAATTGAAATTTTTCTGTGAAAACAGGGATTTTCCTTTTTAGAGCTATCAAAAATCACAGGCATGTCAGGTAGAGTGTGAGATTTGGAGAGCTTGTATTATGTAATTCAACATCAGATTGTCTTGAAACTGCTTGAGTGTCATCTTGGGGTAGTGGACTGTCAATCTTAATTAAAATTATTCTGTGGAAACAGGGAGTTTACTTTTTAGAGCTTTCCAAAATCACAGACGGAAGAGGTAGAATATGAGATTTTGAGCACTTTTATTTTGTAATGCAACATAAGATCGACTTGAAACTTCTTGAGTAACACCCTGGGGTAGTGGACTGTCAATCTGAATTGAAATTGTTCTGTGGAAACAGGGAGTTTCCTTTTTAGAGCCATTCAAAATCAAAGGCAGGTCAGGTAGAATGTGAGATTTGGAGAGCTTTTATCATTTAATACAACATCAGATTGTCTTGAAACTACTTGAGTGTCGTCCTGGGGTAGTGGATTGTCAATCTGAATTGAAATTGTTCTGTGGAAACGGAGTTTCCTTTTTAGAGCCATTCAAAATCAAAGGCAGGTCAGGTAGAATGTGAGATTTGGAGAGCTTTTATTATTTAATACAACATCAGATTGTCTTGAAACTGCTTGAGTGTCATCCTGGGGTAGTGGATTGTCAATCTGAATTGAAATTGTTCTGTGGAAACGGAGTTTCCTTTTTAGAGCCATCCAAAATCACAGACAGAAGACGTGGAATATGAGATTTGGAGAGCTTTTATTATTTAATACAACATCAGATTGTCTTGAAACTGCTTGAGTGTCATCCTGGGGTAGTGGACTGTCAATCTGAATTGAAATTGTTCTGTGGAAACAGGGACTTTTATTTTTAGAGCCATTCAAAATCACAGACAGAACAGGTAGAATATGATATATGGAGGGCCTTTATTATGGAATTAAACATCAGATTGTCTTGAAACTATTTGAGTTACATCCTGGGGTAGTGGACTGTCACTCTGAATTGAAATTGTTCTGTGGAAGCAGGGACTTTTATTTTTAAAGCCATTCAAAATCACAGACAGAAGAGGTAGAATGTGAGATTTGGAGAGCTTTTATTATTTAATACAACATCAGATTGTCTTGAAACTGCTTGAGTGTCATCCTGGGGTAGTGGACTGTCAATCTGAATTGAAATTGTTCTGTGGAAACAGGGACTTTTATTTTTAGAGCCATTCAAAATCAAAGGCAGGTCAGGTAGAATGTGAGATTTGGGGAGCTTTTATTATTTAATACAACATCAGATTGTCTTGAAACTGCTTGAGTGTCATCCTGGGGTAGTGGACTGTCAATCTGAATTAAAATTGTTCTGTGGAAACAGGGACTTTTATTTTTAGAGCCATTCAAAATCAAAGGCAGGTCAGGTAGAATGTGAGATTTGGGGAGCTTTTATTATTTAATACAACATCAGATTGTCTTGAAACTGCTTGAGTGTCATCCTGGGGTAGTGGACTGTCAATCTGAAATAAAATTGTTCTGTGGAAACAGGGATTTTTCTTTTGAAAGCCATCCAAAATCACAGACAGAAGACGTGGAATATGAGATTTGGAGAGCTTTTATTATTTAATACAACATCAGATTGTCTTGAAACTGCTTGAGTGTCATCCTGGGGTAGTGGACTGTCAATCTGAATTGAAATTGTTCTGTGGAAACAGGGACTTTTATTTTTAGAGCCATTCAAAATCACAGACAGATCAGGTATAATGTGAACTTTGGAGAGCTTTTATTATGTAATTCAACATCAGATTGTCTTTAAACTACTTGAGTGTCATCCTGGGGTAGTGGACTGTCAATCTGAATTGAAATTGTTCTGTGGAAGCAGGGAGTTGTATTTTCTAAAGTCATCCAAAATCACAGACAGAAGACGTGGAATATGAGATTTGGAGAGCTTTTATTATTTAATACAACATCAGATTGTCTTGAAACTGCTTGAGTGTCATCCTGGGGTAGTGGACTGTCAATCTGAATTAAAATTGTTCTGTGGAAACAGGGACTTTTATTTTTAGAGCCATTCAAAATCAAAGGCAGGTCAGGTAGAATGTGAGATTTGGAGAGCTTTTATTATTTAATACAACATCAGATTGTCTTGAAACTGCTTGAGTGTCATCCTGGGGTAGTGGACTGTCAATCTGAATTAAAATTGTTCTGTGGAAACAGGGACTTTTATTTTTAGAGCCATTCAAAAGCAAAGGCAGGTCAGGTAGAATGTGAGATTTGGAGAGCTTTTATTATTTAATACAACATCAGATTGTCTTGAAACTGATTGAGTGTCATCCTGGGGTAGTGGACTGTCAATCTGAATTAAAATTGTTCTGTGGAAACAGGGACTTTTATTTTTAGAGCCATTCAAAATCAAAGGCAGGTCAGGTAGAATGTGAGATTTGGAGAGCTTTTATTTATTTAATACAAAATCAGATTGTCTTGAAACTGCTTGAGTGTCATCCTGGGGTAGTGGACTGTCAATCTGAATTTAAATTGTTCTGTGGAAACAGGGACTTTTATTTTTAGAGCCATTCAAAATCAAAGGCAGGTCAGGTAGAATGTGAGATTTGGAGAGCTTTTATTATTTAATACATCAGATTGTCTTGAAACTGCGTGAGTATCATCCTGGGGTAGTGGACTGTCAATCTGAATTAAAATTGTTCTGTGGAAACAGGGATTTTTCTTTTGAAAGCCATCCAAAATCACAGACAGAAGACGTGGAATATGAGATTTGGAGAGCTTTTATTATTTAATACAACATCAGATTGTCTTGAAACTGCTTGAGTGTCATCCTGGGGTAGTGGACTGTCAATCTGAATTGAAATTGTTCTGTGGAAACAGGGAGTTTCCTTTTGAAAGCCATCCAAAATCACAGACAGATCAGGTATAATGTGAACTTTGGAGAGCTTTTATTATGTAATTCAACATCAGATTGTCTTTAAACTACTTGAGTGTCATCCTGGGGTAGTGGACTGTCAATCTGAATTGAAATTGTTCTGTGGAAGCAGGGAGTTGTATTTTTTAAAGTCATCCAAAATCACAGACAGAAGACGTGGAATATGAGATTTGGAGAGCTTTTATTATTTAATACAACATCAGATTGTCTTGAAACTGCTTGAGTGTCATCCTGGGGTAGTGGACTGTCAATCTGAATTGAAATTGTTCTGTGGAAACAGGGACTTTTATTTTTAGAGCCATTCAAAATCAAAGGCAGGTCAGGTAGAATGTGAGATTTGGAGAGCTTTTATTTATTTAATACAAAATCAGATTGTCTTGAAACTGCTTGAGTGTCATCCTGGGGTAGTGGACTGTCAATCTGAATTAAAATTGTTCTGTGGAAACAGGGACTTTTATTTTTAGAGCCATTCAAAATCAAAGGCAGAGTCAGGTAGAATGTGAGATTTGGAGAGCTTTTATTATTTAATACAAATCAGATTGTCTTGAAACTGCTTGAGTGTCATCCTGGGGTAGTGGACTGTCAATCTGAATTAAAATTGTTCTGTGGAAACAGGGATTTTTCTTTTGAAAGCCATCCAAAATCACAGACAGAAGTCAGGTAGAATGTGAGATTTGGAGAGCTTTTATTATTTAATACAACATCAGATTGTCTTGAAACTGCTTGAGTGTCATCCTGGGGTAGTGGACTGTCAATCTGAATTGAAATTGTTCTGTGGAAACAGGGAGTTTTTCTTTTGAAAGCCATCCAAAATCACAGACAGAAGTCAGGTAGAATGTGAGATTTGGAGAGCTTTTATTATTTAATACAACATCAGATTGTCTTGAAACTGCTTGAGTGTCATCCTGGGGTAGTGGACTGTCAATCTGAATTGAAATTGTTCTGTGGAAACAGGGAGTTTACTTTTTAAAGCTATCCAAAATCACAGACAGATCAGGTAGAATGTGAGATTTGGAGAGCTTTTATTATTTAATACAACATCAGATTGTCTTGAAACTGCTTGAGTGTCATCCTGGGGTAGTGGACTGTCAATCTGAATTGAAATTGTTCTGTGGAAGCAGGGAGTTGTATTTTTAAAGCCATCCAAAATCACAGACAGAAGAGGTGGAATATGAGATTTGGAGAGCTTTTATTATTTAATACAACATCAGATTGTCTTGAAACTGCTTGAGTGTCATCCTGGGGTAGTGGACTGTCAATCTGAATTGAAATTGTTCTGTGGAAGCAGGGACTTTTATTTTTAGAGCCATTCAAAATCAAAGACAGGTCAGGTAGAATGTGAGATTTGGAGAGCTTTTATTATTTAATACAACATCAGATTGTCTTGAAACTGCTTGAGTGTCATCCTGGGGTAGTGGACTGTCAATCTGAATTGAAAATTGTTCTGTGGAAGCAGGGACTTTTATTTTTAAGAGCCATCTCAAAATCAAAGACAGGTCAGGTAGAATGTGAGATTTGGAGAGCTTTTATTATTTAATCAACATCAGATTGTCTTGAAACTGCTTGAGTGTCATCCTGGGGTAGTGGACTGTCAATCTGAATTGAAATTGGTCTGTGGAAGCAGGGACTTTTATTTTTAGAGCCATTCAAAATCAAAGGCAGGTCAGGTAGAATGTGAGATTTGGAGAGCTTTTATTATTTAATACAACATCAGATTGTCTTGAAACTGCTTGAGTGTCATCCTGGGGTAGTGGACTGTCAATCTGAATTGAAATTGTTCTGTGGAAACAGGGAGTTTCCTTTTTAGAGCTATCAAAAATCACAGGCATGTCAAGTAGAGTATGAGATTTGGAGAGCTTTTGTTATGTAATACAACTTTAGATCGTCTGGAAACGGCTTAAGTGACACCCTGGGGTAGTTGAATAATCTATTAGTTAATTCGTTTATTAGTTATTGACAGTGAAACTGCCTCAATAAATGAATGTCAGAGATCGCTTTTCCTGTGATCTGAGTTTGTACACGATATTACCGCAACGCATAGTATACGCGCGCACCAGAAAATAACGTGGCGGCTAGAATGACTGCGTTTTTCAAAGTGGAGGCTGGCCTGACCGCAGTGTATAGTGATGCATTCCTTGCTGATACGCGTATTGATGCGGATGCTGTAAATACTGTAACAATAAAAGTAAAAGTATGAATAGATTTTAGTCAAATGACATTAAAATACCAGACCCTTCCACCCCCATGAAACTTTTCTCCCTCAAATAGCACGAACGAAGTGAACACATGCACCTTTGTTTATGGTGCTGCTGCTGTGTATAACGTTAGAAGTGGCGTTTGCTGCAGGCTAAACACAGCGATTTAAACAAAAGCTGTGCAATGCATGTTCTCTTCACGTTGTTCTTGTAAAATAATAATAATAATAAGTAAACAAGCATACCACTCCGCTGAGAACCCCACTTACTTAAGCTGCAACCGTAGCGCGGACGATATTGAAGTGGTGCCTGAGCGCGAGGGATCGTTCGGATGACGTCGTCAGGTGAAAGGTTATCATGTGGGTGATTTTATTTACGGCTAAATTATTAATCATTCATTTTACTAATAGTTAGATTGGGCAGGCCTTCACAGAAGGGTGTTTAATAAGAAAAAATAAAAAAATTAAAAATAAATAATAATAATTACCTTGACAAAAGGGCACTTTGGGCAAAGGGGCAGGTGCTCAAGCACCCTCCGCCCCCCCCTCTGCACGTGCCTGGTGGAGTGCAACATTTAAAATATTTAACACTTAACGTTAGCAGTGTAAGTCATCTTGAAATTAATCTGATCTGTATATTTCAGAGCGACATATCGGAGTAAATCTAATTTAATCCAATAAAGATATAATTTTATACAATTCGTTTTGTAATAACGAATATTCTTCTTTATCTTTCAGGTTGAAGCACAAAGCTTAAAAAGGTAAGTTTCTGTTCAAGCAGAAAACCTTTATCTTATATATATATATATATATATATATTTCACGAGATCACCCTTACATCTAATATGATAGCAAATATTAAGCATATTTTGGCGTGCTGTCCTGGGGTAACGTTAGGGCTCCGAGCCCAGAATATGGCCCCAGAGAACTCCCCCTATCTCTAATATGGGATAAAAATAGATTAGGAGTGAGGAGTTGGGGTGGTCGTGGAGGAGGGATTCCGGAAAACTGTCATTGGACAGAGGTAGGCAGGCTGCATACATATAAGTATTGTGCTCGTTAGGATAGTTAGCTAAACGAGTTGCACCTGCACCAAATGTATAGTCAGTCTACATCACATAAACCTTGACTAGTGCATGACTGTTTCAATGAAATTCTATTTATACAGTTAGAGCTTTGAGAACTTGGCATACCAAAACATTTTATTTGAAGGAAGCACAGTTCAGAATCTGACTCAGGATCAAACTGTATTACAGATGGCTTATCTAAAAGTATGGTGAAAAAGGAAGGCAGAAATGGATCTGTTACTGCATTCTGACACTGATGATGACCATGAAAGTCAGAGATCAGTGACCAATAGATCAGCCTGTGGATTACATAACAACCAGGCAGACCCTACAAGCAATTTAGAAAGTATTAATTCTGCAACTGACAGTTTGACAACAGATGAATCTGACTTTGACACTGATGTGGAGTATGTGTCTTCTGACTCAGAAAAAGAAGTTCTAAATGATGATGCTGAATTAGATTTTCCAGATTTAGAAGATAACTTAAGACAATGGTCTACAAAGAACAAAATCACACAAAGATCCTTAAATGAATTATTGGCAATATTAAGAAAGCAAGGACACCTGCTACCGAAGGATGCAAGGACACTCCTTGTTACACCACGAGCCATAGGATCTGAGCCGAAATGTAGTGGGCAATACATTTATTATGGGTTAGAAAAGGGGATTTGTCGTTTACTAAGTCAGACAAAATCTTTCACACATGATCATGATTCAGTAAACCTCAGCATCAATATTGATGGTGTCCCACTCTTCAAAAGCAGCAAAGTCCAGTTCTGGCCAATATTGGCGAAGTTTCACAACTTTGAGCCATTTATGGTTGCTCTCTTTTGTGGGGAAAACAAACCATATCCTCTTGAGGAATATCTTGATGACTTTTTGATGGAGTGTAAAGATCTCACAGAGAATGGGCTGATTCATGAAGAGAAGACCTACACTGTTAATGTTAAAGCGTTGATCTGCGATGCACCAGCAAGAGCTTATCTGAAGCGCATTAAAAATCATAACGCCTATCGCAGTTGTGAGAGGTGCATCACCAAAGGTGCTTAATCACAAAAAGAGTGGCATTTAATGAACAGGGATGCACCTTGCGAACAGACGAAGCTTTCAGTGCAGTAGCTTACAAGAACCATCAAACTGGTGTCAGCCCATTCATTGCTGCAGGACTGTCTTGTGTTAGCTCTTTTGTCTTAGACTATATGCATATGGTCAACTTGGGAGTGGTTCGACGGATGCTAATATTCTTGACTCGGGGCCCCACACTTTGCCGCTTATCTGTAAGGCAAAGGCAAGAAATATCACAAAAGCTAAACAGACTGCGAGGAAAGATGCCTAGTGAATTTGCTCGGCAGCCACGGGGTTTAGAAGACCTGGACAGGTGGAAGGCCACAGAATTTCGGCAGTTTTTGTTGTATACAGGACCAGTTGTACTAAAAAATGTTATCTCCAGAAAGATACTACCATTTCCTGTCCTTGGCAGTAGCTATGTCAATTATGTTGGAGTCAGATGAGAGCACTCGCAATGCATACCTTCAGTATGCCCATGAACTCATGTCACACTTTGTCATACGCTGTGCTGACCTGTACGGAAATTATTTTTCAGTTTACAATGTACATGGACTGATTCACCTTCATGAGGATGTGCGTCACTTCAATTGCTCGCTGAATGATATTTCTGGTTTTCCTTTTGAAAACCATCTCCAACAAATCAAGAAACAAGTACGGAGTGGGAAAAATCCCCTAGCACAGGTGACCAGGCGATTGTCAGAGATTGAATATGCAAATGCCAAAACACAGCCTGAAGCACGACCTCGAATGTTTCTTTCTACAAAGGAAAGGGACAATTGTTTTCTCTTGCGAGATGAACAATTTGCTTTCATCAGAGAAAGAAGAGGAGATGGCATTGTGCTATGTGATGTCCTGCACCAGCGTTACACATCACCGTTGTTTGAGAAGCCGTGCAACTCTAAACTTCTCAATATAGTGTACACAAGAAATGGGCAAGGCAGGATGAAAAGACAACAACTGCTTGAAACTGATCTGTTCCGTAAGGTGGCCTGCCTCCCTCATGAAAATGGTTCTGTCCTCCTACCTCTGCTCCATGGTATAGAACACAGAATTTGAAGGTTGGCAAGTTTTATCTTAATTATCCTCTATGTAAGGGATGGCCAAAGTTGGTCCTGGAGAGCCACAGTCCTGCAGAGTTTTGCTCCAACCTTAATAAAAACTCACCTGCCTGTAGCCTTGTAATTCTTAGACCTTGATTAGCTTGTTCAGGTGTGTTTGATTAGGGTTGGAGCTTAGTCTGGAAGACTGTGGCTATCCAGGACTGACGTTGGCCACCCCTGCTCTATGTAGATGTGTCCTACACTTTTTTCATAATTAATGAGTTTAGAGCACTTGGTGCTCAAACAAAGGTGGATTCAAACAGTGTTTTATATTGGAGCAGACCGTGCACATAACACAGCCAATCAGCAGTAAGGAGTGATGCAGCGTGTGGGGGGAGGAGACAGCTCAGTAAAGACAGAGACTAGAGAGATTAATATACTCTGTGTCATATTCGCTTGTTTGTTTATTTGTTCAGAGCTGTCAAGATAGAGGTGTGATACTTTTGGGTGTTAGTTTTGGTGATTTCAAATATCAACAGCATTTCTCATAAATCACTGAATGCACCTATAAGTACACAGTATAAATGGGCGTACTGATGAAGTATTGACAATCCAATGTGTATTATTTATTTCTGGTGTCATTTGTGTTTGTTTATTTGTAGTGGTTTCATAAAAAAAATGTAGGGTGAAAAAATGCTAACACTTTATGAATGTTTTACTTCCCAGATCATGTATGCCAGAGCTGTGTGGTTGGAGCATGGTAAAGAAGTAGAGGGAACTGCGCCAGACAACTGGATTGATGCTGAAAAAAAATCATTAGATGGCCAAAAACAGGGGAAAAGGCAGCTTTCCTCAATCGGTACTCCCCTCAGGATGACTGGATGACATTCACCTTGGTGAAGCGTAAAATGACCTCTGGTAAGTTTTTTTTTTTTTAAATGATCTAATTAGATTCTTTACAATTTGTCAAAATAAAAATTGTAAGGCAGCCAAATGAGAAAAATCAAGTCAAACTGAGGGGTGTTCCAATGGGGGAGCTGTATCGGTCGAGCACCCATAGTTGTGCTAGTAGTGAAGTCATTTTTATTGTAATGGTATTGTCTGTGATTTTAACCTTCCAGTTAGCATTCGTGAATGCGATGATTATGAAATGACGAGTCATGTTGAGGAGGAAGATGAGGAAGTATTTCGGAGGAAAAAGACCAAACGTAACTTTGATGACTATGTTCTTGGTATGCTTCTATGATAATTGTTGAATCTGTCTTGAGAATCAAAGTCTATTCATTAAATTAATATGACGATTTGGAGGAGGAAGAAGAGAACATGACGGGTAACGGTTTCCTAAGCTGAATTGCAAAGTTATAAGATTACAAAGTTAAAGCTCATTGTTTTTACGACTGATGCTTCCATTTAAATTATATACTGCACCTGTCTAGATGCCCTTATCAAGGTGCCCTCCTTTCCCATTCCACCATCAAAGGTGACAAAGACTCCAGATGGAGTCTGCTGGATTTAACAAAAAGTTCACTGGTACAAAGTATTCATCACTTGAATCTACTAATTTCTTTCATATTTTTTTCTTGCATAATTATAACATGATGGTTACGAAATCATTGTTAATAATGTACATTTGCTAATCTTCAGACTCTGGACACTCAAATTTAGCCAGGTCTCACCAGACAGGTATTGGGTCCAGGGACAGGTCAACAGGCAGTTAGTAATCATCATATTAAACCAGTCACATCAAATACCAACTCATTAATCAACCACATTGTGTGTGAATACAGTTGAAGCATATTTTTAAATTAACTTTTGTTGTGCTTTGTTTTTCAGACCCTGGGCATTTAAATGTGAACCGAGCCAGCCAGTTGAAAGGTGCTGGGTCCAGTCATCAGTCCAGCAACAGTGATGTGTCCCAGCACAGTGACAAGTCCCAGCACAGTGACAAGTCCCAATACAGTGGTGGGTCCCAGCACAGTGACAAGTCCCAATACAGTGGTGGGTCCCAGCACAGTGACAAGTCCCAATACAGTGGTGTGTCCCAGCACAGTGACAAGTCCCAATACAGTGGTGTGTCCCAGCACAGTGACAAGTCCCAATACAGTGGTGTGTCCCAGCACAGTGACAAGTCCCAATACAGTGGTGTGTCCCAGCACAGTGACAAGTCCCATTACAGTGGTGTGTCCCAGCACAGTGACAAGTCCCAATACAGTGGTGTGTCCCAGCACAGTGACAAGTCCCAATACAGTGATGTGTCCCAGCACAGTGACAAGTCCCAATACAGTGGTGGGTCCCAGCACAGTGACAAGTCCCAATACAGTGGTGGGTCCCAGCACAGTGACAAGTCCCAATACAGTGGTGGGTCCCAGCACAGTGACAAGTCCCAATACAGTGGTGGGTCCCAGCACAGTGACAAGTCCCAATACAGTGGTGGGTCCCAGCACAGTGACAAGTCCCAATACAGTGGTGGGTCCCAGCACAGTGACAAGTCCCAATACAGTGGTGTGTCCCAGCACAGTGACAAGTCCCAATACAGTGATGTGTCCCAGCACAGTGGTGGGTCCCAGCACAGTGACAAGTCCCAATACAGTGGTGGGTCCCAGCACAGTGACAAGTCCCAATACAGTGGTGGGTCCCAGCACAGTGACAAGTCCCAATACAGTGATGTGTCCCAGCACAGTGACAAGTCCCAATACAGTGGTGGGTCCCAGCACAGTGACAAGTCCCAATACAGTGGTGTGTCCCAGCACAGTGACAAGTCCCAATACAGTGATGTGTCCCAGCACAGTGATGTGTCCCAGCACAGTGACAAGTCCCAATACAGTGGTGGGTCCCAGCACAGTGACAAGTCCCAATACAGTGGTGGGTCCCAGCACAGTGACAAGTCCCAATACAGTGATGTGTCCCAGCACAGTGACAAGTCCCAATACAGTGATGTGTCCCAGCACAGTGACAAGTCCCAATACAGTGGTGGGTCCCAGCACAGTGACAAGTCCCAATACAGTGATGTGTCCCAGCACAGTGACAAGTCCCAATACAGTGGTGGGTCCCAGCACAGCAAACGGTACCGACGCAGGAAGCAGTCCAGGCACAGTGATGTGTCCCAGCACAGTGACAAGTCCCAATACAGTGGTGGGTCCCAGCACAGTGACAAGTCCCAATACAGTGGTGTGTCCCAGCACAGTGACAAGTCCCAATACAGTGATGTGTCCCAGCACAGTGACAAGTCCCAATACAGTGATGTGTCCCAGCACAGTGACAAGTCCCAATACAGTGATGTGTCCCAGCACAGTGACAAGTCCCAATACAGTGATGTGTCCCAGCACAGTGACAAGTCCCAATACAGTGATGTGTCCCAACACAGTGATGTGTCCCAATACAGTGATGTGTCCCAGCACAGTGACAAGTCCCAATACAGTGGTGGGTCCCAGCACAGCAAACGGTACCGACGCAGGAAGCAGTCCAGGCACAGCGACCGGTCCAGAGACAGCAACCAGATGAGACAAGGCAAGCGGTTCAGCACAGCGATTTGTCCAAGGACAGTATTCATTCAAACCCTTATGCAGTTCACAAGATAGTAAATGTTCTAAAGTAGCGGCCGTGTTATGAGATATTATGAACAACTGATTTTGTGTTTAACATTCTGAGCCTCATGGTTGAGCATAGGGTTGTGCCGATAGATGATAGTGTCGTGTCAGAGATATTGCCTGTTGCTGATACCTTTGACGATAGCAAAACAATTATTATTGTTATTACTATTATCCTTCAAAAATACACTAGGCGCCTATCTTAACTGAAGCAGCGCAGAGAGCCTGGGACATGCTCAGATACGTGCTGTGGCACGCCTGGTATAAACACAAGTATTAACTATAGTGGCTGCGATCAGCTTGTGGTCTTGTCAGAACTGTTACGTCCCGCATGCAGTGCAAAGTAAATAAGGGGTAAGAGGTATTCATCATACAGTATACATAGCTTCACTGATTATAACTTGTTTTTGCACCGATTGAGCTTGACTGACTGCGGAGTACAGCAGAGGCAAGAATTGCGCACTGGGTTGCTTGAGTCATCCAAATTAAATGAATCATATGGGCGCAAAACTTGCTACAAGATCTATATCCACTATTACGAACAACAAAATAATATTTGACTAATTTTGTCTTTCGGATTATGAAATTGATCAAACACCGATTTCAAGATACTCTGGAAGGTCTTTCTCAGAGCAGAGTAGCAGGTCCTCTGCACATGAATCCAGTCGCACAGGGTCTCGTAGGGAAACAGACTTAAGATTTACAATGGATATGGCAAGTAAGTACTTAAGTCAGAACTGGTATCAAAAGCACAATAATGAATTGAACAGGACATATAGCATTAGCAGATTTAACTTATGTATCTGTTTAAGGATAACGATAGCATAATTGTCCTATTGGCTCTTTGCCATCAGTATAAATTGACATTAATTTAACGTGATTCTTTTTTATTTCAGAGTTTCAGAAACAAGTTTTGTCTAAATTAGTGGATATCCACATGGAGGTCAGAAGGCTAGGAAGAAGCGAGCCTCCCCTTTCATCTGGCCATATAGAGCAGCTGGAGACGATGGAGGACTTTGAGAGAGAGGAGGACAAGCAAGCCTTTGAGTCCCTGGTATGATTTGCAAGACACACACCAGAAGTGATATAATTTTATGCTCTGTTTTATTTATCAATATTCTTCTGTCGTATATCAGTGAAGCGTATTCTAGTCAAATGTTTTCTAACATGACAGGAAAATTACCCACTCTCTTTAAAGGTGTTGCAACTTGCGAGAATTGGAGGGAAAGATGTAAGGGAGTGTGTTCACAAAATTCTTGACCGGTATTTTCAACAGTATCCCTACATATAGAACTTGCCAAACACTTTACATTTCTTGTCACAGTGTGCCAGTTGACCGAAGATGTGATATATCTATGCTTATACTATACTCTCATGTTGTCCCAAATCTGTATCGATTTATTTCTTGTGCTGAACAAAAACGATTTTTTTTTTTAAATAATGTGGGTAACCAAGCAGTTGCTGGTCAGCATTGACTTTGACAGCAGGAAAAATAATGGCAACATTTTTTTTTTATCTTCACCCACTTTGGCATAAATGTCTGCCATTGTTTTTTTTTATTTTATATTTGTTTACCTTGTAAGTCTTTGTTTTTAGAATAGGGAAATTAGTTTGGCTGTACTGCTCAGACAACTTGCAAAATAGCAAAACCAACATGACAAAGAATCGTGATAAAATCGTAATTGTGGTTTTCCAGGAAAAAAAAACATATCGCTCACCCCACATGCAAGTTAATCCACTGAAAAAATTGTTTGTTTTAGCAATCTTTAATCAAAATCTGAACATTTTCTTCTGCTCTGGAATATAAATTCTTCTATGGTGATGTCAGTCTGATTGGGCAGAATATCCTTAACCACAGTCCCTCCAACCGTTAGTTTGCTATGAGTGAGATGGAGAGGAGGAGCACTACAGTAAATCCCTCCCTACTATGTAATATTCAGTTTCAGTTGGAAATACTTCATTATACTGAAATTAAGTCCGCAGAAAATTCTAGTTCACACAGACTTTAATTATCTAAAGTGTAATCATGAGACTGAATAGAAACCTGACGTGGAAGTTAAAGAGGGGGGTGTTTGACAGAAGCAGGGAAAGAATGTCATTAGAGCTATCAAATGTTCACCTCCCAGAGGTTTGTTTAATCAATATCAGAAAACTACAGTGTCCAAAACCACATCTCTTCAGTCCACTTTTAGCACACTCACCCACGCTACAGCTGTAGATTACCACACACATGTCATTTTTAAATGGTGCGTTTGTTTCTTTAGGCTCTTTACCAACCGGTTGATGGCAAAATTCAACATGAAGGGGAAGAAGCAGAAACTTCCTCTGGAGACAACTAAAACTTATGAAGCTATTAATGGTACTAAGCATTTTCCCCATGTCATTTAAGTTTAACACCAACTCAGTCATATTCACTACCTCAGTTTTTTCTAAATGTAGCAAAATCTCACTGTAGACGGGAAAACTGTTTAGTCAGTTAATATTGTATTTAATGACAGTTTGTTTTCTTGCTTGTTGAATGAGAATATTGGAATCAGCGGGTCAAGCAGAAAGCTAAATAATGCATTATGATGTTAATCCACCATGACCACTTGATATTAATGTTATTTGTGTTTACCTCATCTTCGTTGAGACCGAGTCTTACTAATTGAGCCGAGATGAGCAGTGTTTCCTCTAAGCTGCACTGGAGAAATTATATACTGTGCACAGAACAGACACAAAAATGAGTTGTAAAGCCATTTGATTGAATTCTAGTAAGTGTGAAAAAACTGCAATGCTTGGACAAAACACTATATAGTTACTACCATTACAACAATCTAATACTTTAATGGTTGTGGATGAAATAGCTCAACACGAGAGCCAACGCGATGTATGAAATAAAACCTCATCATGTTTTAATGAATAGTGGCTTGATTAAGTGATGGAAATAGTGGATGATGGGCACAGAACGTAACAAAACTCGGAGACATTTACAGTTAAACTTGTAAACTGAAATTTTTTTCGATGATTGTTAAATAATTCTCATTTACATCTTTTGAAACTATTTCAAATATTGTATAATATTAGACTAATAAATAATTCACCCCAATAACTGCTTAATTTTTTCATATATTTTATTATATTATTATAAAGAATTTAAATGTTCTGTGTAAGATTTTAATGATTTTTAATAGTTTCTTGGTAAGTAACACAGCACTTTAAAATTGTTTTCTCAGGTAAACTTAAATGTGCATAATTTAGTTACATCAAGGGTCAAATCAAATATAAATACCACATTATAGTTAAAAGTTTCATACTTTTTTGTGTTTGTGTACAGGTCAGAATCGGTGAGTTGCACTCAAGTCGAATCCGAGATGAGTGGCCAAAAGCAGAAAAGGAATCTGGCCTTAAATCTGAATTTAAATGGCAACTTGAATGCTCAAAAAACTTAACTAAGAAAAACATATTCTTTACATATTTGTAATTTTTGCTTTTGTTCAAATCTTGCAGCTGCAGTCATGAAATGGGACAAAGAAGCTACAGAGGCTACAATAAAGCATCATGCAGCAGAACATCTCAAACATGCCCCGGGGAGGAAGGGAGGTGGAGGACATACAGGGGTGGAAATAAACTGAGGACTTTTGTATAAGTACTGTAAGACATTTGTATTTATTTCCATTATAGGGGACTTAAATACCCCCTCCTCATTTCAGACTAAATATCTTAGTCTTGAGTTTTTTTGTTGTTGTTGTTCACTTGAGAGCTAAATGTAACTATTATAATTTTGTTTTATCAGCTTGTTAATATTTTGCTGAAGAACTCATTAAAGATGGTTTCAAAGTAATCTCTTGTTGTTTCAAACTTTTGTTATTTCTGACATAGAACACATATATTACATATTACATATATTACATAGATCTGATCCATTTTTCAATTGCAAATAAGGCTACTAAAATGTTTTTGCACACCTATATGTCCTGGACAGGTACAACTAGGGATATAGGTATTAATGTATTATTTACAATTTTAAAGCCGTACTTCTGCACACCTTTACTATGACTAGAAGGAACATCTAAAACAGACGTTGCAATAACTTTCATTCTGGCTCCTCGGTGGACGTCTTTGGGACGTGTCTTTGCTCAGTGGGAAGGGCGAGACGGCGTGGTCTGGCCTTGAATGCCTCAATTATGTTATTATTATTTAATTTGAAAATAATGTAAAATTGTAGTTACATTTTAAATTAACAAATATTGTAAGCACTGCTTAATCTGTAAATTGTGAGGTCCCGGAACAAAGCGGGGTAATGAATCCGTCCGGCAAGTTTTTTTAATATTGAACTTTCAAAAATACAAAATTGAACAGCAAGTTCATATACATATATATATATATATATGCTTTTATTTATGTAGGCTACACAGAGAAACAAGATGCGCTTTCTGCCGTCTCGTGCAGTCTCTGTCACAGCAATGAACCGGATGCTTTATTAAACGAACCAACGAACCAAAAAATAAACATCTTTAATTACGTAGTCGGAATGAAAAGGTGCATTTCTTTATTAAAGTCAGCGTCGCATTCTGCAACTTTATCTTTTCAGCCGACACTGACTGAGAAGAAATCACTAGTTTATTAACGAATAATTCAAATGTTTTATTTTGCCTTTCCCCCAACATTCATAATCATTAGCCTACTTTTGCCGTTGCACGCTTTAGACGTGCGCTTGGGCACGGAATAGGCTATACGCCTACATATTAAAGGATGGTTAGTAGCCTAAGTTATTATATTAATCAGTTTATGTGTGACTAGTGAAATCTTTAGTCGGGGACAGGCCTTCTTGGCACAAGGAACCCATCAATTTTTTTAAATAAATGCTGTCAATTCGAAAAGTGCGCCTGCTAATCACGCGTCACGTTATATTGCAATGCAGAGTTATGAATGCGTAATAAGAACAATGTTTTTAATTTATTTCATTTCTTATGGGTGCAATGGCGGTGCTTTGGTCTTTCTTGGGGGTGCTGAAGCATCTGCTAGCCCCTCCTTTGCGCTGCCCATGTTTATTACCATTAAAAAAATTATAATTCTGCATCTGTTTTTAGGTCTACGTCCCTGATATATATATATATATTAGGGATGTGCATTTTAAGCAAAAGTAATATTCGATAATCGCTGTGTATTATTCGATTACTATTCGAAAATCGCACCCCTCCCGCGCATGTACCCACCCACCCACGCGCACACACACACACACACACGCACACGCTCACACACACACACACACACACACACACACACGCACACGCTCTCACACACACACACACACACACACACGCTCACACACACACACACACACACACACACACACACACACACACACACACGCTCTCACACACACACACACACACACACACGCACACGCTCACACACACACACACACACACACACGCACACGCTCACACACGCTCTCACACACACACACACACACACACACACACACACACACACACACAGAGGGAGAGAAACCATTCAGGCTTTCAATCTGTAAGATAACAGTTTAATTAATTAGAGAATAGTCTATCTTAACCTGAGCCAATTAATGGTCGTAACTTATGATTGCTGAAACATATTAATATAACATAACCGAATGAGGCATTTATTAACAGAACAGTCCGTCGATTATCAACTGCGTATAAGGTTAGGACAGTTATATTTTAAAAATGAGCATGAACATTCATATTATAAAAAAACGTAACCGTTTGATTAATTAATGAATGAATATTATGGCATATAAACATATTACACATGTTATATGTTTTTATTACGCTAAACAGAATATCATTCTTAAAACATTATGCGCTAAAACATATTGAAAGACGGCACTTATTATGTGAACATTAATTTGAACGTGTCATAACAATAACCTATTTCATATATATATATATATATATATATATATATATATATATATATATATATATATATATATATATAATCATTTATTTGAATTAGAGAGAGAGAGAGAGAGGGGTATGAAAGTTGCGCGTGCACCTGCATCTGCGCGTCTCTCTATACAAGCAATGAGGCTTAGTTACTTCAAAAACAGCGATGTTACCCCTCATTGCAGAGAAACATAATGTTGCGAGTCAGTAGCCTATCGAAGCTATTTTACTAAGAAAAAGCTTCCGTGCTGTTTGTGCGCTGCGCGATCTCTGATATCTGTGCAATAATGTGTGTGCGCGTGCGTCTATGAAAGCAGCGTAGCCTCTGAATATAGTTTTGGTTTAGCTACAAACCCGAGCCCAAAGCTGTCCATTAAACATTAACCCAACCCGAAAGCATTTCGGGACCCGCGGGCTCGGGTCGGGAAGCAGACCTCTATCATGAACAGCCTGAATGACGGCACTTATTATGTGAACATTAATTTTAACGTCTGTCTTCATAACAATAACCTATTTCATATATTAAATGTTCACATGCTCTGGAAGAAGACGAGAGTGCAATCTGTTCACACTTAGTCCGGGGAACTTTTAATTGAAACGAGGGAACAAATATAGATCCCTGTAGCTTTTCAGAATTCTCCGCCTGAGTCTGAGCCCGTGTCTTTCTCTCTCTCTCTCCTCCACATTACAAAGCTGCTGCTGCAACCATTAAAATAGTTCTGAATAATTCGTTTCGTTTCTTTATTAATTTAATTCAGAAATATGATTGGAACATTTTATGTTTTTAAATTCAAGTTTTTGTTTTTTTAATACCAAGCGGCCAGCGCAAGTTTGATCAGTTTATCTTTCTCAAATAAATAACTAAATAAATAAGATTAATGTCATATTTTAAGAATAAAGTCAAAATTACAATAATAAAATAATCATGTTATATTGCGTGAAGTTAAAGTGAAAATTACACCTGAATACTCCGCTAATAATAATAAAAAAAAGAAGTCTGTGGCATCCAACCTGTCATTCTTTACATTTAACACAAAAAACAGCACAAATCTTTTTTACATAAATATTTATGGTTATCAACCAGTGGAATATTACATTATTTATTTAACAAAAAAACTGAATGCAGCGAGCTCGTCACGACTTCATAAGTGGGAAACCGGATGTTTCTGATAGCACGTGAATGTGGCAGAGAAGCGCTCTCGCTCAGCTCAGGGGAGTGCATCGTTTTGTTAACTTTGTGGTTTATTATTTTGGGTTGTTTTTTGATGCTGAAACAAACGGCCCTCTCACTATGTATTGGTTTAACAGATCTATTGTTCACGCAATCAGGCTGCATGTATCAGAAGTTCCGTGCTCCGGCGCGGTTAGCGCTCACACTAGCCTACTTATGTGCCGCGCCAGAGTCCAAATGAACCGCACTCTGGCCCACCTCTTACAACCAAGCCAGGGCCTGCTAAACAAACCGCGTCCGAGCGCGGCACGGAGTGATCACTTTACTCAAACGAACAGGGCTTTGGGGCTCAGACGCGCTCGGGCACGGTTCAAAACACCCAGTGTGGGTACACCTTTAGAAAATAATCGCATAACCTATTCGATATTCTATAATTAAATTGACTATTCGAAAATCGTGACCCATCCCTAAAGCCTCGGTCAGATTACACGATTTTTTTGTCGGTCACGACAGTCACTGTGTCAGATTATGCGATTTTGACTGGATAGAATCTTGTGGTGTCGTGGGTAACAAAGATGCCAGACTATACGTTGCTTCCCGACAAAATCATCGCGTGACGTCAACGCGCGTGTGACATGAGAAGCCGCGGCTACTGTACACAGACGGACGTCCGTAAACAACAGCGGCAATGGATACCGAAGTTGCGTGTTTTGTACTGGCTGTGTTGTCCTCGGAAAAGCGCAAAAAAAGAAAGAAAACTCGACAGTGGACACGTTCCTGGCTTGCTCGAAGAGGACAATATGGGCTGTCAATCCTCCAAAGAGAACTCGAGGTAAAATTTTGTTTATAGTTTTGTTTCTGCATACAAAACAGGCCGTTAAAAAAATCGAGCTAAAGTTTAAATTAAGCAGTATGGCGCTCAAATATTTTTCATTGACCACCATTGTAATTTTACACTTCAGAAGTACAATTTGTTTCATGTAGTCACGTGGGGTAAACACGGAGCCTTTTTTTATCTCCAGCTGATGATACATGATGGGTCAATGTCAGATCAGTCGCTGGCCATGTGTCTGACATTGTTGCCCGTTGGCAGCAACATTGTTGCCTGGCAACATTGCTTAAAGTTGCCCATGTATCATTATCCTTTGATACATTACTCCACCAAACGATGTCACAGTAATAAGTTCAATGCGCACACGAAAAGGGCAGTGCTGTTTCCTTGGTCATTTTTTTTAGTTTTTAAGTGAACAATAAAACAGTTAACTATTGCTTTGGATTGTGACCAGACTGTTTGACTTTCCAAACTGTTTCTTTCTATTTGCACTGAAGGACAGTGACAGGAAGGGTTTCCGTGATCTGCTTAGGATGGATGTGGAGGATTTCATCTACCTGCTTGAAAAAGTTACACCACTCATCCAAAGAAGGGACACAAAATTTAGAAGAGCCATCAGTGCACGAATGCGCCTGTCTCTAACGCTACGATTCCTTGCTACAGGCAAGTCAGTTAAAAAAAAAAATGTTTGTTACAAATGTTCTTCAAAATACCTTTGTTTTCAGCACAACAAATAAATGTATACAGGTTTGACAACCTGAAGGTGACAAAATAATGCCATACATTTTATTTTGGTGTGAACTATTACTCAAATGTTCCTGTAATTTAATTACGGCACAGCTACTTCTGATTAAACACTGCATAGACTATAGAACAGTTCAATATATAATAATATTGGATGTAACATCAAACGATTTAATGTTATAATGAATGCTTTCATTGTAACCTCCCTTTAAATAATTTGGTTAGTTCAAGAATATTTTCAAATTAAAAGCACTGTTTTGTGTTAATCCTTGTATTGTTGAACTTTGAGGTTGATGTGGGAGTAAGAAATTAAACAGCAACGAGTCACGTAAATCAGTACAGTTATCTAGTTACACTGAAGATGTAAGTTGTATGTATCTAGTAATTACTTTTGTAGATTAACTAACCCAACACTGGAAATTCACAATAACATGCTCCTCTTCACAGGAGAGACCTTTAGGTCTCTGAGTTTTCAGTACCGGATCGGCCGTAGCACCATCAGTGAGATTGTAATGGAGACTTGTAAAGCCCTGTATGATGTCTTAAAGGATGATCACTTGAAGGTAAGGTATTTGATGTAAACAACAGGAAGATTAACATTTCACAACAAAGGGTGGCCACAGAGACTATGATGAAGACTAAAAAGAGATGTCTGAAACCATGGCTTGGTTTCAGAGATAGGACTTAGATTAAGCAAGGACTAGGTCTAAATTAAATTTAACATTTTAAAAGCTTTTATAAATGTGAATACATTACTGCTATGTATTTTACTCTGCAAAACCAGAGTATGCAATATACATGTTTCTAATTAATGACAGTTGAAGTCTGTAATAGCATTATAAGTGGACTTCAGAGAAAATTATACATGTTATTGACATTTTTTTTTTCCAGACACCTACTACGGAGACAGAGTGGAGAGAGGTGGCAGCAGGATTTGAAAACAAGTGGCAGTTTCCTAATTGCTTGGGTGCCATAGATGGCAAGCACATCTACATCCAGCCACCTGCAAACTCTGGAAGCACCTACCATAATTATAAATCAAGATTTTCTGTTGTGCTCATGGCAGTAGCTGACGCCAACTATAAATTCATCTATGCTAATGTTGGCATACAAGGAAGACTGTCAGATGGAGGAATATTTGGCCATTCAGACCTCCGAGCTGCCATGGACAGAGGTTTGCTGAATGTACCCCCTCCAGAGCTACTACCAGGCAGTAACCTAACTTTGCCTTATGCATTTGTTGGAGATGAGGCATTCCCTCTCAGAAGCGACGTGATGAAGCCATTCTCCTTCCGAAATCTGGACCATGAACAGCGAATATTTAACTACAGGCTGTCAAGGGCAAGGCGTACAGTTGAAAACGCGTTTGGAATTTTGGCCAATAGGCTCCGTATTTTCCATTCCAACATTGCTCTGGAGCCTGACAAAGTGGCAACACTAACACTAGCTGCACTCTGTGTGCATAACTTCCTCAGGGAGAAGGCATCAGATGTGTACCTGCCTTCAGCCTTTGCAGACACAGAAGATGAGAACCACAATGTAGTACCCGGAGCTTGGAGAAAAGATAGAGAACTCCCCTCTGTACCAGTCAGCAATGCACGGAATGCCACAACCGCTGCCAAAAAAAATCGAGACAATTTGAAGGCATACTTTCTGTCACCGGCTGGATCAGTTTCCTGGCAGGAAAATATGCTTTAAATATGGACATTAACTGATAAATGTGTTCATTTAGAACATTTTGCAAGACATATCGTACACTGGCTCAGGTAGACTTCCTGTTTGTTTCTTTAACAAATGTTAGCTTAACATATAACCTTTAAAACTGTTTTTTTAGAACATGTATAAACTGAATGTAATTAAAAGTAGCAGTATGTGTAATGATCAAAATTAACATGATTTGTGTTTTAAAAAAATGCAACATTCTTTGCTGGCATCTACCAGTGTTTCAGACACATTTTTTAAAATGGTCACTTTCTCCAATTCAAGTTCATCTGCTAATTTATCTCTTGACTTTTGTTTGGACCTGTAATGTGCTTTTTCAGAATTATTGCTTGTGACCTGATCAAGCTGGCGAGATGATGAGGAATCAAGTGAGGTATGTGGGGTTGATGAACTGAATGATTGGTGGAAGGTGGATAACTCTGACAAATCCTCCTCTGTTTCCAGGTCTTCTCCTCCCTCATCAGCGATGCTGTTTTCCAAGTCATCCAACTAAGATAAAAACAAGTCATATAAAAAATAGTTTGAAGTCATTTGAAAATGTTAAAAGCATAGATAGATAGATAGATATAAATACATTGTCTGTCAGATAGATAGATAGGAGAGCGCATAAATTTAACAGCAGTTGGAAATAACTGTAACAACCAACTTACATTCAGTGTAGACTGAGATACCCGTGGTACAACAAAAGGCTGTAAAAATTGGAGGTTTTTTAAAATCCACCTCTGTCTGGGAGTTAAGTCTTTGTCGCTGCTGCCACTTGGTTTTGGACGGAGTAGTTTCCCATATTGTGTTCGGAGGGAAGTGGCTTTTGTTTGGACCTCACCGACTAAGGAAGAGATAAAGTAAATAAAAAATCTAGCACATCCGAATGTTAAAAAAAGTCTCTGTAATTGTCTATCGAGTGTTTTCCACAGATGGCAATTCCCCCCATATTTATATATACATGTGTGTGTGTGTGTGTGCATGTTTATGTGGTTTATGAGGACAGAGATTAGTATAATGACATGGGTATGACCGGTATTATAAGGAGAAGGTGATTTTTGAGGACATTTTCAGTGTCCCCATAATTCAAAACGCTTATAAATCATACAGAGTGAGTTTTTTGGGGGAAAGTTTACATACACAGTGTCCTTTGAGGGCTAAGTTTAGGTGTAGGGCAATATCATATACAGTTTGTACAGTATAAAAACCATTACGCCTATGGGATGTCCCCACTTTTCACAAAAACGAACGTGTGTGTGTGTGTGTGTGAAAATAGCGATTTCCTGGCAACAGATGTAAACAAAGCAGCCCTGAGCTCATAAATGCTAACGTTACTTTAAATTAAAATGACAACGAAACTTTCCGATGACAATCGGTTACCTTCAAAGATACATTCATATAAAACCGCCCCACCACAAATAAATCAATGAAATACTGTGTCGTTATTGTGAATAAGAACATATTGAGTGATTTGATAGTTTACATGCCAATTCAGTAGCCTAACGTTACTCACCTGATTGATGAAGAGCCTCCGCTATCGATCGCCAACATTTATCTTTTTTTATTCTGTCGTGGTAGTCCCTCGATGAAACATCATAAAGGCAAGCATATTGTTGCCATAGCTCCACAAAGCTTTCTTCCATGTCATAAGTCCACCTTGCAGCACAGTCATCTCTCTTTCGTTTTGCCATGTTTAAAAGCTGTGTACTGAAGAGATTCTGTGCTCCTATTGGTCAGCGTCACCCATGTGACGCAAGCCGTCGTGGAAGACGAAAAAAAAATTAAACATGCTAGACTTTCTATGTTTACGTCGTAAAGCATCGCAGACATGACATTGGTTGTCGCGCACTATGACACACTACACGAGATGAAACGATTGAATCTTGTGTCCCGACGCCCATTGTCGTGTACGAATCCTCAAGACAACCTACGACAAACAAATCGTCCCAAAATCGGGCTAAAATCGTGTAATCTGACCGAGGCTTAATATATATATAATCTCTATACGTCGCACAGTTATTATCCTCATTAAACCGGTCTAATGCTAACTGTCAAGCATGTCAGAAATCACTAAGGGTTTAACACTGTCCGTGATCCGTACGGACCAGTCCCCACGGTTCGGCACGCATTTAACAGAGTGTGTTAAAAATATAAAAGATTGGATGACCAGTCATTTTCTCCTATTAAATTCAGATAAGACAGAGATATTACTTATTGGACCTAAAAACAGTACACAGAATCTCTTGGATCACAATTTGCAACTAGACGGATGTACTGTTACTTCCACTACAGTTACAAATCTGGGTGTTATATTAGACAGCAACCTATCTTTTTAAAATCATATTTCCAATGTTACAAAAACAGCATTCTTCCATCTTAGAAACATTTCCAAGCTACGGAACATGTTAAGTGCTTCTGATGCAGAAAAGTTAGTTCATGCATTCATGACCTCTAGACTGGACTATTGTAATGCACTGCATCTTCAATAAACAAGCTACAGATAGTACAAAATGCTGCGGCTAGAGTCTTTACCAGGTCAAGAAAATATGACCATATTACTCCAATTTTACAGTCTCTGCACTGGCTACCTATTAAGTTTCGTATCAGTTACAAAATATTATTAATTGCCTATAAGGCCCTAAATGATTTAGCTCCTGCGTACCTAACTAATCTTCTATCACGCTACAATCCAACCCGCTCCCTAAGGAACTAAACTCTGGACTCTTGGTAGTACCTCGGATAGCAAAGTCCACTAAAGGAGGTAGAACTTTTTCATATCTGGCTCCTAAACTCTGGAATAGCCTTCCTGATAACGTTCGGGGTTCAGACACACTCTCTCTGTTTAAATCTAGATTAAAGACATCTCTTTAGCCAAGCATTCATATAATGCATCTCACAATCTTGTACTGCCGGTCTGTCTGAACACATGCACATTATTATGCTTTAGCTTGTGTTATACTGATCATTTCATCCAGGGTTATTCCTGGATGGAACAACTGCTACGCTAATTGTCTTACTGTTTCTATGTTTCTGCCACGGGATTAACATCCCATAATTACACAAGCTTCAGTCTGGATCCAACCCTTAAACG
The DNA here is from genome assembly GCA_027422435.1 of Schizopygopsis pylzovi. Classification (NCBI taxonomy): domain Eukaryota; kingdom Metazoa; phylum Chordata; class Actinopteri; order Cypriniformes; family Cyprinidae; genus Schizopygopsis; species Schizopygopsis pylzovi. The sequence goes on along the minus strand of CM049837.1, from coordinate 492,102 downwards.
ATCTGAGATGACCGAACACCTGAGACGATGACAACCCCTCGGAGGACCTCAGAGGAAGCCAACCATCAGCGATTATACTGACTTAACCAAAGTCTGCCATAAATGGAGGATCAGCACCTGGAGACGACCTCTACAGCCCCTACAGCCCTGACCGTCAGCGGAGTCTAGGACACATAGATGAGCCCCAGAGACAGATCTCCAGTGAGGACCTCGTCACCTAGACATCCATCGGGGAAAGACCCCTGGAACCAGTGGACCACTTACACTCTGACTTTGCTGCAGTTGGAACAAACTACTGATTCGTCTGGCCGGAGGGGATCTGCCCCCCCCGACTGAGCCTGGTTTCTCCCAAGGTTTTTTCTCCATTCTGTCACCGATGGAGTTTTGGTTCCTTGCCGCTGTCGCCTCTGGCTCGCTCAGTTGGGGACACTTCATTTCCAGCACAATCATCGACTTGATTGCACAGATATTATTAAACTGAACTAAGCTGGACAATGCCATTACTAAATTCAATAATGAAATGCATTCAGCTGATAATTGAGTGTTAAATCCTGTCATTTCACATTATTGACACAATTTTCCTATTTTGATACTGTGCAGTGCTTTGTTACAATTTGTATTGTTAAAGGCGCTATATAAATAAAGGTGACTTGATATGACCGTAAACTGAACGTTTTTTGCGCTGAGGACACACGCATGTGTCACTGTGCCTGACAGGGCAAGCCTTTACACTAATGCATTAACTTAAAGCTCAAAATAAAGAATGATCTTGCTTGGGTCACATACTTCTCCCGCAGCATCTCATTCTGTTTCCTCCACTATTTTTAGATGCATTTTGTCCATAGAAATGCGTTATTCTGTGTATAAAGATGGTCAAATGTAACTTTTCCCTCTAGTTGTGTTAGAATAATCGTGTGGTTTACTGTGTTTGTGTTCAGTACTCGAAGGGTCTGCTGTGGCCTTCTAGTGGTCATAAAAATGAACAACACCTTCCAAAGTGCCCTGATTAATTAATTACAACCCCAGAAGTGAAAGTAGAAACACGACACAAACCACACACCCGCCTTGAGCCGACAGTGGAAACAGAGCTGATGAGATGGGCTCCAGATGATTCTGTGCCGAACACGTGTGTGTGTGTGTGTGTGTGTGTGTGCCTCTGTGCATTGGGGGGGCCCACCTCTCCCAACAGCCGTACATCACACTCCTCGTGGCGATCTCGGCTGAGCCGTTGAAGGACAGGGAGGGAATACTTATAAAAGTACTGCATGAGCTCTGGCCGTCCTCTGTTGGGCTTCTAGTACAGAGAGAGAAACTCTAGATTAGATCATGAGACAGAAAATGAAGCCGTGGCAGTGTTTACCCTAGCCCTAAGCAGCCAAGCATTATTTTTCTTGTTTTCTCTTTTATTAGACATAGGATCTTCTCAATACGGTCCCTTGAGATCTGCGGTCCTGCAGAGGTAAACTCAGCTCTCTGGTTCTCCTGAAGAGCTTGCTAAGCTGGTTCAGATGTGTTCGGCGTAGGGCCTGAAGAGCGACCTGGACCGCTGCCTCTTTAGCGGCCTTTTTCGTTATGCCACTTCCCTCGGCAAAGACCTCGTCGCCAAATTTGGCGCAGACCGTGAATCTGACCGAGAGAAAGAAAAGGGAGAAAGATGTGAGTCAGACAGAACAGCACAAGCGTTAAAAACTCATGTTTGACTGAGGAGGAGGGATCAACAATTGACATCAGTCTTATTTTAAGGTTCAAGGTTATTTTTATTCGTCACACTCAATTATTCAGGATATAATCGGTAGTGAAATGTAAACCTGGGTGGATTGTAAAGCAAGTTCACTGATAATCATGTAATCATTATTTGTGTGTATGAGAAAGACGGGTAACAGCACTTATGTGCTACAACCATTTTCATAACCTCGTCCATATAGAGAGTTCACGTGCATAAAACAGAAAATTACATTTATTCTTCCCGTCATTGTTTTTTTCTTTGACCGTGCATGAACTTGTTGGACATTAAGGACGCTTTAATGGCCATAAAATATATATATAAACAAATCAAACCATAGCCTATACACAGAAAAAATATATATTGAAATTTGGAGAGAATCAGTGTTAAATAAAGGAACAAAAGAACCCAGAAACAAACACAAACCCAAATGATGATCAGTGTGGTAACAGGTCCGAGTCTCAGGATTATCATCTGGGTCAGTGGATAATGTGAATGAAGATGTCTTTTACTGGTAAAAACAGCTCAGTGTGACCTATCTGAAATACTTATTCATGAAAATAAATGTGCCTCACACTGGGTATAAAAGCATATTTTCTGTACGAGTGTGCTCACATAGTTACAGTACGCAGCCTATATTTATTTTCATAATCATTTTGATGAATGCTAAGAGAGCAAGGCATGAGCTTCTCTACATCTTCCTTGGTTTGACATCTTGTACATAATCCATAACTCTTCCCTATTATCTGTAATATATCATTCAATCCAGTGTGACCTAATCTCAGCCTTGAATACACCACTTCTTCTCGCCTATTTGTCACATTTAGCTTGGTTTATATGATCATCTTTAGCTTTAAATCTCAGACTCACATTATTTTTGCCATATTTGCATTATTTCACATTTGATCTTGGCTTTAATCTCTCCTTTTCCCATTGAAGTATTAATTTATACTTGCTCTTTTTTCAATGCTGCTTTTGCTATCTTGTCATTTGATGCCAATATGTGCTGGAACCCAACACAACTGAACGTCTATTACTAGATTTATAATATTTAATAGTACATGTCTAGCTTTTCGTCCCCATGTGGATGACAGTTAAGTTAACACTTTCTGTTATTTGGGAAACCTGTAGAGCAGCGCTTCCCAAACCTGTCCTGGAGCCCGGTCCTGCACATGTTGTATGTCTCCCTAATCAGACACACCCAATTTAGTTCTAGCAGTCTGTACTAACGAGCTGGTGAGTGGAATCAGGTGTGTTAGAGGGAGACATACAAATGGTGCAGTGCAGGGGGGGGGCTCCAGGACAGGTTTGGGGAGCACTGCTGTAGAGTTGTTACTAAATGTTACTAAAAACAAATAAATGAAAATAGACTTTAAATGTGAAATTAAATCGCCAACAGGTGACAGCACGTCACGCTTAACAAGCGAGTCACTTCGACTGAACCGAATCATTTAACAAGTGAGTCACTTCGACTGAACCGAATCATTTAAACGGCTCATTGATTCGTTCAGGAACAAAGTGTCCCCAACTAAGCAAGCCAGAGGCATAGGTCTTGGGTTTTTGCAAAATACTCGATATTGTCAAATTGCACATCGTTAAAACAACAACTAGGATATTATCGCAGACGGTATATATATATATATATTGCACACCCCTAATTTAGGTTATACATTTTTCATCAGTATTTGTGTTCCCTGGGAATCGAACCCACAACCTTTTGATGCTGCTGACGCAACGCTCTACCACTGAGCCACACAGATTCGTTTAAAACAATTGATACAGCTTCAAGATTGACTTTACTGATGACACTTCAGCTCATCACTTATGTGTGACCTTGGCATGTGGTCTGGTCCCTCACGAGCTTCGCTCACGAACGACACGCTTTTCCCGGTCTTCTGTCCCAGGACGAACAGCTCTGAAACAGCGTGCTCCATTTTAATACTCATTCATTTTGTTCTACCCGCGTTTCTTCTTTTGTGTTTTCTGGCGGGAAGGAAACTAATGAAGCTTCTAGACTCACAGCGCCATCTACTGCACTGGAGTGTTTTCCTCCGTTTTCTTATTTCTGAACTTAACCCATAAGAACCCGGACCAATTTCTCCTCGTGGGAAAATGATGGGGCATTTAAAACAGACCAAATGGACCCCGTAGAACATGTTTCTGCCGTGGTTTTTGAAATGCAACCCCTTGTGAAAGATCTTTAATGTTAAATATGTGACATTGGAATTTTTATAATACATTTTTCATGTTACATTTATGGTACAATGGGTGTTTATCAATTGAAAAAAATTAATTATAATTTTTTAGCAAAATTTGTTTTTTTCTGTTTATTTGTTTTTCCGCAGCATATATCAAATGTATTACTTTTCTGAAATTATTTTTTTTCAGAAGTGGCAAGTCAAGTCACCTTTATTTATATAGCGCTTTTAACAATACAAATTGTGTCAAAAAAACTGCACAATAGGAAAATAGTGTATCACATATACACGTGTTTCTGCATTTGACATTGTAGGTAGCAATTTAGATATATTTTCGACTATGCATTCCATAAGTTTCTCAATTTGGTGTGTTTCACCGGGTCGTGATGAAATATAGAGCCTAGTATCACAGCATAACAGTGAAAGATAACCCCATGTTTCCTGATGATATTTCCCAAGGGTAACATGTAAAACGTGAAAAGTAACGGTCCTAGTACTGAGCCTTGAGGTACTCCATACTGCACTTGTGATCGATATGACACCTCTTCATTCCCTGCTGTGAATTGATGGCGGTCAGATAAGTATGATTTGAACCATGCTAATACATTTCCACTAATGCCAACAGAGTTTACAAGTCTATTCAAAAGAATGTGATCAATAGTGTCGAACGCAGCGCTAAGATCCAGGAGCACTAATAGAGAGATATAGCCACGATCAGATGATAAGAGCAGGTCATTAGTCACTCTAATGAGAGCAGTCTCAGTATTATGAGATGGTCTAAATCCTGACTGGAAATCCTCACAGAAGTCATGTTTCTCTAAGAAGGAATATAATTATGAGGATGCTACCTTTTCTAGAAGCCTCACAAATGCAGAGGCGAATCTCTGGACGTTCCTTGATGGTCATCCCAAGAGACCAGGCAATGTTTTTAAATGCCACCAGATCTGTAGGGTTCAAACTAAATCCTGGCAATGTGCTCCAAATCTGCAAAAAAAGAAAAAACCATGGCCCTTGACTAACATGTATAACACTGGAAAATGAAGTCCATTTGGCCTAATCATTCATGCAAGCACAGATTATCATCAATCCAATTGAAATCATAAGCAGCTGTTACGTTCCTTGTTTGTATTTTCTGTTTGTTTTCTTCTTGATTCTCAGGTTTCATCTATTGGCTGACTCAGTCCACCAGTCGACCAATCAGGCTGGACCTCCCCGTTATAAAAGGGCGGGGCCTCCTTGGCTGTGGTCAGTCGTCCTACGCTCCAGCCAGCGGGCGGCTGTCCATTTTTGACAACCACGTTCAATTGAGTTAATTATTTAGTTGATCTGTTACTCTTTTCGTTACTCGTTAATTTGGGACTCTTGAGTTTTCACCAAGACGCATTAAGAACACATGATACTGTAAGATTAGTAAGATACTTTAATAATTATCTTAATATGCTGTGTAACCCAGATTGTCTAAATCAGACCAGTATGGCTTTTGTCATTCGAGACCTGTTAGAATGACTTTGGGAAAAGGAGATAGGTAAGCTTTTTGTATTGAAGTTTAGTTTCCTTTTCTTGTTAGTTACAGGTAAGGAGTGACAGCCACCCGTGTATTTTTATTATTAATGAGAGTAGTTTAGGTTGGGCGTCGGATACGCTGAAGCTTGCGGCTTTATTTCTACATTTTAGTTTGGTAGTTAGATTAGTTGGGTTGGGGTTTCATAATTAGGGTTGTTTTGCTTTTGATAATTTCTTTGTTTTGGTGTCACTCATTATTCTCCTTTTTCTCATAAACTATTTAAAGAACGTATATCTCTTCAATGATTGTAATTAGTACATTTCTAAATAAATTAAACTTGTGATAACAATGCTTGCTTGCCTCCCGGACATTTTCTTCCATGGTTTGCTTCGGCGTCAGTTGTGTCTCTTAAATGTTACGAAACATCCCCAAAAATATCTAATTCATAACAGCAGAAAAGATTGAGAAAATTGTTCTGCACAGCGCACACACTCACGATCACAACATTGAGAAGTGATATTGCTATTGTCAAGACCTCCACCCATCGACGGATTCTAACTGATGATTACAGAGATTAGGTCTGTTTTTAAGGGATTCACAGAACCATACATTAGCATATTATTATGATTTCTGAAGATCATGTGACACTGAAGACTGGAGTTATGATGCTGAAAATACAGATGCACATCACATGAATAAATTATATTTTAAAGTAAATAAAACAGGAAACCAATATTAGAAATTACAATAATATTTCACAATATTACATTTTTTTTTCTGTACTTTGATCAAATAAATACATCCTTGATGAGCAGAAGAGCGTCCATTAAAACACAAGATCAATTATTTATTAGGTTTATGATATAGGCCTAACAAAAAAAAAACTGAAGTATTTAAACTGAGATCTGTAAGCTAAATATTTTCAAAACACTTGAACGTGAATTCTTATATAGTTATCTAAACATCGCTATGAAGTGTCGTTTGCTCAATACGGCTGTATGTGAGTGTATCTAATGTCGGTTATACGGTTCTGTGCCCGTCCTCCGCTGTTTCCAGCACTCAAGCCTCTCTTCTGTAATACATGACGACGCTTTATATCACGTTACTGCGTTTGCTTTGGCTCTCGACTGGAGCTATTTCATAGGGTTGAAGTACTCGAGTCCAGACTCGAGGCATTTTTCTATCGTCTCGGACTTGTCTTGACTCGTTGGTCATCGGTCTCGCCAAATGTTCTAGTTGGTCTCGACCGAGTCCAGTAATTTATGCTTTTTTTTCTCTTTCAAAACAAAACCATTAATCTGGCTCGCTTGTTCCGCAAATGGGTAATGTAATTGGTTTAACTCCATCTAGATCGGGCTTTGTCATTGGTCGCCTGTTAAATGCACAGCTGTGTCATATGAGTGTGCGCTTGGCTCTGAGTGTGCGCGCTGCGTGGAGGCATAAATGATGCAGAGTTCAGCTCCAACACTTATCAAACACACCTGAAACAGCTCATCTGAGCATACTAGACACTTTCAGACAGGTGTTTTGAGGAAAGTTGGAGCTAAACTCTGTAGGACACCGGCCCTCCAAGACTGAGTTTGGACACCCTGCTTTAGAACAAGTAACAAGTTCAAGAATGGGAACATGTTGATTTTTTTTTTTTTACTTATGTTGCTTGTTATTTGTAATATGTTCCATTGGCAGCCCAGAATGTGATTGTTACACTATAATAATAATGCAAAAAATTAGAAAAATACAATTTTTGCAAAATTATATTTTATGCATATTTTATTCTATGTCCTCTGTAGAGGACACTAGAACTCAGTTTTTCTACCAAACTAAACGGCATGAATAGACATCAAAAAGGCAAAATCAATGGGATTTTTTTAAAATCACCAAATACATTTTTAGGTTTCAGGATCTTTTTATACTAAACTTTGTTTAAAGGGACGATTCTCAACTATGTTATAAAATGTATAACAAAATTATTTTATATACAATATGTGTGTTAAAAATTTCCATAAACTGGTTTCCCATTATCTAATTTGCATATTAATGTTACTGTTGAGACAGAATGTTGAAAAAAAAATCATAATGGGAGTAATACATGGCCAGATTTTCATAATAATATATAATATTTCATAAGAAAACTGATATATAATTTATTTCCCTATTAAATTGTCTCCCAAAATGCGTAATAAACATGCTTTTAGTCCTGGTGTCCTCTACAGTGGACATTAAATTATGTCGTTTCATAACAGGAAGTCATATTTGAATTTGAAAACCCATAACATTTTGTTTTACATTATGACAAAATGAAAATTATTCATATTTAAATGGCAATTACAAAATATAATCACATTTCCATAAGGATGTTCAATTTTTCACTAAATTAAATGTAGCCATCTTTAAAGACCTAGGAGAGGGTGTAGTCATGATGAAACTTCCAAACATGTAGTATCTCTATGAAGCCCTGAATGAGCTCTGTACAGGACATCCAGACTTATAACTGTGACATGTGAGGTCTCAGAGAAATACACTAAAATAGAATGTCCACTACAGAGGCACAAACTCCACAGCTGGGTCTCAGGAGGAGAAATAAAATAGCCTAATTTGATCCTACAGTGTTGCTGCACATGCTTTAGATCATTACAAACAATAAGGCAAAATGATTATCTTAGAATAGAAGATATGCCGTCTCTCGTATCACATAAATTATCAATAATTAAGTATGTGGTTTTGAAGTAGATATTTTTTTTCTTTCTCTGTTTTGACCGTCTCATTTGGACTTGACTCGGACCTCTTTGGACTCGGTATTGACTCGGACTCGATAGTCCTGGACTTGCACTTGTCTTGGACTCGACAAAGGTGGACTTGACTACAGCCCTACTATTTTGTCCGCAACCATTGAAGTATTCGGTTTCTACAGCGACTCATTCGGCGCACATCATTCTCTTTCAGTCTTTCTATGAAACCTGTAAACCTCATTCACCGGTTCTTACTCTATAGAGGCATCACCTCTACAGCCGCATCACTTCACAGCAGCATCACCTCTACAGCCGCATCACTTCACAGCAGCATCACCTCTACAGCCGCATCACCTCTACAGCCGCATCACCTCTACAGCCGCATCACCTCTACAGCCGCATCACCTCTACAGCCGCATCACCTCTACAGCCGCATCACCTCTACAGCCGCATCACCTCTACAGCCGCATCACCTCTACAGCCGCATCACCTCTACAGCCGCATCACTTCACAGCAGCATCACCTCTACAGCCGCATCACTTCACAGCAGCATCACCTCTACAGCCGCATCACCTCTACAGCCGCATCACCTCTACAGCCGCATCACCTCTACAGCCGCATCACCTCTACAGCCGCATCACCTCTACAGCCGCATCACCTCTACAGCCGCATCACCTCTACAGCCGCATCACTTCACAGCAGCATCACCTCTACAGCCGCATCACCTCTACGGCCGCATCACCTCTACGGCCGCATCACTTCACAGCAGCATCACTTCACAGCAGCATCACCTCTACAGCCACATCACCTCTACGGCCGCATCACTTCACAGCAGCATCACCTCTACAGCCGCATCACCTCTACAGCGGCATCACCTCTACAGCGGCATCACCTCTACAGCCGCATCACCTCTACAGCCGCATCACTTCACAGCAGCATCACCTCTACAGCCACATCACCTACACGGCCGCATCACCTCCACGGCCGCATCACCTCCACGGCCGCATCCACTCCACGGCCGCATCCACTCCACGGCCGCATCCACTCCACGGCCGCATCACCTCCACGGCCGCATCCACTCCACGGCCGCATCACCTCTACAGCCGCATCACTTCACAGCAGCATCACCTCCACGGCCGCATCCCCTCCACGGCCGCATCACCTCCACGGCCGCATCACCTCCACGGCCGCATCACCTCCACGGCCGCATCACCTCCACGGCCGCATCCACTCCACGGCCGCATCCACTCCACGGCCGCATCCACTCCACGGCCGCATCACCTCCACGGCCGCATCCACTCCACGGCCGCATCACCTCTACAGCCGCATCACTTCACAGCAGCATCACCTCCACGGCCGCATCCCCTCCACGGCCGCATCCACTCCACGGCCGCATCACCTCCACGGCCGCATCCCCTCCACGGCCGCATCACCTCCACGGCCGCATCACCTCCACGGCCGCATCACCTCCACGGCCGCATCACCTCCACGGCCGCATCACCTCCACGGCCGCATCACCTCTACAGCCGCATCACTTCACAGCAGCATCACCTCTACGGCCGCATCCACTCCACGGCCGCATCCACTCCACGGCCGCATCACCTCCACGGCCGCATCCACTCCACGGCCGCATCCACTCCACGGCCGCATCCACTCCACTCATACTAGAAAACAAGACAAAAATACAATTTTTTGCAGCAATTGTAATTCTACATATCAGGTAATTATGGCTAGTGAAGAAGTGCATTCTGATAAAACAGCTTGGTATTTACACACATGTTCTGCTTGTTAAAACACACTGAAATAATGCATGAACCAGAGGTGGAAAGAGTACAAAAATATTCTACTCAAGTAAAAGTACCATTACATTACTGAAATTTTACTTAAGTACAAGTAAAAGTACCAGTCTAAAAATATACTCAAGTAAAAGTAAAAAGTAGCTCATTTAAAATTTACTCAGAGTAAAAATTACTTAGTTACATTTTAACAATGGGAGGGAGGAAAAAATGGGAAAGACCAAAGGTGTTAAACTCAGTACCTGGAGGGCCACAGCCCTACACAGTGTAGATATTACCCTAATAAAACACATCTGATACAGCTAAACTAATCGTTTAGGCTTATTTGAAAACTACATGGTGTGTGTATTAGAGCAGGGTTGGAACTAAACTCTTTAAGGCTGTGGCCCTCCAGGAACTGAGTTTGACACACCTGGGATATGGGCCTATAAATCTCAAACTAGGTGTTTTTAATTAAAGGAATCAGTTATTTCAAAAAGTTGAATTGAGTGAGTGAGCGAGCGAGTGAGAGTGTGTGAGAGTGAGTGAGAGAGAGTGAGCGAGCGTGTGTGAGCAAGTGTGTGAGAGTGAGAGAGCGAGAGTGTGTGTGTGTGTGTGTGTGTGTGTGTGTGTGTGTGTGAGAGAGAGTGTGTGAGAGTGAGTTAGAGAGAGTGAGCGAGCATGTGTGAGCAAGTGTGTGAGAATGAGAGTGAAAGTGTGAGAGTGAGAGAGCGAGTGTGTGTGTGTGTGTGTGTGTGAGAGAGAGAGAGAGAGAGAGAGCGAGCGAGAGTGTGTGAGAGTGAGTGAGAGAGAGTGAGCGAGCGTGTGTGTGTGTGTGTGTGTGTGTGTGTGTGTGTGTGAGAGAGAGAGAGCGAGAGTGTGTGTGTGTGTGTGTGTGTGTGTGAGAGAGAGTGTGAGAGAGAGAGAGCGAGAGTGTGTGTGTGTGTGTGTGTGTGTGTGTGTGTGTGAAAGAGAGTGTGAGAGTGCGTGTGTGTGTGTGAGTGTGTGTGTGAGAGAGAGTGTGAGAGAGTGAGAGAGAGCGAGTGTGTGTGTGTGTGTGTGTGTGTGTGTGTGAGAGAGAGTGTGAGAGAGTGAGAGAGAGCGAGTGTGTGTGTGTGTGAGAGAGAGTGTGAGAGAGAGAGAGCGAGAGTGTGTGTGTGTGAGAGAGAGTGTGAGAGAGAGAGAGCGAGAGTGTGTGTGTGTGAGAGAGAGTGTGAGAGAGTGAGAGAGAGCGAGTGTGTGTGTGTGTGTGTACCTGAGGGTTGGTCCTCTTCTCTCGCTCCTCTTCTCCTTTAATAAGCGCCAGGGCTGCCTGTGCTGCCTCCTCTACGGCCTGCTGTCTGCTGCAGGAGATCATGGGGAGGAACGAGCGCCCCCCCACCGTGAACTGACAACTAAACCTGAGAGACAGAGACACATGAGCAGAGAGATGAGAGGGAGTCTGTGTGTGTGAGAGAGAGACCGTGTTCTCCCGTATGAAAATGAACCATAGTTTTATCAAGTAAAAGTGTAGTAACCATGGTTTTATTTTTTATCATTTTACTTTAAGAAAAATGTACGGTGACCAAGAGAGCTCAACATGCTGCAACTTCAGAAAACACGTGCAAATAGAAAAACGCCAACAAATCAAGAAATCATCTTCATCAGTTTGAAAGCAGGGGTCCGTTCTTCGTACGTCGCTTATTACATCCGAGATCAAAAGACACATCCGAGATGATAAGATCCAGCTACTCATTATCTGGCTAATTGGGTTCTTCGAACGCACCTGTTGTTGATGATTAGGGCATCCCTGGGAGCAGCTCTTCCTTAGACCCACAGCCAGGAACCAGTAGCAGCAGCACCTTCATTACTGGTAAAGAGGTTTTTAATTCACTTTGTATAGGCTACTGTAAAATAATTGGTAGCTACCTTGCATTTGGTGTAATCCAAATGTCAGCTACACTCTTCAACTGGTAAATCTTGAGTAGTGCTGAATTGCATTGACATGAAAGGAAGGCAGTTAAACCTACTTTGAGTTAAAAAAAAAAAAAAAAAGTTGCAGTTTTTTTTCCTGTGTACCGCATTGTAATGAATTTTTTATTTCTCTCTATTTCTGTGCTGTTTTACATAACACACCCACACTTTTACCTGTTCCCATGCAAGTGGTGGCTGAAGCATGTGGAGTAAGTGGACTTGTACTTGTTTTTTTTTATAGTGAAATCAATATCAATAGTGGAGACACCGTATCACTTTGTCATACCATTTATTTTCATTGCCTAGGACAGTGAAGAGACCCTCTCGGATGAGTGTCCTTTGGAGGAAGTACCTGTAAGTGCATAACTACACATAAAAATGCACTATATAATATAGCCTATAAATTTGTATCAACTAATGTCCTTTATATTTTTGACCGCAATATGAGTTGCAGGAGTCTGCACAGAGGCCTGCAGAGAAGGAGTCTGCACAGAGAACTGATACAGAGGTGGACAGTGTTGCATGTTTTTTTTTTACTTTCAGTTTTTTTTTTGGTATGTGTTAAGTCTAATTAATTTTCTCTGCAAATGGCACAGGGTGACATCCGTTCCCTCTATAAACGTAGCCTGCAGCATAAGGTTGAATATTTGCATTTAAAAAAACAAAAACTGAGGGGAGAAATAGAGCTCCAACAGCTAATGAAGAAGAAAATTGCTCTAGAAATAGAGTTGCTGCAAAAGGAACTTCAGAGTAAGTACTAAAAAAACATTTCACACAGAGCACTACGGTTGACCTTGCATAACAATATCTCTTTGCAGGCAAAAGAAGACCCTAATTTGGTTTGTATTTTATTTTATTTTTCTCAAAGAACAACTAATAAAAGTCATGGAATCCATATTTGCCTTGTCTTTTTTTATATATTTGTTTTAATTTTTATTAAATTCTTCTCAAAAATGGTGTTCCACAATCCTGTCCCGTGCAGCTCTGCCACTAGGTTGATCCAAGTGCACTGGCTGGAGGTCATCATCAGGCTGCACTTCCACCACAGGGGTCCTCTCCTTTCTAATGGTGGCAATGTTGTGTAATACAGCACATGCGACCGTAATGTCGCATGCCCTGTCAGGTGCAACCCTCAGACTTTTCAGACACTGAAATCTTCCCTTTAGTTGCCCAAAGGTCATTTCAATGCGTGCCCTTGTCCTGGCTAGAGCTGCATTGTAACGGGTTTGTGGTCCAGGGTTGGGGTCAGGGAATGGAGTCATAAAATACTGCCTACAGGCATAGCCCCTGTCTCCAACCAGGATCCCATCGTAATCACCTGTACAATGATAAAATGCAGTTCTGTTAGGCCCACAATAAGTGTGTGTAATACAGTGAGCATGACATTAATATTATCCTTACCACGTTCAAATAATGTGCATAAATGTGACTCTCTGAAAATTCTTGAGTCATGCACAGATCCTGGCCATTTGGCTTCCACATTTGTGATATGACACAGAGTCACACACCATCTAAGACATTGTAGTCAATCAAATGCATACTTATGGAATACATATATGGAATACATTGTATATATTACCAATATTAAGAATTGTGATAGTAACTCACCTGCACATTTATACTGTGAACCCCCTTTCGGTTCACAAAATCCCCTTCATTGGGGCCTGGTGGGGCCTTGATATGTATGTGTGTGCAGTCTATGGCACCAATCACATTAGGGAAGCCTGGGGGACAATCGATTCATATTTACTAGTGTGGTCATATTCACACGATCTTCATTTACAAGTAGAATGTACCTGCAATTGCGAAATAGCTCTGTTTTACAACTTGGGGTCTTAAGTGGCTTGGAAAGACTACAAAAACACCTAAAAACTGCTTGAGCGCCAGGTAAACTTTACGAATGACACGACAGACAGCACTTTTGGCCAAGTTCTCCGCTTCCCCAATAGTGTACAGGAAAGTGCCACTCGCAAAGAATCTCAACGCGATGCACACAGTTTGTGCTGTGGTTAAAGCCCGACTCCGACGAGTCTAACTTTTAATATGAGGTTCTAACAAATTCATTATGTAAATGACACCCTCACGTGAAAAACGATATCTTTCCAAAAGTACACTATCACGCTGTGCTAATGGATCCTGTCTTTGTCGCAAAACGCGATTAATTCTAAAAGCTCTGCGAATTATCCTCGCACCTTCCGCAACAGGTTGCTCTCGTAAAAACGGGCAAGACATGGCTGCAAGTGCAACAGACTTCCCGTAACACCGCCGCTTATAAAGCCGCGATCTAATCCTGTTTACATTAAATAAGCCTGCTCCCGAGCAAGTTTAAGCTTACCAACCCGTTGCTATGACAGCAACTCCGGGATGAGCTTCGAAGAACCAAACAATCCAAGATCAAGCGAAATCGTCAACAATCAAATCCAGCTAACTGAGTTAGCGACGTACGAAGAACGGACCCCAGGTGCTGCACAAGCTCACAACACAAACAAATACACATTTTATTTGAAGCGCGTTTGTTTTGGTTGTGTTATAGCGTGTGTGTTGTCAAATTGATGAAGTCGTTTATTTAATTTGCAGGTGTTTTTTCTATTTGCAGTGCATTGAGCTCTCTCGGCCACCGTAGAAAAATACAGTTAATTTAGCCCCCCCCAGCAAACAAGACTAAACATGATACGCCATTTTGCTTATCTGGTCACATAAATACATCTGGATTTTAATAATTTGTAGATATAAAAGCATGGATAGGTTTTGTAAGGGCTTGTTTATGCTACAGTGTGGGGACCGAATGCGCTCACTAGTAAAACCCGACATGTTTTACATTGTGGGGACCATCCTGCGGTACTAAATACTAAACTATGTTTATCTGAAAGTGTAACAATACAAACAGGTTTGCTGTAAGGGGTAAGTTTAGGGGTAGGATTGGGTTAAGGCAGTGGTTCTCAAACTTTTTACACGAAGCACCACCTCATATTCACCATCAAGACCAACATTAAAATACAGCAGCGTAGTAGACCTAATTATTCAGCTACAGCGCCGCACAGTTCAAAGACAAGACCGTTTTATTCCTAATAAGAATATATGTTTTTGTCAGCCACTTTGTAAATATACAGTTTGAACATTAACAGTGCTTACAAACAGGTAAATAAAAAAAACTTGATTACATTAAAATGTGTTGTACCTAAAAGTTAATTATAAACTGTACTGTAAAAAACAACTTCACTCAAATAAATATTAAATGTATTGTGTTATAATTAATTTAGTGATTCTTCTGCATACACTATTGGTACTCGTAACACACTTTGAGAACTTCTGGGTTAAGAGACAGAAAATAGCGTTTGGTCAGTTTAAAACAATATAAGTCTTTGGAAAGTCGCCACAGTTCACAGAAACCGTGTGTGCGTGTGCGAGAGTGAGTAAGTGTGTGAGAGTGTGAGTGTGAGTGAGTGAGTGTGAGAGAGTGAGTGAGAGAGAGTGAGTGTGAGAGAGTGAGTGAGAGAGAGAGAGTGTGAGAGTGAGTGTGAGAGAGTGAGTGAGAGAGAGTGAGTGTGAGAGAGTGAGTGAGAGAGAGTGTGTGAGGGAGAGTGTGAGAGAGTGAGTGAGAGTGAGTGTGAGAGAGTGAGTGTAAGTGTGTGAGAGTGTGAGTGTGAGTGAGTGAGTGAGTGTGAGTGAGTGAGTGTGAGTGAGTGAGTGTGAGAGAGTGAGTGTGAGAGAGTGAGTGTGAGAGAGTGAGTGAGAGAGAGTGAGTGAGAGAGAGTGAGTGAGAGAGAG